>JAJAGP010000282.1:0-517880 GCA_025084515.1 Ancistrus triradiatus | reverse complement strand
ACGCCTGGCACTGCAGGATCTGAGTCCCTCTCGGCGTACTGTGTTACTGATGGTAGCCTATATTACTTTGGTCCCAGCTCTCTGCAGGTCATTTATTAGGTCCTTCCGTGTAGTTCTGGGATTTTTGCTCACCATTCTCATGATCATTTTGACCCCACGGGATGAGATCTTGCGTGGAGCCCCAGATCGAGGGAGATTATCAATGGTCTTGTGTGTCTTACAATTGCTCCCACAGTTGATTTAATGACACCAACCTGCTTGCCAATTGTAGATTCACTCTTCCCAGCCTGGTGTAGGTCTACAATTTTCTTCTTGGTGTCCTTCGACAGCTCTTTGATCTTGGCCATGGTTGAGTTTGGAGTCTGACTGTTTGAGGCTGTGGACAGGTGTCTTTTATACAGATAACGAGGTCAAACAAGTGCCATTGATACAGGTAACGAGTGGAGGACAGAAGAGCTTCTTAAAGAAGAAGTTACAGGTCTGTGAGAGCCAGAAATCTTGCTTGTTTGTGGGTGACCAAATACTTATTTTCCACCATGATTTACAATTAAATTCTTTAGAAATCCTACAATGTGATTTTCTATTTTTTTTCATTTTGTCTCTCATAGTTGAAGTGTACCTATGATGAAAATTACAGACCACTGTCATCTTTCTAAGTAGGAGAATCAGTGGCTGACTAAATACTTTTTTGCCCGACTGTACAGTGGTGCTTGAAAGTTTGTGAACTCTTAGAATTTTTTCTGTATTTCTGCAAAACTATGACCTAAAACATCATCAGATTTTCATCAGATGAAGAAAACCCAGTTAAACAAATGAGACAAAAATATTATACTTTGTCATTCATTTATTGAGGAAAATGATCCAATATTACATATTAGTGAAGGACAATAGTGTGTGAACCTCTAGCATTAGCAGTTTGAAGTTGAAACTAGAGTCAGATGTTTTCAATCAATGGGATGAGAACCAGTAGTGAGTGGGCACCCTGTTTTATTTAAAGAACAGGGATCTATCAAAGTCTACTCTTCACAACACAAATGGAGGAAATTCAAGACTATTGTTACCCTCCCCAGGAGTGGTCGACCAACAAAGATCGCTCCAAGAGTAAGCGGTGTAATAGTTGGCGAGGTCATAAAGGACCCCAGGGAAACTTCTAAGCAACTGAAGGCCTCTCTCACATTGCTAATGTTAATGTTCATATGTCCACCATCAGAAGAACACTGAACAACAACAAAATAGAAGTTTTTGGTAAAAAAAAAAAAAGCATTTGGAGAAAGGAAAACACTGAATTCCAGCATAAGAACCATATCATGGTTTTGGCCTGGTTTGCTGCATCTGGGCCAGGATGGCTTGCCAGTATTGATGGAACAATGAATTCTGATTTATATCAGAGAATTCTAAAGGAAAATGTCAGGACATCTGTCCATGAATTTTAAGAGAAGGTGGGTCATGCAGCAAGACAACGACCCTAAGCACACATGCCGTTCTAACAAAGAATGGTTAAAGAAGAATAAATTTCATGTTTTGGAATGGCCAAGTCAAAGTCCTGACCTTAATCCATTCGAAATGTTAAAGGACCTGAACAAAGCAGTTAATGTGAGGAAACCCACCAACATCCCAGAGCTGAAGCTGTTCTGTACGGAGGAATGGGCAAAAATACTTCCAAGCAGGACTGATCAACAGTTACAGGAAACATTTAGTTGCAGTTATTGCTGCACAGGGGGGTCACACCAGATACTGAAAGCACAGGTTCACATACTTTTGCCACTCACTAATATGTAATATTGGATCATTTTCCTCAATAAATAAATGACCAAGTCTAATATTTTTGTGTCATTTGTTTATCTGGGTTTTCTTTATCTACTTTTAGGACTTGTGTGAAAATCTGATGATGTTTTAGGTCACATTTACTGAAATATAGAAAATTCTAAAGGGTTCACAAACTTTCAAGCACCACTGTACCTTCTCAGTCTCTATATTGGAATACAACCAGAAAATACAGGAAATTTCTATGTAATGAAAAACAATAAAAACAGACATTATAAGCAGCATCTGGCAGCTTTTTTGTGATGCCAAGTTGACCCTTCTACAGTCTGAAGAAGCTTGAGATTGAAGACTGAGATGTGAGTCAGTATATAATAATAGACAATACTGTTTGAATGACGACACAGTGACACAGTGTCAATTCCTGGACTGCACTCAACCTGTATGGAGTTGGCATTTACATTTACATTTACATTTACATTTACAGCATTTAGCAGACGCCCTTATCCAGAGCAACTTACAATTGGTACAATCTTACAATCCAAGCAATTGTGAGTTAAGGGTCTTGCTCAAGGACCCAATAGTGGCAGCCTGGCAGAGGTGGGATTTGAACCCTGGACCTTCTGGTCCAGAGTCCAGTAACTCAGCCACTAGGCTACCACAGTCCCATGACATGTTCTCCCATGTCTGTGTGGGTTTCCCCCAGATAGTCTGGTTTCCTCCCACATTCCAAAAACATGTGTTAGGTCAATTGGTGTCTCTAAATTGATCCAATGAGAGTGAGTAAGGAATGGTGTGCTAAATAATTTGCTGTCTTTATAATATGATGACACCACTGGTCAACATCAGGTGACATGACCAATCTAGCCCCCTCCCTCAGTGGCACTGAAACTTGGGAGTCTCTGGTGAGAAACTTTATGAGAGTATTTCAATATTCCATCAGTAGACCTATAACTGGAGTAGTGTGACAATGAACAGACAGCTGGACCTGACAAAGGTGGCAGGAACTGAAACATAACCCTGTAACTGACAAAGTTCAACTCACCAGAGGTGGGAAATGAACTGGGGTGGCTCAGCATTGGGAGCCAGCACTATGCCTACTGAGCTACTCTGGTTCATATACTGCCTCTGGCAAGATGAGGATTGTTGGACTTTGGTTTCTTGAACTGTTGTAAAGTTCAGGAGCTTCTCTGGTGCCAAGTATGATTCAGCAGCGCAGGTTTCTTTGCACCTGTGTAAAGTCCATACAAGTCTACTGGCATCATTGAAGTTCAGGTTCCACTTTGTATGTGTTCACAGATGGGTGTCTGCAGGGTTAAGCCTTGCCACAGGCTTGCAAGTTTCAGTGTTTCTCGGGGTGGGAGCTGGGCACAGCAGACCACAGGTGCCCCCACATTATCGTCTCGTCTTTAAAAATGTCTGTGAAACTTTAATAACTGGTAGACCCTCAGTTTTTCTGTCCATAGCAATAAGGAGGGGTTTTATACAAACAGGTCATGTCACAGCATCTCAACTGGGTTAAGGTCTGGGCTCTGACCATTCCAGAAGAAAAATGTTATTCTTTATGAACTATTCTGTTGATTTACCTGTGTGTTGATACTATTGATACCTTGCTGAATTAACAAAAGGTGCCAGGCACCAAACAGATAATGATGTTTGTTGAGATCATGCTGTCCAGTTTATGGTAGCCAACAAGTCCTATGGTGTCCATCTACCAATGTTTTTGGTTTGGTTCACATTGTTTGTTTGTCTTATTTTATGTCTTTTTTAATAGAAAACAGTGGTGTCTAGTTAACACTATTTTTGTTTAGAGATTTCTTATAGTAGATACGAAATCAGGTTAGAGGGAATCCTGTCTTCATTCTTAATTTATTCATAATTGTAATTTACAACCCCAAGTCTGAAAAAGTTGGGACAGTGTGAAAAATGCAAATAAAAAATGCAGTGTTCCTTACAATGACTTTTACTTAATTGCAAACAGTATGAAACCAAGATATGTCATCTTTTTTTCTAATCAACTTAATTTCATATGTTAATAAACATTTATTCCTTCATTTCAGGACCGCAACACATTCCATAAAAAGTTGGGATGGGGACAATTTAGGGCTAGAACTGCTTCACCTTACTGTTTTGGAGCGTTACTGTAATGAATATTTATGCATTAGAGCGGGTGACTGACTAGAAACAATAAGTTTATATAAGACCTGAGATTACTGCTTATAAAAACTCATACACAAAACTCATACACAAACCCAACACACTGTAACTGTAGAGCAGCAGCAATCATTGTAAGTTTACTTTTAAGTCGAACCGGCTATTTGTAGTATAATTCGAGTTTACTTAGAAAATCACAGGAACACTAATTAAGCAATAGCAGCGTTTAACCACATGCAATGCTCACTTTGACCACCAGTTGGCAGTAGATACCATATATAAACATAAATGGATTTGAACTCGCGTAACAGATTCTTTCTCAACAACAACAACAACAACAACAACAACAACAACAATATTAATAATAATAATAATAATAATAATAACACATTTAATTGTATTTGTTTATTAAACATATTATTATTATTATTATTATTATTATTATTATTATTATTATTATTATTATTATTATTATAATTAGATATAGGTTCAGGTTCCAGCAGTGACAGATTCCAGCATTTTTACATTAAAATGATGAATTAAATGTATCGAAGGTTTCCCCATTCTGTCATTATCGGTACAGTACACCATATATTTCACTATTCCGTCATTTCTTTACTGTACTGTCTATATGTGGTTTATTGCTATACATTTTTTTCTACACTATATTTTATAATAAACATTTTACAATGTTTTCTGATAGTACAGAAATGGCATCAACTTTGACTTTGATTTTCTGATGATATGTGGCTTCACACTTGTTTTTACTCTGAACAATAACATGCTTAGTGAACATTTAGTCTACATATTGTTTCCATAACTTAATCAACCAGACCATGTGCTGGGTAATGCCACAAATCATGTGATTTATAGTCAGAGTGGATTTTTATAAGTGTCAGTCTGTGCCAGTTGAACTAAAAGTTGCTAAGTTAAATAATATAAGAAAAAAGTAGTTTTTATTACTTTTCTGACAAGATATTTTAACATGCAGTCAGCATGGTATTCAGCATTTGAACTGAATACTGAGCTATCCAGTTAGCTGACAACCAAGGTGATACAAATAAAGCAGCTACTAAGAGTTCGAAAAAACTGAGAATGAGCTTTTTTGGATTTCAAACAAATGAACTTCTTCCTCTTATTATTAAGTGCTGTCTAGTCAGTTGCAACTTCCGCTGACCATGGATAGTGTTTCTCCAGAATGTTCTGTCTTCTGTTCAGATCTTCAGGCTTCTTAATGGCCTGGTCATGATTCCATTGATCCATCTCATCTGGTCTATGCATGATTCTCAAAGTGGTTCATGATGTGTTCAAAATAAGTGAGCCTCAGTTTGCCTGGCGTTTATGTGAAAGATGAGCTTTGATTCGATCCAGGATACATTCTCTTACAAATCTTTACCAGCACCAAGGTTCATAGGCATCAGTATATTTTTCAGTGATGAATTCTTAGTTTTCAGATGTTCTTCACCACAGAAAATACCATTGCCTGGACTATTATGAGCTCTGTATGTAGAGATACATTATTACGTAAGTAAATCTTTGAGCCTCTTCATTCTGTCATATTTCTTGATTGCCGGATACTTTATTGTTAACATTTGATCCAAATAAGTAAAGCTGTCCAAAATGTCTCCATACTGAGCATCAGTGGTGAAGTTAGTGATCTGTTCTATTTTCAAAAGATTGTTTGTTGGATGTTTCATATTGAGCTAAGGTCTCATCTATATTCTTTAACCGCCCTTATAAACCTTTGGATCTTCATGATTCTTACAAATTTTTCAATCGTGAGACAATGTCCATTCTATAAGACCGTGTCTCCTTCAACACAACTGACAGACACAGAGACTACAACAAAATGCCTGTATCGATTTAGCTACATCCATTTCCCAGGTTTTGCTCAATACACTCTGAACAGGTCACTGATTGTAATTAGCAGTCTGTCTTCAGTCCCTAAAGGATTGCATGTTTCCAGAAATAACCTACAGTTATAGCCTATAGTATGCCCTATTGACATTTTTTTCACTAACCAACAACTTATATTTCATACAAATTAGAAATCTGATCAAATGCTGCCCTCAGGTACTCGAACAACTATTATAAATTAGTTCCAAATTAAAACAAAATGCTTTGCTTTGCTTTTCAGCTTCTGAAACTATTTTGACAGGTGAGTTACTGATCTATTGGATTGCATCATGGCAGAAGAAATGATGATGTCTCTGGTCAAGGATGGATATTTTCATTTCTAAATACAATGATGCTGATAGCGACGTTAAAATAAACTAAATAAACAACCAAAAATAAAACTAACGAACAAACTAACTAGTGTCAGCAGTGCAATTGAACACAAACACATCATAACTTTACAAATAACAGACATCACTATCCAACAAGCACATGATGGCAGCATAAAAGGGGGAGGATGGGTTCCTGCTTCTAAGTTTGGCTTTCTTCCAGTGTTCCTGAGCACAATCCCAAGAGTTTATCTTTGGCAGTGTCACCCTTTCTTAAGGTCACTGAGAATTAAGGTAGAAAGGGCTGCAAAACTGCTTTGTAAACATGTATGGTTAAAAAAGCTATTCTTGTTTAGTCATTTATGGAAAGTGGAAACAAAGTAGCCAAGCACAGAGCGAGGAGGGATGGGTGAGTGAGAAACTGAAGAAAACAGTACCAAGTGCCAGATTTAAATCGGAAACTTTTGGTGGAAAACACTGACAAAAAAGCATTACTTAACAGAGCCCTGCCTCTATGGCTCAAAAAACGAGACATGGAAATGAGTCTGCAGTCTGTTTTCCTTTAATCCCTTCCATGCGCGTCTCCAACCTCAGAGGATGGAGTGTGAAGCTGGAGTCATTGTCCTCTTGCTGTTTGCTGAGTTACACATTGTCAAGAACTATATATAAGCATGCAGTTTAAAGTTTTGCTCTGTTTTTAATTTAAAATGAAGAAGGAGATCACCAGGTCAGAGCCACGGCTTGTATATGTACTGGACTCTGGACCAAAAAGTCCAAGGTTCAAAAACCACCTCTACAAAGCTGCCACTGCTGGGACCTTGAGCAAGTGGACATCATAACATTTTTTCCAGAATGGTGTCTTTGGAGTGTTCATAATAGTTGTGCAGATTTAACTATTAATTATTGTATGTTACTCTTAGTGTTGTTTTTGGATGGGAAGGATTTACTGTCAAACCTCAGTATCCAAACTCCTGCTATCTGATGTCCACCATATTTCCCCCATACGATTTCCCACTACTATCCAGCCCCTAACACTATACAGCAAATGACAAGCTGAAAATGTAACTTGGGAAATCAAATTCTGAACTGAGGAAGTTTGTGTAAAACTGATGTAGACAGTGAATTTGAATGGCGTGGGACTGTTTTGGCCTGGCGGTTAATGAACTGGACTATGTTCCAGGGTTCAAAACCTATCTCCGCCAAGCTGCCACTGTTGGGTCTTTGAGCAAGGCCCTTAACCCACAACTGCTTGGATTGTAAGATTGTATGCTCTGGATAAGGCCTTCTTCTAAATGACAAAAATGTAAATAACACCTCCTACTTCCTTGCTTTCACTAAGAAGTGGAACTTTTGGTCTAAAAAATGATTAATTATAAGATATACATTCATGCACTTAGCAAGAAACACACACACACACACACACACACACACACACAAGCAACTCTTTAACTCTTTATTCATAATAAAAAGAAAACAGATGAAACCCAAGCTGTTAATATATAGAAAAGTCCAATATCCCCCAGAGTCCCACAAGCCTAAGCCTAGGAAACACAAACCAGAGCCAAGTTCAAAGGTTCTGAAAGTGATTTTAAAGAGTGGGTAAGATGAGGCACAGGTGTAAACACACTGTCTCCTTTTGGGATGCTTCAGCTATCTCTTAACTCAACTCAATTCAATACAATGCAATGCAGTTCAAATAAATTCAGTGCAATTCAATTCAATGAGCTTTATTGGCATGACTGTTACAGTGGGTACAATATTTCCAAAGCATTGAAAAGACATTTTATGTACAAATGGCAAACAGGTGTTAATAATGAAAATATTAATACTAATGTTGATGAAATACTAGTATTAATGAAAATAAGGGAAAAAAGAAGGTGTGTGTAGTATATTCAGAATAATGTAACAAAACTTAACCAAGCTTTCTTAGTGAGAAGGTGGAACAGGGCTCTGTATGTGTGTGTGTGTGAGTGTGTGAGTGAGAGAGAGAGAGAGAGAGAGAGAGAGAGAGAGAGAGAGAGAGAGAGAGAGAGAGCGCATTAAAGATGCCAAAACACGGAATATTTGAATATTGAAATATTTCCTATAACAAATAATGAGTTTAATGCTCTTGTTATCCGTTTATTAGTTTTCAGGTACGTTTTCAGGAATGACGTACATTCAGTTAATGGGGTTTGTCTGTAGTTTTAAATTTTTAAGATCGAAGTTTTTAAAAGGAAAGACAGATATTTTGTAGCATTTGTTTAGATTTCTGTCTAAGCCTTCAGTAATGCTAACTACATTCTAACTACTTCCACAATCTTTTCTTGTCTGTCTCTGTTTACATATATATCTGTCTCACACACACACACACACACACACACGTGTACACACACATGCACGCACACCCACTTCACCACATCCACATTTCCTGTCTCAGGCACCAGCATTACAGCATGTCCTGCAGCATGTCTCCACAGTCCAGCCGTTCCAGATCTCTGCCAGCAGTTCCAGACCGCTGCAAAAAAAATGAATTTAACTGCACAGAATATAAAAAGCAGGATTTTTCCATGCTGTCGTCTGCTTTGGAAGCCAAATGAGCCATACTTTGTATGACCAGACCTTCGATCAGAGGAAAAGTAGCTTCACCGTTTATTACTTCTATTAGAAATGGATTTACCTGAGCTACTTTATGAGAAGGGCTGCCAGACACGTGACCTCCACGCAGAGGTTCAGACTCACGTTGTGTAGATTTTCACCATCTGCCTATCCCATCCAAACCACAATCACTTTGAGAAGAACTCAAGAAGAGCTGTGCCTCATAAAGAGGCACATTTCCCTCCTTCAGACAGTAAATGTGCATTTAGAGGTTGTGTCATTACAGAAGATTGCACTAATGCTCCTCAAGATTCTATTACATGCATAAGGGCTTGGGCTGTGAGAGCATAAACACTGATCTGTGCTTTCAGTCACATTTGGAGTGAGGAGTCAGTGAACATAACTAATGTGTGTGAGCCTCTAATGTGTATTGGATAATGAGTTGACTAATGAGACCTTGTGGGTCTGGGTGATTCAAAAGCACATGGCAGATACACAACAAGTCTTCAAACTCAGAGACCCATTATAAGCTACACAAGAATTTTACACGATCAGTAGAAGAATATTCAACATACAATAACTGTGCAAAAGTATTTACTCACTGCTGTCTACAGAAGCAACACCTCTCACCAGTCAGTGTGTTCGTTATAACCTTTGGCTTTTCTGAGAGCCCTGGTCTGGGATCAGGTAGGATGAGCCAGAATAAACAGACTTTATGAGCCAGGCTCAGATGATCCATGTCCCAGGGATGTCCACAGAACTTGTTGAGTTGTTATTCAGAGGTCATTTAGGTCAGTGAGAATTTCCTGTCTCTCTGCAGCCTGTCTCACAGGCGTTTGTTGATAAGTACTATCTGTGCCTCGGTAAAACTAAACAAACGTCCAATGACTTGAGAGTGTATTATAAGGAATGTGTGTGTTAGGAGGGGGGTCAAGTTTATATCAAGTTTATATATCATTGTGAGGTCTGGCAATGTCCCCATAAGGACAGAAAGATCTGACAGTGGCAACATTCTTTTGGACAAATAAAAGAGACAAAGCATTTACTTTAGGTCACTGATGTTAGGTGTAGGTGTAAGCAGTGTAGCATTACTTAGCTACATTAATATTATGTAAATGGAAAATCCCCACCATGACAGAAAGACAAATGTGTGTGTGTGTGTGTGTGTGTGAGAGAGAGAGAGAGAGAGAGAGAGAGAGAGAGAGAGAGAGACTTGTTGTTTATTAGGTTTACACAATCAAACTTGTCAATATTTTTCTCGGCAGCATTCCTCCCATGTGGAGTCACAGGGTGGCACAGATTTTTTTTTTTTATTGGACACACACACACACACACACACACACACACACACACACACACACACACACACACACACTTCATTTGTTCCTTATAAATATAATAGTACAAGACACATTAATAATACTGCACACTAGTGTTTTTTAACGTTCCAATCTCTGAATTCCACAGATTCTCATCCTGGATGCGATTATTGTATCTTACATTTACAGTGGTGCTTGAAAGTTTGTGAACCCTTTTGTGAACCCTGTGAATTTTTTATATTTCTGCATAAATATGACCTAATTAGCTGTAAGCAATACAAAAGACTTTGCATCTCTGGAGGAACCTAGGAATGTGATCATTAAAAGCAGTTAAAGGCACAATGTAATCCAAAGGCTGCACTACAGTAGTTGAAAAGGTCAGGGTGCCAGACCATCACAGAGAATCTCGTACTACCTCACACTTATGGGTGGTTTAGGGTAGACACTCCTCCTCTTGACCAGTGAGAATAAACTCAGACGAAACTCATGGAGCCATGGGGAGAACATGCTTAACCTCACCCAGACAGTGACCAGAGACTGGAATCAAGCCCAAAGCTGTGCATCACCGACACTATGCTACCAAGAAACTCATTTCCTGAAACAAAATCATTAGCCATATTTAAGAGGCTATACAATACAATAATCATGTTTATCAGAATTTAGAAATACAGTGGTGCTTGACAGTTTGCGAACGCTTTAGAATTTTCTATATTTCGGCATAAATATAATCTAAAACATCATCAGATTTTCATACAAGTCCTAAAAGTAGATAAATAGAACCCAGTTAAACAAATGAAGCAAAAATATTATACTTGGTCATTTATTCATTGAGGAAAATTATCCAATATTATATATTAGTGAGTAGCAAAAGTATGTGAACATCTAGGATTAGCAGTTCATTTGAAGGTGAAATTATAGTCAGGTGTTTTCAATCAATGGGATGCCAATCAGGTGTGAGTGGGCACCCTGTTTTAGTTTTAGAACAGGGATCTATCAAAGTCTGCTCTTCACAACATGTTTGTGGAAGTGTATCTTGGCATGAAAAAAGGAGATTTCTGAGGACCTCAGAAAAAGAGTTGTTGATGCTCATCAGGCTGGAAAAGGTTACAAAACCATCTCTAAAGAGTTTGGACTCCACCAATCCACAGTAAGACAGATTTGTGTACAAATGGAGGAAAATCAAGGCCATTGTTACCCTCCCCAGGAGTGGTCGACCAACAAAGATCACTCCAAGAGCAAGGCGTGTAATAGTTGGCGAGGTCACAAAGGACACCAGAGGTAACTTCTAAGCAACTGAAGGTCTCTCTCACATTGGCTAATGTTAATGTTCAGGAGTCCACCATCAGAAGAACACTGAACAACAATGGTGTGCATGGCAGGGTTGCAAGGAGAAAGCCACTGCTCTCCAAAAAGAACATTGCTGCTCGTCTGCAGTTTGCTAAAGATCACGTGGACAAGCCAGAAGGCTATTGGAAGAATGTTTTGTGGACGGATGAGACCAACATAGAACTTTTTGGGGTTTAAAAGAAAAGTGTTATGTTTGGAGAAAGGAAATCACTGCATTCCAGCATAACAACCTTATCCCATCTGTGAAACATGGTGGTGGTAGTATCATGGTTTGGGGCTGTTTTGCTGCACCTGGGCCAGGACGGCTTGCCATCGTTGATGGAGCAATGAATTCTGAATGATATCAGAGAATTCTAAAGGAAAATGTCAGGACATCTGTCCATGTACTGAATCTCAAGAGAAGATGGGTCATGCAGCAAGACAACAACCCTAAGCACACAAGTCATTCTACCAAAGAATGGTTAAAGAAGAATAAACTTAATTAGCAGTTAATGTGACGAAACCCACCAACATCCCATAATTTATATAGCGCCTTTCACAGTACCCAAGGACACTTAACAATTTCAAGATATACAGTAGACATACAATAATACAAAACAAGCAAACACATCAAATAGTAGTTGAAGACGACAACATAAAAGTTTTCAGAAGTGATTTAAATTGAGGAAGGGTAGATGCAGACCGAGCAGACGCTGGAAGAGAGTTCTAAAGGATGGGAGCTGCCACAGCAAAGGATCACCCACCCATGGAGGAAAGCCTAAATCTGGGGACAGAGAGAAGGTTGGAATCAGTGGAACGCAGCGACCGGGTAGGAGTGTAGTGATGGACTAATTTGCAGAGATACAGTGGAGCAAGACCATGGAAGGATTTAAATGTCAGTATTAGAAGTTTGTACTAGATGCGTTTGTGAACCGGGAGCCAGTGCAGTTGGGATAAAACAGGAGTGATGTGATCCAATTTTTTGGTTTGTGTAAGGATCAAATATGTATATTGGATCATTTTCCTCAATAAATAAATGACCAAGTATAATATTTTTGTCTCACTGGGTTCTCTTTATCTACTTTTAGGACTTGTGTGAAAATCTGATGATGTTTTAGATTATATTTATGCAGAAATATAGAAAATTCTAAAGGGTTCACAAACTTTCAAGCACCACTGTATATGTTAAGTGGAAATAATCAAATGGATAATGAATGAATGTACCTAATAAATTGATGGTGAGCGTATCTGCAACCACCAAAACACTGCCAAAGTACTACCAGTATGTTTATTCTGTCTAGGTGAGACAATTTTAGACCCAACACTTTGATAAGCCCACAATTAACTGTCTGTATGGTAGTATTTGGAGTATTTGGATTGTAAATAAAGAAATAAAGAACTAGTGATGAAATGGTTAAAACAAGGAGTGTTTGTAAGACGTGACTGCCCTTTTCTTCTCTAATTACTCTGTTCATGGCTGCCCTCGCTTTTCATTCACACAAGCATACCAGCTTTCTCTCTTGCTCCGTCTCTCTCTCTCTTTCTCTGGGTCTGTTTTTGTCTCTCCAATAAAGGGGAAAGTCCTTACTCAGCTCATAGATGCTGATATGAATTTTCAAGCCGCTGCACTGACTTCCTGTGAAAGAAAAAGAGTGCACAAGCAGGAGAGGAGCCAATAGTGAAAATAAAGGTATGTGCATATCCCTAACTATACTGCACAACCCACAAAGCCTTTCTCTTCCAAACCCTCTTTTGCTTTTCCCCTTAGAGTGAGTGAGTGGAGAACTTGGGATGTGTACAAGGCCAGCTGCTTTTCTTTTCAGACTTTCCTTTTATGTCTTTAAAGACCTGGCAGTATCCAAGGAGGATTTGCTCCAATTCCTTGACAGAAAAAAAACACCACGTGGAAAAGGTGGTAAAACCACGTGTTTGGGTCCGTGGATGTATGTCTGCTCTTTTTCTGTCTGTGAATCTCCTAAATATCCGGACTGACTGACTGGAAGAAGTTATGGACACTTCATATCTACACACCACTCAAGACCAACCAACACACTGACATTACTGTTTACTTTTTTCATCGTTTTTTCTATTTTCTCTCCTTTAATAAAGCTTTGTAGTGAGAAATTGCGAAGGTAAACAGTATCATTATTCCATTATTATCACAGCTTAAGTGGTCTTGTTACTAGATAAACAGATGTCTGTTCCTCCCCTCCTTTCTGACTGCAGGAGATTGAGGGGTAAACATGCTCCCTCCTTCAGCAGAGTGTGTAAGCCAGCCTCCAAGGAGCATAGCCCCACATTATTGGAGACCGTTACTCACATAGCTCCAGCAGCTTGGAGGTAGAGCACGTCAGGGAAGCAGAGAGAGGCAGAGAGAGACTAATAGATTACTAATAGCAGTGAAAAGAGGGAGGCTGAATCAGAGGTATGACCAGAATCTGACAGATCTCCAGGACCGGAAAACTAATAAGCTGAAGGTAAGCTCTGTAAGTTTATGGGAAGGCTGCTTTCTGTCTCTGTCATGCATTTTTCTACTATTCTGCAAGATTTCAGCATCTGTCAAAGGCGCTAGACAAGTTCAATGACCAATCCTTTTAAAGTCTGAATCTTAGGACTATGTTCTCTTTAGTTCAGTGGAAACTTTAAATGCAAAGGTACTGATGTTTGTTAGCTGGGCGTTCAGATGTTTTTTTGATGTGTCAGGATAAGAAGAGACTTATGCTTGGCATTAACCAGAGATCTCTGATTGCTCATTCAGAGCATACACACTCTGAGCAGACACTCTCTAAGCAGACTTTTAACTGTGCCTGGAGTATCAAACGGATCTGGATGCCTCTTGGTTCAGACTCTGTTTACACATTCTGTTAAGCCACATCATATCTAAGAATGACAGAATAAACCATTAGGAATTTACATGAAAAACATTCATAATGTGTCATAAGTGATCGGTTCGATTTCATGTGATGATTGCATGTGTGATAGTTCTGCCTGCATAGTGTTACTTGAGCTATATTGTGTGGTTGAAAGTCTTTGCGAAAATGCATGGGTAAAAAATAGAAGACTGTAACTGTGTGTGCAATATAAATTACGTAAAAGAAAGAATATACTATAATAGACTATAGTGTATTCACCAATGTCAGCCTAGCCTAGATCAAAAACAACAGTACACAACAAATCTACTTCTAATCTAATCCCTGCAATAATACACACACACACACACACACACACACACACACACACACACACACACACACACACACATATATATATACTGCTTACATATATACATAGAGGTGCTTGGAAGTTTGTGAACCCTTTAGAGTTTTCTATATTTCTGCATAAATATGACCTAAAACATCATCAGATTTTCACACGAGTCCTAAAAGTAGACAAATGAGAGAAAAATATTATACTTAGTCCTTTATTTATTGAAGAAAATGATCCAATATTATATATTAATGAGTGGCAAAAGTATGTGCACCTTTCACTATCTGGTGTGACCCCCCTGTGCAGCAATAACTGCAACTAAACGTTTCCTGTTACTGAAGAATTCATTGTTCCATCAATGATGGCAAGCCGTCCTGGCCCAGATGCAGCAAAACAGGCCCAAAGCATGATACTACCACCACCATGTTTCACAGATGGGATAAGGTCCTTATGCAGTGTTTTCCTTTCCCCAAACATAACGCTTTTCTTTTAAACCAAAAAGTTCTATTTTGGTCTCATCCATCCACAAAACATTTTTCCAATAGCCGTCTGGCTTGTCCACGTGATCTTTAGCAAACTGCAGATGAGCAGCAATGTTCTTTTTGGAGAGCAGTGACTTTCTCCTTGCAACCCTGCCATGCACACCATTGTTGTTCAGTGTTCTTCTGATGGTGGACTCATGAACATTAACATTAGCCAATGTTAGAGAGGCCTTCAGTTGTTTAGAAGATACCCTGGGTCCTTAGTGACCTCCTGGGGTCCTTAGTGACCTCGCCAACTATTACACGCCTTGCTCTTGGAGTGATCTTTGTTGGTCGACCACTCCTGGGAAGGGTAACAATGATCTTGAATTTCCTCCATTTGTACACAATCTGTCTGACTGTGGATTGGTGGAGTCCAAACTCTTTAGAGATGGTTTTGTAACCTTTTCCAGCCTGATGAGCATCAACAACTCTTTTTCCGAGGTCCTCAGAAATCTCCTTTGTTCGTGCCATGATGCACTTCCACAAACATGTGTTGTGAAGAGCAGACAGAACCCTGTTCTTTAAATAAAACAGGTGCCCACTCACACCTGATTGTCATCCCATTTATTGAAAACACCTGACTCTAATTTCACCTTCAAATTAACTGCTAATCCTAGAGGTTCACATACTTTTGCCACTCACTAATATGTAATATTGGATCATTTTCCTCAATAAATAAAAGACCAAGTATAATATTTTAGTCTCATTTGTTTAATGGGGTTCTCTTTATCTACTTTTAAGATTTCTATTTTAGGTCATATTTATGCAGAAATATAGAAAATTCAAAAGGGTTCACAAACTTTCAAGCACCTCTGTAGATAGTGTATTAGTGTTTGTTTTTTAACTTTTAAAATTGTATAATCCTATCTATGGCATTATCAAAGGTTAGCCATATAAACTTTACTTGTACTTTTGCTAAAGCAACCAAACAAATAAGTAAATGGCAACCAAATATTTATTATTATTATTATTATTATTATTATTATTATTATTATTATTGTTGTTGGTTTGTTGTTGTTGTTGTTATTATTATTATTATTATTATTATTATTATTATTATTATTATTATTATTAT
Source organism: Ancistrus triradiatus (assembly GCA_025084515.1). Classification (NCBI taxonomy): domain Eukaryota; kingdom Metazoa; phylum Chordata; class Actinopteri; order Siluriformes; family Loricariidae; genus Ancistrus; species Ancistrus triradiatus. The sequence continues at coordinate 501,712 of JAJAGP010000282.1, read as the reverse complement.
TGTTATGAATGAATCATTTATTACTTTACTACTACTATTACTACTACTCCTATTACAACAACAACAACAACACTACTACTACTACTGCTCTACTACTACTACTACTACTAGTTATTATTTCTTTTATTATCATCACTAAAAAAAGATTAATTAAAAAAATAATTATTATTATTATTGCTGTTGTTGATGATGATGTTTTTCTAGGGCTTAACCAAATGACATGACAATATTTGCGCAAGGTCTGCTGGCACAAATGTAAATTCTTGATAATATAATACTCCACCCACTCTTCTCTTACATTCTTTTCTAAATAAAAGCACCTTGTTGTTGCAACGAGTAAAATAAAACTGGTGAATTGAAGAAAACTGTAAAGGCATGAAGCATAAAAAACGTGCAAAACTATATAATGCATAAATGGTTTATTTTACCTGCATATCTGATTTAAATAGAATACAGTAATCATCAAGGACACTTTTGTACATACTGAATAAAGGTATTGTTGTAGCAACTTGTGTTTCTTCTAGCAACCGGGAAAACTTTTCCATTGACAGCAGGGAACATTTGTGATGCAGGTATTTGTTTGTTCCTGTTAAATATGTGCTGTTGTATCGTAAGCCAGGGAGAGTAAATAATGTGAGGTGCATTTACAGCATCCCTACATGTTTCTCCTTTCACAGCAGTGTCTGAGAAATGTAGCTTTTCTTCTGTCACTGTGTGTGTGTTTGGCAAGAGGTTACGTTCTCAGCCCAGTTTGCATTGTTTGTGTGGGACACCATTTTGGTGCTAATGACTTGTTTTAGCTGTTTTCTCTCTTTGGCTGAGTCAAACACTGTTCCGTTATCCCCAGAATGGGTTTATAGGGCAGACTAGTGGTTGTAGTTCACGTAAAAACAGCTTTTATTGATTTATATTGTATCGTGTTAGATGCCCAACCTAACAAGTTCTGCTGTTAATTCACTCTAAAAAAGTGAAACAAACATCTGTGCACTCAAAAACCTTTTCCATGCTTGTGTATTTTCTTGTTTACATGGCTAGCATGAGCTTTGGATCCTCTCCACGCAATTTATTTGACAAATATGTTCTGCATCTGAACATAAAAATATCTCATAACTATTCATAAAATAAGCCATTACTCTGACCTGTCAGTTTTGCAACCATGCCTTATGATGCATAACCACAAAAATACACCTGTGTGTACATTGTAATGTTCTTGCTTAACTCTTATGTTAGCTCATCTACAAATACTTGACTATATTGTAAAACTGTTGCATGGTAGAGACTTAAGACTTACTTACTGTAACTAATGTTTTCATGCTGGTCATCCAGCTTTACATGAATGACCAGGCTTAGCAATTTAGGTAGAATTTAGCTTTAAATAATGTTCCCACAGAAACTAGGCACTTCTCATTTCTCTTTATGCTTCTTTTTTTTACTTTCTTTTCTCCTATATTAGCTCATCTGAAGGTTGATAGGAGGAGGCCAATGCTTAGGCATTCTACATTTTTCAATGTATGTTCTGCTTATTAAGTTTTAGTGATCACTGCACTTTGTAGTTACAGTTACACTACAATTACAGACTGTAGTCCATCTGTTTCTCTATATACTCATTTTTCGTCCCACTTACTCTGTTCTCTAATGGTCAGGACCCTCACAGGACCACCACAGATCAGGTACTCTTTGGGTGGTGGATCATTCCCAGCACTGCAGTGACACTGATGTGGTGGGGGTGTGTTAGTGTGTGTTGTTCTGTTATGATTAGATCAGACACAGCAGTGATGCTGTAATTAAAAAAAACGTTGTTCACTCAACGTTCACTTTATCAGAGACATTCATTTTATTGCTCCACTTGGAGATGTAAAGTTAGAGACAGTAGCTCATCTGTTGCTGCACAGTTTGTGTCATTCTCTAATCCTTCATCAGTGCTCACAGGATGCTTCCTACAGGATGCTGGTGGCTGGACATTTTTGGCTGGTGGACTATTTTCAGTCCATCAGTGACACTGAGGTGGTTTAAAACTCCAGCATCACTGCTGGTTGTAGTCCACTCATATCAGTGCAACGCACACTAACACACCACCACCACATCAGTGTCACTGCAGTGCTGAGAATGATCCACCACCCAAATAGTAGTGATGGTTTTGTGGGGTCCTGACCATTAGAATGAACTGAAAAATATAAAATGCTGTACTGTTCATGAAAGTACAAATGGGTAATGGAGACATCAAGCCTAAGACAGCTAATAATTAAAGCTAAAAGCTAAGCTAGTAACCATTACTTATATTTACAGTATTTATAATGCAAACTAGACCAAACCTCTTGTTGATATTCCTTTTGATTTCTGTCTTGTTTGCCACCGCAGCCTTGAATATCTCATCTGGCCTTTCATACAGAATGAAATATGTTATGTTGCATAATTTAGTTCATTTTAGAAATTTCTCAGTTATTTTGTTAAAATATGAACGTGTGCTAAATATGACTATGGGCAAACCATTCATGTGTACGAAGACTTTCCAGTTCTACTCCTCTTCATTGTAATTCTGAAACAGATGTTCTGGGAATAGCTTCTCTTATGGCTGAATAATGACAAAGGTATTCCAATTCCTGGAGAACAAGTCATGCTAAAGCTGTGTCAGTTGTATTTTGAAGGGAGTTTGTGCTAACCCTGCATCATCAGCTGTTTCCTGCCCCCCACCCCCCCAGCTGTGCTGCATGCCAGGTACATGAAAACATGTGTTCCACATTAAGAGCAGTGCCCCTTACACACCACCATGTGCTTTCTATCAGCACTGCATATCTCCTTGCTATCACTCTGCTGTGTCATGAGGAACATTTCCCTGGCGATTGGATCACTAAATTCACAAATCATTTCTGCCTGCTCCCTCAGATATATTCCTCTAACGGACAATGGGATAATAGTGAGTATTAATAATGCTTCCTAATATCCCTGAATAAGTTGCAGCCAAAGAGTCAGTTGTGGTATAATAAAATATGTAAATAAATACATAATTGACATATGAGGTATAAAAGTATAATTTTACACACTCATCTAAAAGCCACATGTCAGCCTGATTCTTTTAGCAATCATAACAATCCTCAGAACTACATTTACTAATCTGATATTTTACGGATGGAAGTAGAGCTAAACATTACAGTCAGTGATGACTCGGCCTATAAATTACTGTGCTAATTAAAAGGTTAACTGACCCTAGAACTGAGATCTTGGGAAAGGTCAGTAATCCTAAATTGCTTTGATTCTACCCTGTATCAATCATCTCCAAAGCTTTGGAGAAAAAAAAATTGTGCCAGATGAATAAATCTAAAAGCCTTAACTGATTTTGAGGGATTTTGTTTCGATTAGACCAACATGTGCATATTATTTGTTTGTTTGTTTAGAATGTAAACAATACATTTACATTCATGTCATTTAGCAGACACCCATGTCCAGAGTAATTGGTACAGTCTTACAATCCAAGCAATTGTGGGTTAAGGGTCTTGCTCAAGGACTCAACAGTGACAGCTTGGCACTGGTGGGATTTGAACCCTGGAACTTCTGGTACATAGTTCCGTACCTTAACCGCTAGGTCACCACAGTCCCATCATAAAACCACTTTACAATATATGCACTAAAATATGTACAATATACATCTCATTTTTGGTTGACATGTTTAATTGTAACTGACATTTAATTTCATGATCTAAAATATACACTGTATAGCAAGGTTTGTTTACATCCAAAAACTGCACTTATTTGGGCGTAAAGTATTCTTAATTTACTTACTACATAATAAATTGAACCTTTAGCTATTCTGAGATGGCTTTCCCATAGATTTTAGACCAAGCCTGTAAGTAGGGGCACTGAAATATACAAGGTACAGTACTTAAAAAGTACTTTCAAATGTCTTAGATGTACCACTGTTTTAGCAATGGAATAATGGCCATATATAATTATTTCTCAGTCTTCATATTACAATACTGTGCAACCAGAAAATAGCAGTAGCAGCTACGAAAACGGCTTTTTCGGAAGGCGAGCAGGGTGAAAAGGCTAAGATATGCTAAAGCTCACAAAGATTGGAATGACAATTGGTGGAAAAGAGTGTTATGGAGTGATGGATCCAAATTTTGGGTTGAAATTTCAACATTATACCATTATAACAACAAATCTAATGGTAGCCTAAGACGTTTGCACAGTACTGTATACCTTAAATCATCAAATCAAATCAGCAAATTATAATGGCATACAATGGCCAACCAGAAATGAGATGAATTATGAAGTTTTTGGAAAACTTAAAGCCTATTTACTATGTAATGTGGGAATTAACTACAGGCTTCTGAAAGTTGTTCCAATAGTCTCACATCCTAAAAGAGTGGAAGGTGTTAAGGTCAGCGCTCCATGCAACCCAGCCAAGTTTTCCACCAAAGTTGGTTTCTTTATGTACTTTTAGAGGGGCAGGGCAGAGAGTTAATGAACTAGGTTGTTGGGGAGGTGGAAACTTAAAGTGTCATATTCAGAGACATTGAGGTGTTCAGTACAACTTACTGTACTGACACTGTTTGTCTATAGCGTTTTCATGCGTGTTTACTTCATATTATGAACCTGTTAGCAGTTAGCAGAGACCACTAATTTGAGGTACCTACATAATTTTGGCCATATAGCGTACGTATAAGCACAACTATACTTTATAAGTACTTCTAAGTACAACTAAGTACTTTCTGGAATGTCTATAAAGATAATGAATGGGGAAATGATGTATATGGCATCTTAGGTGTACAACTCATACCGAATATTAAAGATCTGCTATTTTTCTGAGGCAATGAACTACTGATCCCATAGGGCATTGAACCCTGGTAGTCATTTGACTATGTAATATACAAAAAGATAACTGCAACATATTGCATACAATTATATATTATGGGGGAGCATAGTATTTAAACCAAAGCCTCTCCCCTGGAACTACCAGTGGACATGATATACTATTGTGTTAGTAACCACAAGCCCAGTTGTCCTATTGCTTTATGGTTCATTATTGGAAAAAAGAGTGAATCTTTTTCTCAACCGTAAGAAGTTATGCTGTTTTTTCTGATTTTAATCCAATTTAAACAAAGACATGAAAAGAAGTGGCTGTGCCGGTCTGTTAAAAGATAAGTGGGCGGGCCAAAAGAAAATATTATTAGACTTTCTTTAGAGACAAGTAACTAAAAAGACAGCATGTGCACCTGCTGGATATGTGGCTGATAGAACAGAAGAGACACAACAATAAGTTTGCATGTGTGCCTCAGAAATTAGAAGAAGAAATCCAGATAATCAGGAGTAGGTATGCATCAATCCCACTTTTCCACTTGTGGCTCTGGAAACCTCTGGAGCCTAGGAATGCAAGACTGCACAGGCATTACAGTGACATGCTTTTGATCATAAAACAATAACACAAAGAATTATGGCATAAAATCACAGCACTGACGTGTGTGAGCATGGGCTTGGTATTTTCATGACCATCTGCACAGAAAGTTCTAGTCTAATTTTGTAGAGATAGCACGATTAGTGATGTAAATACACTGAGGTGTGAATAACACAGGCACAGTTTTGGAAAATCCAGCGCTGATGCAGTGTTTATGGCCAGTCTCAACCCTTTTCCAATACAAAGTCTTGGATCAGTGCAGTCCCTTATCAGGCGTGTATGCAATGGAAATTTTGAGTTCATAGTCTATTTATAGCACGCTTCCATAGCTCATATGTTACACTGAATTCATGATTTCATATGACGATTACGAGTTGAAACCACTTCAGGTCCAGCCTGGCTTATTTATCCATTGACAGACTGCACTGTACGCTATGCCTAAAAATCTTAACCAAACCCTGACTTCCTCGTCTTTTACTTTTTTCTCTCTCTCTCTTTCCTTTTTCCCAATTTTCTCTGCTGTGTTTTGGACGTGGAAAAGGTGGAACTTAATGCCAAAACAATAATTGTGTTCAGCTGTTTCTCTCAAGCCCCCCCTCCCCCGTGTCCCCCTGCCCCTGTTTCTCTCTTTTTGATGTCTGAGGGCGTGCTGTGGTTCTCACGGGACGATCGGGGTGCTGGCATGACAGGATTTGGAGGGTGTTGTTTATAGAAGAGGGGTTGTTAGTGAGTGTGAAGAGCTAAAACTGACATGACTTGCCCAGAATGTTCCTACAGATGACTAGAAGCTGTTATGGTGATTGCAATATAAATTTGCTGACAAGACTCAAATGCAAAAAGACTGAAATAAAAGGCCCGGGGTGTTTAAACACATCCCCATTACAACTTCCAAGGCTGTTTTTTGGGCACTGGTGTCATGTGGACCAGATGTGCTAGACGTTTGAGGGAGCAGCTCGTTCCCTGGGCCTCTACATCTGCTGCATTATTCACCAAAGGAACTTGCCTAAATTCTCGGGTGACATATCTCTGGCGCTGCTGTCCTCCTCGACAGCTGAGCACAGTCATCCTGAGACAAGAGCGAGCGTCTCTGACCTGTGGATTAAAAGCTGTACTGTGCATTGTGCATTAAGTAAGCAGAATCCACTGAACTCAAAATGGGCTTTACTTTGAATTGAAAAGGCTCCTGAAAACAAGTCAGCAAAGTCCTCTTAACAAGCCTCGTAAAGCTACAGATATGACACCACATCTAAAAACACCCAGACCTTCGCTTCGCCACACACTCATTCCTTAAAGATATCTGCAGTTCTTTTCAAAAAGAAGGAACGGGAAGCCACCATTTCTCACTGCCTCTACTCTCAACTTGAGGTTTTCCACTTGGGACCAGGGGTGTTTGCTGTAAATATACACTCATTTTCCATGTCGTCATTTCTCAAAACACTTATTCATGCTGTATCAGGTATGACAAGACCAGTGACCACTATGGTTTTCGCTGTTGCCAGTCGATGCATGTCAGACGTCTTAGCATTCTCCTAAAGTTTCTGGTGCCATTATCATTGCACCAGAAAGAGCATGAAGACATGCAACATGCAATCATTGGTATAAAAGCCAAAACCTTATGTAAGTTCACCAATGAACTGAGTAAACATATAGTATTTCTCCTCTCCAACTTGTCCTCTAGCTTTGAAAACATACAGTACTGTTCAAAAGTCTTAGACCACCATTACTTTTCTTTTTAGCGATTGTATAATGACCATACTAAACATATTGTCCACGTTTGGACCCAAACATTTCAATCTTGGATTTGTCACTCCATAATACTCCGCTGATCTTCACTCTAATCTTTGTTCGCTTTTCCATATCTTAGCCTTTTCACCCTGTTCCCCTGTTCCCAAAACACGTTTTCTTGGCTGCTACCCTTCCAAAATGTCCCTTCCTGATCAAGCGTCTTTGGACTGTAGAAGGGCGAACTTGGCATCCCGATGAACCTGCGAGACGCTGCTATTGCTCAAGTGTAAGAGGAGGTGTGGTTGTATTCTACTAAAGAGACTGAGAAATAATTATATATGGTATTATATATGACATATATACCACTGCTAACACAATTGTATATCTAATCGAATGGTGGCCTAACACTTTTGCCCAGTACTGTATTTTACCATCTTGCCAAAGTCAACACATACTGTACACATCATAAACAGCAATTACAGATGAACTGAAGTGTATTGTTTTTACCTGTTTAGTGTGTAATTGCTCTAATAACATTTGGTCAGCCTTAAAATTAGCCATGCATTTCCCATTAAGGTTGATGCAATATCCAGTAAAATGTTTATCTTTCTTAAGCTGCTGTTATAGTATACCCGAAACCTGTGGTTTAATGTCTGCTTAGGAAACAGGCTGAAGCAAGCAAGTATGGAATGATAACTGAGAATAATCCCCCATTGTGTACAGTAATTTAGCCCTGACTCAGCATGATTCCTACTTCCAGCTTAAGAATTAATTGTGGTTTTGCTTCATACACACAATTCGATCTGCCCTAATAAAGTCAGAGGTACTAATTATGATGTGTGTACACACAAAGCTATGTAATTTTGTTTCCCCTTTTCCAGTTCTCCTGAGTTGATTGCGATCAATCAAGCTAACAGTGAACACTACCAAACCAAACAACGGTTGTGACACAATTCAGCCTTCTGACTGGCTTTGTATTGAGTTTGTTATATTAATGGAATAATTGCAATTGTAGACACCCCTGGCCAAATTGTTTGTTTTGTTGAACTTTTTTGAACATTGTATTGTGGTATATTAAACAATGTTGGAAAGCATTAAATACGAGACAAATGGGCACCATTCCAGAAGATCCTGGTGGTTTTGTAATATTTGAGGAGTCAGACCTGAAAAGTCAGATCAGGTTTATCATGCACTCCCTTGTAATTCCATTCATATTCAGTGACTGGTCAAATCTATATGGAATGCCACAGATGTTAGTAATTTGAACAGCTTGCTTAAGAGTCAACGAAACAAGTCATCATTAATCAGTCATGTCTATTTATATGCATTTTCAGTAAACGGCATGAAATGTTATGTCAACCAGATGGCATAAACCACAGTGATGATAGATAAAAATACCTAATCGTCTAAAATGATCTAGAACACAACAGGAGGGCTAGATTAGCTACTGGCACCAAATCAGGACTGACACCTTGTCAGTGGAAATAAGGGTAGACGTTATTTACTTGTGTCTTGATCACACTATGTGCACTATTTGGCAGGTCACTCAATAAACAAAGATAAATAAAGCAAGGCTTCAGCAGTGTGGTTATGCCACACGTAAGGGAATCAAACTAAGTCACACTCTTTATTCTGCTGACTGGGATCCAAACAATCGTATTTGAACTGCATCATCATTTTTATCTGTATTTACAGAACACCTCTGGTTACAGCCAGTAGTGCTAATAGCTTGCTGTTTTGTTAGTTATACGATTTGTTATTGTTGTATCTTTTGGGAAGAGACTTCTGGTTTTCACTGTGGTCCATCCTGTTTTCAATGGTTTCTCTAATAGGAAGTGATCCAATGTTAAAATGCTCTCTTAAGCACTTTTTCACCTTTTGCAAGTATTTTGTTGACCTACCCATCATGAGCTGAAAAAAACAAAACAAAAAAAACAGAAACAAATAGGAGCTTTACCATGTTATGAGCTTTACAAGTATTGTCAGTGATTTCTAAAGAATATAGCAAAAAATGAGCATGGTATATTTTAATTTGGTTAAGTTCTTTGTTCCAAAAACTGTGACTGTTAGCTCCCTTTCTGGTGGGAAACTATGTTTGGAATTTGATTACTTCTCCCTCTGTTTGCTTCTCAGTGTTTTCCTCTTATTTTTATTATCTGTTTAGACCATTCAAAATGTGTAAATATACATGTAGCATCAGATCTGACATTTCATATTATAGTTGATCTGTTTTATTACATCAATCCCAACTAGTATAAAATGGTGTGATAACCATGCAGGAAGTGTTTTTGGGTGAAGAAATCAAAAGGAAAGGGTTGATGGGGGAAGGAGAAGGGGCTTCAGTGAACTCTCTGGATAGTAGTAGGTTTGTCTTAAGGGAAAAGATGGATGAAAAAAGAAAAAGGTTTGTTTCGACAAGAACATAGTAGATCAGTTTTCCCATAACCAAGGCCAAAATTGTGGCCCCTAGCAGGCAATAGATATTTATATCACCCCTGTTTTTTTAGAAATGGTAACTGAGAGCAGGACGTTATGTGTGATTTTTGGCAGGTCTTTTGTCTGTCTGGATTTAGACACCAACAACCATTCACGATTAGAGAAGTTAAAGTTTTTGGATTTCTTGTATTTTATCTGATAGGCTCTATGTTTTGAAATTATATTACTGGTATCTCACCAATGAATAAATGGCACTGTTAGTACAGCAGTTACATGATTGTGTAGTGTTGGTTTAATCTGGACTATGAGAAAATGTATTACATTTAATAAAATAGTGATACAAACAGAACAAAGTGTTGCAGTGTTCTAGAAAGGGTTTCTTATGTTAGTTTGCTACTTTTGAATAACCAAATTGTGATTGACTGGAAGGAATTCAGAGCCAATCTTGTTTCAGCCTGCATACGATCAACAGATGATTGTAATCATGATTTGGTACAAAAGAAGTATACACAAAAGGCCCTTTGAGAAACAAAGATGGGCAGAAGATCACCAGTTTGTCATCAAATGAGTGAGAAAATTGTTTCAGTTAAAAACAATGTTCCTCAAAGAAAATTTGGAAATGATTTACAGTGAGTAAGAGTGGAGGAATTTCCGTGTGTAAAGGGCAAGGACACAAGCTTAAACTAAATGCCTCAGATGGCACTGCATCAAGAATCAGTGTTACATTCACAAATGCCACTTAAAACCTTCCTGTGCAAAAAAGAAGCCTCATGTTAATCATGTCAAGAAGGGGTGTCGACTTCTCTGGGCTAGGAGGCATCTGGGATGGACCATCACACAGTGGAAATGTGTACTGTGGTCAGACCAATCAAAACTACAGATAGTTTTTGGAAGAAATGGATGCTGTGTGCTCTAGACCAAAGATTAATAGGATCATCCAGACTGGTCAACGACAAGTCCAAAAGTCAGGCTCTGTCATGTTATGGGGTTGTGTCAGTGCTCTTGGCAAAAGTCATTTACACTTCTGTGATGGCAGCATTAATGCAGAAAAGTACATTGAGATTTTAGAGCAACATAAGATGGCTTAAGATGAAGATGATCTTTTCAAGGGACATCCACACATTTTTCAATAAGACTATGCAAAACCAAATGCAGCACACATTACAAAAGTATAGCTATGGAAGAAGTCCTTCCACAACATTTCGATTAAGGTCAGGACTTTTGACTTGGCCATTCCAAAACATTAACTTTATTCTTCTTTAACCATTCTGCATGACCTACCTTCTCTTGAGATTCAGGTCATGGACAGATGTCCTGACATTTTCCTTTAGAATTCTCTAATATAATTCAGAATTCAATGTTCCATCAATGATGGTAAGCCATCCTGGCCCAGATGCAGCAAAACAGGCCCAAACCATGATACTACCAGCACCATGTTTCACAGACGGGATAAGGTTCTTATGTTGGAATGCAGTGTTTTCCTTTCTCCAAACGTAATGCTTTTCTTTTAATCCAAAAAGTTCTATTTTTGGTCTCATCCGTCAACAAAACATTCTTCCAATAGCCTTCTGGCTTGTCCACGTGATCTTCAGCAAAACTGCAGATGAGCAGCAATGTTCTTTTTGGAGAGCAGTGGCTTTCTCCTTGCAACCCTGCCATGCACACCATTGTTGTTCAGTGTTCTTCTGATGCTGGACTCATGAACATTAACATTAGCTAATGTGAGAGAGGCCTTCAGTTGCTTAGAAGTTACCCTGGGGTACTTTGTGACCTCGCCAACTATTACACGCCTTGCTCTTGGAGTGATCTTTGTTGGTAGACCACTCCTGGGGAGGGTAACAATGGTCTTGAATTTCCTCCATTTGTACACAATCTGTCTGACTGTGGATTGGTGGAGTCCAAACTCTTTAGAGATGGTTTTGTAACCTTTTCCAGCCTGATGAGACTCAATAACTGTTTTTCTGAGGTCCTCAGAAATCTCCTTTGTTTATACCATGATACACTTCCGCAAACGTGTTGTGAAGCTCAGACTTTGATAGATCCCTGTTCTTTAAATAAAACAGGGTGCCCACTCACACCTGATTGGCATCCCATTGGTTGAAAACACCTGACTCTAATTTCACTTTCAAATTAACTGCTAATCCTAGAGGTTCACATACTTTTGCCACTCACTAATATGTAATATTGGATCATTTTCCTCAATAAATAAATGACCAAGTATAATGTCTTTGTGTCATTTGTTTAACTGGGTTCTCTTTATCTACTTTTAGGACTTGTGTGAAAATCTGATGATGAAAATCTGATAATTTTCATGCAGAAATATAGAAAATTCTAAAGGGTTCACAAACTTTCAAGCACCACTGTATTTCTAAATTCTGATAAACATGATTATTGTATTGCATAGCCTCTTAAATATGGCTAATGATTTTGTTTGAGGAAATGAGTTTTTTGGTAGCATAGTGTCGGTGATGCACAGCTTTGGGCTTGATTCCAGCCTCTGGTCACTGTCTGGGTGAGGTTAAGCATGTTCTCCCCATGGCTCCATGAGTTTTGTCTGAGTTTATTCTCACTGGTCAAGAGGAAGAGTGGCTACCCTAAACCACCCATAAGTGTGAGGTAGTACGAGATTCTCTGTGATGGTCTGGCACCCTGACCTTTTCGACTATTGTAGTGCAGCCTTTGGATTACATTGTGCATTTATCTGCTTTTAATGATCACATTCCTAGGTTCCTCCAGAGATGCAGAGTCTTTTGTATTGGTTACAGCTAATCTCAGTCAGCCTTTGTTAAAAAAGAGAAGGACTCATTCCCTGAGTGAGTCAGTGGGTGAGTCAGTGTTAAAGGGAAGGGATGTTTCTTGATCACAGCCATTCGACTGATTCCTTACGGGTTCTGTTAATTCAGCTGTTCAATTGCATTCATAAAATTGCTCCTCGGTAACTTCCTCCCAAGTAGCCCTTAACATAGGATTTTCTGTTATGACACTTCTATCGAAAGTGTGTACGTGCCTTTCAGGAGCTACACACACTGACTAGTCATCAAAATAAACAGTCACCGTTTGGGTCAACTTAAGTTCCAAAAAGTGATTAAGGGACCGCAAACCATCCGTTTGTGGAAATGCCTTCATTGTTTAAAACAGGCCTGGATGAGAAGCTGTGGTATTGCTGAAAACAGTGGGACAGACGGGGATTTTCAGGTGCATCATCAGGCTCTTTATTTAAACAGCATGTGTGTGAACGCCTGCTTGCATGTCCTAGAGTACGTGTGGGAGTGTACGTGGGTGGAAAGGTTGTGGTGGCATCCATTTCTCATACAATAAACACATTTCCCAACTCACAGGAAGTTCCAGGACCCCCAGATGTGCGCAAATGAAAATTCTCTTTTTTTGGTCTGTTTCCTTTCAAAGCTGACAGTTTTCTTTTCTCCGCATGCTAAAATGACCCTCCCACACACACAGTTTCCCAAAGCCGAATCAGAGCAGAACATCACTGCCAGATGTTTAAGTAAAACAAACTGTAGTATATAAAGATAATCCCACTGGAAGGCAGCGTCAGCAGCATAGTGTAAAAGGTCGTGCACACAAACGAGCATGAGCCTATGGTATACATATACAGCACGTCCTTAGGCGCTGTGTTCTCATGTGGGAGTGATGGGATGCAGTCGCTGTCACGTTGAAGCGTGTTGGTAAGGGACAGTAATGGTGGGAAGGGTCAGATGGGCAAGAAATTCCCATAACCACACGCACATGGACACAAACAGACTTGTTCAGCCATCTATATTTATGAACTACTGTAGCTAAAATAAACTTTTGCCTACACCTAACCTCAATATCCAAAGGCAAATCATTGATCTCGTTTAGTTTTCAAATAAATGAAAAAGCACTTTTTCTTTTAAGGATGAACCAAATGTCCTCAAATATATAAACATGGCCAAAAGCACACACATAAACACTTATTAAACGTTTATTATTGTTGCTTTCTCTGTTTTATGAACATTGCTTAGCAGATAGATGTAAATCCATCATGAACATGAGCCCTCACTGGACTAAACTCACTTAGAATGATTATATGCAGGATTATAGATGCATTTCCAACAAAGTTCTGTAATTTAAAGCAACTGAAGAGTCCCAGAACTGTTTTGAATGAGAATTTCAACAACATTGCAATACCAGCACCCAAAAGTAAATACTTTGGTTTGTTAGTTGTTAGGTCTAAAAGCCTTCTATTTGGATCTAAGACATGAGGAGTGTGCTCTCAGTTTCTCTGACAAGTGCTCGGTAAAAAAAAGACAGAGCTGAAAGACAGCATTTATACTCTTGAAGGACAGTCTTAGTGAGAGAGGGTCTAGTCATAACTGTTGTAAGATATAGTAACAAAGACAAGGTACAATCCCCAAGATGAAATAACTATCAACCCTTCACATCATACCTAACATTAGTTACTGTATATAAATTTACATTTACAGCATTTAGCAGACGCCCTTATCCAGAGCGACTTACAATTGATACAGTGTTACAATCCAAGCAATTAAGGGTCTTGCTCAAGGACCCAACAGTGGCAGCTTGCCAGAGGTGGGATTTGAACCCTGGAACTTATGGTCCAAAGGCCAGTACCTTACCCGCTAGGCTACCACAGTCCCATATAATTGTGTCATTTTCTAATGCATTATTCAAATGAAAAAAGAGAACTCCAAGAGAAATTATCCAATATTACATACCAGTGAGTGGCAAGAGTAGGTGACTCTCTAGAGTTATTTCAATCATTGGGATGACACGCAGGTGTGAGTGGGCATCCTGTTGAGTTTAAAGAACAGGGATCTATCAAAGTCTGATCTTCACACCATGGGTTTATAAAGTATGTATCATGGTATGAACAAAAGAGATTTCTGAGGATGTCAGAAAAAGAGTTATTGATGCCCATCAGACTGGAAAAGGTTATAAAACCATCTATTTAAAAGCCTGGACTCCTCTACAGTCAGACAGATTGTACAAATGGAAGAAATGCAAGACATTCATGAGTCCACCATCAGAAGAAAACTGAACAACAGTTGCATACTTGGCAGGGTTGCAAGGAGAGAGCCACTGCCCGTCAGTAAGAACATTGCATTCAGTGGCGAGCATTTCGTGTGGCCTCCCCTTACACTTGAGTAACAGCAGCATCTAGCAGCTTCAACAGGATGCCAAGTTGAATCTTTTACAGTCTGAAGAGGCTTGATGAAAAATGGTCTTTTGGGATGAGTAGCAGCCAAGAAACCACTTTTCAAGAAGCGGAACAGTTCAAGCGGAACAGAGTGAAAAGGCTAAGATATGCTAAAGCTTATAAAGATTATAATGAAGCTCATTGTGGGTTACAATGGAGTAACAAATCCAAGTTTGAAATTTTTCCTAAAAGTAGATAAAGAGAACCCAAACAAATGAGACAAAAAAATTATACTTGGTCATTTATTTATTGAGGAAAATGATCCAATATTACATATTAGTGAGTGGCAAAAGTATGTGAACCTCTAGGATTAGCAGTTAATTTGAAGGTGAAATTCGAGTCAGGTGTTTTCAATCAATGGGATGACAATCAGGTGTGAGTGGGCATCTCCATAAAAAAAATCCATAGTCCAAAACTGCGTAAGCAATAGAATTTTTGACAAAGAAAATAGTAGTAACCCATAGCTTGGATAATGCAGATTTTTATATGCAAGACTTATATGTAAGGTAACAAGAAACAGACGAGTCTAATTAATAGCAAGCCAACTGGAAACAAGAAACAGAAACACAGAAACATAGAACATATACAGAAGTTAGTGAGAAAACTGGACAGACATTACAAACAGTATGAAAGTGGTGGGGCCCTAATAATGGCACAGGAAAAAAAAAAAACTTTATTTTTAAATGAATCAAATATGATTGTAGTTATTTACTACAGGCTAAGGCTGAGCCAAACTAGGAAAAAATGCAGAATTTGAATATTGCAGTTTGTTCATTTTCAGGTCTATTTAAACTTTATTGCAGCACATAAAGAGCTGGAACACTTTATAATACCATTATACTACTCTACTGTGATTGCATGTAATTGTTTTAAGCTGTGGAAAAACACCAACAAATAGTGCAGTGACAAACGGTACATTTTTGTTTCAGTAATGTAATGCTTTGCTCTAAATACTTTTCGCAACAAATCCCCATATACTACGTGTCCAAGAGTTTGAGAACACCCCTTATTATTAGTGATCTCTGTTATTTCATCCTTCTTTACTGCTAACATGAATTATACAGGCATGGAATCTCCAAAGTCATACAGTGGCCGAATGGTTCAACATGAGACTGTCATAGTTTCCACAAAAAAGTCCATAAATAAATAATTTGATGGATCCCTTTGACATGAATTGGAATACCAAATGTGAGTCAGGAGCTATTGTCCAGCATCAGTGCCTAACCTCACAGCCATGTTCCAAAATCAGTTGGAAAGCCTCCTCAGAAGAGAGAAGGCGGTAGCAGAAGGGTAATAAACTCCATACTAATATGTTTTGGGAAGTCATTATTGGGTGTCCACAAACCCAATAACAATGTCTAGCAATGTTATAATGACCATATAATATAATTTAATATAATATGATTATTTCTCAGTCTTTTTATGAGAATACAAGCAGAAAATACAGCACATTTATATGCAGTATTAAAAAGCTGAAGGTGAAAGAAAGAATGAGAAAAAGCTTCTATAGGCAACGGTGGCAAGTATTTAGTGTGGCCTCCCCTTACACTTGAGCAATAGCAGCATCTGGCAGCTTCATCATGATTCCAAGTTGACCTTTCTACAGTCTAGAAGGTTGATCAGGAGTGGTGTTTTTTGGATGGGTAGCAGCCAAGAAACCACTTTTTTTCAGGGAGATCACACTAAATATTGAATTTTTGTGAATTTAATTTCTGTGCACATTTTCCTGTATTTTCTGATAAATTATTATATATTGTTATGTCATTATGCCATTGCTAAAACAACAAATCTAATGGTGGCCTAATACTTTTGGATAGATACAATCAGACTTTGTGCAGAATACACTGATGTACTGTACATGGATTTTACAATGAGCAAATCATGGTTTATTGAGACGTTCTTACACTATACTACTGACAGGTTCTTACATTATAGGCTGTACACAGATTTCTCTTACATGTTGTGTAATTTATTAGATGTACAGTACATTATTGTGCAAAGGTCCACTATTAGATGTGCTGTTATATATAATTATATATAATTATTTCTCAGTCTCTTTATTAATATAACAGAAAATACAGGGAAGATGTGCGCAGACGTTTTAAAAAGAAACACAAAAAAGCAGGCAAAAGTCAGTATTTAGTGTGACCTCCCCAAATAAGTGATTTCTTGGGTGCTACCTTTCCAAAAAAACCATTCCTGATCAAACTTCATCAGACTGTAGAAGTGTCAATTTGGCATCCTGATGAAGCTGCCAGATGCTGCTATTGTGAAGCTTCACCCCAATAATCCCTGGTCTGTGGAAACATCCACTAGGGAGTATGAACTAGAAAAAAATCCTGGAATTACAGCTTAGAAGCTAAAATCAGCAAAGTTCCTCTGCAGGAAAGTGTCTAGCTTCCTATGGTTGGAACACCCTTCATAAGTTGGATTGCAAACCATGACAAATTCAGTGATCTCCATTTATAAGAACTCTCTAACTTGATCCATAACAAATATGCCTCTTAGCCCAGCACTCACATCAGCTCCAGGGTTGCTTTGTTAATGCCTCAAATTGCTAATCCAGGTTAGCCAGTTAACTATGGTAACACTTTTCAATAAAACTTAGTGAATAGAGTGAAGACTGTGCATATGCTAAAGACCCCTTCCTGACATTGACGTCAAATTCTGCTATTAACCTGCACAGTTTGAGTGTACGCCACCATCTTGCTCTGCCCAGTTCACTTCTCTGTCGTATTCATTCTTCTTGTAGTCCCTTTTTGTGTCGATCATGCCTTCTCTTGCTTTTTCTTGCTTTCGGTGCTTTTTGTCTCTGAAAGGAATCTATTCAGAGTGCCTTTCATTTCCCCTGCCTTCACCACTTGGCAGCGAACGCATCACCTTATTCATCTCTCTTTATCCAAACATTTTTTTCTGCTTCTCTTCAACAAACCCACCAAGGTTTCACATGGACACTGTGACGGGTCTGCTGTGCCACAGAGACTATTAATGCTGATATTCAGAAGTACACATACACAACTTTTGAATGTGATTTGCAGTCTGTCCTTTTCTGCTTGCTTGTAGTATGGATCATTGTCAAAACATTGGTGAAATATGCATTCCTTGTATTTGTTTTGATTTAAGAACATTATTAATGAAGATCAGTGGTGATGATTATGATGATGATTTACAGTTTCCTGACAGGACCAAGTGTTCTCCGAAGCCATCTTTGCTATAAGTATGACCCAAAGGCATGCACGCGTCCCTTGTGTATCAGAGATCATGGGAAAGGAACTCGTTCATATTCTGGGAACATGGCCTGCGTAACCTCCCTACAATAATTATACCACCAGTCCCCCTTCCTTCTCCCGCTGTTTTACCCCCAATGAGGGTCTGCAAGCATTTTTGTAAACCGACTACAGCTCCTTGAGTAAAGAAATGGTCCCTGGGGTGTGTGGGTGTTTTAACTGTTCAATTAATACAGGCTTGCCTCATTAAAACCACTAATCATTCCTTTATATTTGAGGTTTAAATACATAGCATACATAGAAAAGGGGTTATGGAAACAGTTTCTAGTTAGTGATTTCAGACGCACTAGCTATTAACAAGTTCATGATATCAAGCTTACATGCATGGACTGTCCATACACAAGCAGTGGAAATAGAATGGTCTACATTGAACACCTCATTGACACTAAAGATGAACTTGCATAGGTTTCCACCTCCCCAACAAGCCAGTTTATCATCAAGTCTATTTGCCAGTTTGGCTGACAGATCCCTAACCATAACTCTATTAGATATACCTCAATAGATATATAGAGATGAACTGGAATGCTGCCAGGGCTTAGTGTCCAACCTTAGTGCCTGACCCCACAGTCATGTTCCAAAACCTACTGGAAAGATTGGCATACAATTAAATCCTATGCTCACACTGTATTATGTCATGCTATATTAAAACAGATAATTTAACAGATAATGCTTCTACCTTGCAGTTTTCTTGAAGGAAATACAATATTTTCCTTACAATTAATGTAATCAGAATAATGGTTAAAGTAGTGGACTCTGGACCGGAAGGTCGAGGGTTCAAATCCCACCTCTGCCAAGCTGCCAGTGTTGGGTCCTTGAGCAAGACCTTTAACCCACAATTGCTTGGATTGTAAGACTGTATCAATTGTAAGTCGCTCTGGATAAGGGCGTCTGCTAAATGCTGTAAATGTAAATGTTATTGAATGCTTGGCTTTCTCTGATCTTCAAGTGTCCCTATAAATGCTTGATTTGGTTTAAGTCAGGTAACTGTGGAGGAAAATCCATGACATTCAGCTATCCTTGGTCTTCTTTGGTCTTTAAATAGTTGTTCTAAAGTTTTGAGGCGTGGAATAGAGAGTACTTTGGAAATACGTCACTGGGGCTGGTAGTCGCACAAAGAAAAACATCAATAATACTACAACTAACATTGTTTTCAAATATATGTGCAGTCATGGTTTAATGGTAGATTACGAAACACCTCTGCCCACATTCTTTTATAAATAAACATGACTGAGTGAAACTCTGTCTTCTGCTTCTTGAACACCAACTGCTTTTTTTGAATGCTAGATTTATGGTGCATTATGGGTAATATTATAATGCACAATACAGGCAATTCGATTGTCTACTGAGAATTATACAGCACTATAGCGCTTTTAACAATGGAGTAATATCGCAAAGCAGCTTTACAATTTTATATTACCATTATCTACTGTAAGGCCTAGGGTGACAGTAGCAAAGGAAAAACTCTCTAAATGTTATAAGGAAGAAACTTTGGGAGGACCAAGACAACCGCCTTCTGCTTTCTTTTTTTATTGTGTTCTGTATGCTTATTGTGTTATTGTGTCATTATAAAGTAAAAGCGAAAACTAAAGCTACTTTTGCCATAATTGCTGCGTTGACTGCTTACTTACTGGCTATGAATTACTGAGAAATCTGCATTCTTAACAAAAATGTTAGCAAAATTTAACTGATTAATGCACTCATGTCTCTGTTATGTTTTAAAACTGTTCTGTGGGTCAGGTAACAATGTTTGGATAAAAATAGCAGGTTAAAACAGTAATATCTTTTACAAGTTGAAAACATTTCCGTGACGCAATACTTAGCCATTTGTCATTGACGCTGATTCCTTCTCCATTTTTTTTGCCCTCGGTCTTACATGCTGTTCTTCCGCCCTCGCTGCTTTTCCCACCCTCGTTCTGGCCTGTGATCTGTTTTTAACTGTTTCCAGACCTCTTCAATTCAACCCACCTCCCAATCCCCTTATTGCTCCATCTCTTTCCACCCACAAAACCCATCTCTCTCATTTTCTGATTACTCCCTCACCCTTTTTCTTGCTCTATTTCTCTGCATGTGTTTTTCTTTTTTCGGAGTTTTCTAAGTACGTGATTAGGAACAAACATTTGTAATTTACATTCAGAGCGTGCAGGGAATGTTATGTTATTGGATTTTGATTGAGGACTGAGCTGAGGTTTTTTTTTCTTTTTTCACTCTGTACGTGTACATATGATGAAAACGACTTTGTTAATCAGGAATCACACTGATAATAAATTCATCATTGGCTGATTCAAATCAGATTTCAATAATCCAATAAATCTAGGGGTTGATAAGGACACTTAATATACTATATATCTGTTAATCTGACCCATGTACTTTTCTTTATTCTATATACCTAAAAGTCTGTGCATTCCTAAAATCTACATTCAAAACTTTGTTCACCTTTGCCACTGTAACAGCCTCCACTCTTCTGAGAAGGCTTTCTACTAGATTTTAGAACATGACTGCGAGGTCAAGCACTGACTTACATTTGGCAATTCATTTAATTTCAAACGTGTCTGATGGCTTTGTGCAAGCCAGGACCATTCTTCATCAAAGTTGGCAATTTCTTTATGGGCTTAACTGTAGGAGTGAAGGACACAAAGCCAATGAGCTGACTAGGTGGGCATGTAGAAACCTATGAATGTGTTATATTGATAGTCTCTGAAGTTCATCACAACCATTCTACTGGCTTTGTTTGTCAATGGAGATTCCATGACTGTATGCTTTATATTTTAAACCACGTAGCACTGAGTGTGGCTGAAATTGTAGAGATCACTAATTAGAGCGGGGCATCTACATACTTTTGGCTATATAGTGCAGTTTATGTGCATGTGTGGCATGGGGAACAAAGCTTGCCTTCATCTTTGGAACAAAACAGAAATTGTTTGAAGAAAGATAGATGTATGTGCAATATAAAACTGTAACAAAATGACCAAATAAATATTTAGGAAGCAAGTCAAGAGCAGATGCAGTGACAGATTGCAACCAACATGAACTGCAAAACACAACAATAGTAATAAAGCCATATACTGAACCACATTCTGCTATAAAACAGTGAAATTACTTAACATACTATTATGTATGACTGTGAGCTTAAAATTAAAGTATGTTATGACCTGCTTAAACAGAAATAGTTTTAAATAAATATTTAGGAATATTTGTAATACATAAAGTTTAGAGTGGGCAGCTACTAAACAACAGGAAATACAAAGACGCAACATAAGTGCAAAGCTACATAATGAACCACATTCTAGTACATTAACAGTAAAGTAAGTCCTACTTTGACTTACCATTTATTAGATGTTATATGGTTTGGATTAAAGCCTTAGTGTACGCATTCAATCATTCATTCATTCACTTTCTTTTCTGCTTAATCCTTTACAGGGTCACAACATTAATAAAATAAAATGGCATTATGATGGTACTACTGGACAACGTAATTAATCAAATTAGCTTTGCTACTTGTAGAGAACAGTACTGAAAAACCATTACTGACTGGATGATTATAGCATTACAGCTTGTTTAACTGCTTGGGAATCTGTAACCATGCAGCTAAACCATTATGTCGCACATGTAAACTCTTCTTCTCTTTGATGCACTGCTTACTTCCTGACATGGATCCTGTTTTTCATTGGTGGCTTTTCTACCTCCCCCCATCAGAGACCTCTGAAAGATCTAAACATGAACAGAGGTCACTGTTGTCACTCTGTCCTTCCGCATCCACAAACCTTGAGTGTTTGTTTCTTCAGAGAGGTGATGATGGATATTCCCAAGTTGTTTTTCCAGGATCAGCCCCAGTTAGTGCCCTGTGTTGATGCATGAGCACTCTGTGAGAATGTGCCCTAGCTCCCTGTATACCACGATGCTTCTCTAAACCTTTTCATCTAGCCTCAAGCTGCTTTGAAATATTTTTGGGGTGATCTCGTTTGGGTTTATTCTTGGCCAGCACACACTGGCATCAGTTCATGCCAGAGAGATGAAAAACAATGGAACAGAAACTGTGGGAAGCACAGGCCCATGTGAGTGCAGTGAAGCAAGTACTGGACTGGTTGTTCCACCTGAGTTCTGAGTGTGCTTTCATATCTGCATGGACCACCAGAACACCAGTTTGGGAAGTTGGTTGTGAAAAAATATAACTATAGGAGGTTACCAGCTGTTGTCATTTGAGACAGTCTAGAATTAAACAACTCTCTTCAGGTAGGACTGATGAACAAGCTGTACTTTGTACATGTTCTAGTTCATTTTGCTTGTAGAATCTCAATGTTTTTAATTTCTGTTTGCAGAAAACGGCAACCCACCACCAAGTCAATATGGACAGAGTCTGTGTCAACCGTTTCCGAATGACCCACTTCATATCAGGTAACAGACTAAACACAAGCAAAGCCATAGCAAGAAAAAAAACGCATCTGATTGCAGTGAACATGGTTCAGTCATTCTACTCAGCTCATTTGTCAGATCTTGTCTGATGAATGCATGTTCAGGACTTTGTTTGATTACCCTAACTAGATAAAACATGAAGAAGGTTTCGTGTGCCAAGATCATCCTAACCAAACTCAGATGGTGGATGAGGTAACCCAGATGAATCATGGTATTGATGGATTCAGCCAACAAATGCTTTCCTATCTTTAATACCTTCCAGTTTTTATCCATGTCACATAAAAAGTTTTCCAGTGGGCACTATTATTCAAATGTAAACATTACAGTGGAAAACTAAAGCAGGCAACATGGGGAAAAACATTTTGAAATACCACTTAAAGGGATTCAGTATAGTTTTAAATAAACAAATGTGGTTTTGTTTACCTTCACATATCCGACTTTTACATCTACAGCTCAAAAGACCCTCTGTGTTATGCCAAGGCATTCCAAACTACTTCAATGAGTTCTTATGTCATACAATGCTGGAATAATATTATACTCTGATGAAATTTCGCAGATCACTTTACACACTTTTTTATATTTTATATTTCATTATTGTGTTACAAGTCATGTAATTCTCTAATATTTTGCTCTAGCTATCTAATATCCACTTGTATTATTTCCTGTCAGAGTTCTCATAGTTATTTGTTTCATTTCTGTTTTGTACATTTGTAATCACTACTTGCAATATTCACATTTTCTTTAATATTTTACATTTACATTTACATTTACAACATTTAGCCCTTATCCAGAGCGACTTACAATTGGTACAATCTTACAATCCAAGCAATTGTGGGTTAAGGGTCATGTTCAAGGACCCAACAGTGGCAGCTTGGCAGAGGTGGGATTTGAACCCTGGACCTTATGGTCCAGAGTCCAGTACCTTAACCACTAGGCCACCACAGTCCCACCCTATATTTTGTTAAAGCCTATGACATTATAACATTTTACTACACTATATCTAGAAGTGTGCAGCTGTGGCTCAGGATGGTCACATCTAGATCCTCACATTATACATATGGCATGATTTTTATTGATGATATTTGATTTATTTTATTTATAAACTTGACATTGAATTTTAGATATTGTACCCTCTATGTACTAATTGACGATGACATGATACACAAGTTATGAGCATTCATGTCATCTAAAGGCCATCACACACCATACATGATACGAAAAAGTGATGCGGAAATATTTAGGCGAGATTTTTTTTGCTTAAAAACTATACATACTGGACGATTTTGAAAAAAGAAATATGGAGCTTGTTTTAGCATGAGCACTATTTGATTCAGGAGGCCAATTACAAATCAAGTTTAAGTTTTTACTCAAATGATTATTTAGTAATAATTATTAACAATATTACTATTATCTTTATTGACTTCGTCTTGAACTTGAACATTTTATAAGCAAGTAAAATGAAAATGTGAAGATGAAAAGACCATGTTTTTACTCAGTCAAGTTCTGAAAAGGCTTTGGTGACGGTGAAAAGCCAGTGAGATTTTGACACAGGCTAAAGTTCGAAAAAATCAGAGGGCAAATAAAATAATGTTACGGTATTGCTGTCATAAAAAAGGGAGTCGAACATTCGTAACGTACTTTATGTTCAATAGCCCAGCCACTTTCAACAATGTCAAAGAAATATGATGGCACACAATCTTTTTGATTGGTCCTGTGGCATCACTGCTACTTGCTCTAACACAAAATACTATGATATAAAATCAAGAGCAATTACCTCATAGTTTGCCACTGAATAAAATGAAAGTGAAGGATGTTGGTACATGTAAATAAACTTGATTAAACTTAGCTATTTTCCCGAAGGCCATTATTGTAGTGGGTTATTGGTTCGGCTCGTAGGCTAGAGAATTACAATAACAGTTTTCAGTAAAAAAAACTTTGGATAGTGGTTTGACTGCAATTTTGTCTCTTCATTCATTCCTTGTTATTAAAAATAATCCCACTATTTTCATAATGAAAATGGACAAACTATCGGATACAATATTAAGACCAGAATGGATATCCAGTCTCTGGACAAAGCAGAGACGGAGAAATGAAATGGGATGGAAATGAAAACCAGCAAGATGCTCATGCAGACAAAGTAACCAAGTTGGATAAACTGGATATACAATACAACAGAACATACGTTACAGATATCTTTTATACATTTGTATTATATGTTAGGTGGTAGGGGCACCTGACATTCAACCTGGATAACTTTAGAAATGAAAAAAGGGAAATTAGCTTTAAACTGAGCCTGACAAATTAGAACTCTGGTAACAAATATTTCTTCTGCAAAAGCAGCACAACACATGCACTCACATACTTTTGCTTATTTAAAATCTAAATTTCAAAATTTCAAAAAGGGCTTAATTGAAAGTCTGCTTATGTGATCCTGCACCCTTAACTCTGATACAATGTAATACAGTATTACTCTTACATATAACGGAATATTACACATTTGCGTTCAAGGGGCGCATTAGTTTTAAGTGAGTGACTTTGAGACCAATTGGGGTTTTCTGGACAAAGTTGGTGTCACATGCAGGCACGATGGTTGTCTGAAAGCAGAGAGGCCAGTCAGGGGATCATCCAAATGGTTCTGGAGGTGTTCTGATCAGTGCATGCTTATGCCTACAGCCTGTGTTCTATATAACTCTAAGTATTACACAAATGTAAGGTACATGGTTTACATGACTAATAGTGTTATTGTTGGCTCTGTTATGACAAGCACATCTCCTGGTGTTACTGCTGTGCACGGCTGCTTCATGTCTGGAGCTGAACCCCAACATGAAGGAGATCGTTCTGCCTGCTAACTCATCCTTCTCCATCACCTGTTCTGGCTGGTCACCTGTCACCTGGGACCACAAACCCGAGTATAAAATACCAGAGTATTATACAGTGAAGCCTACTCTCTCATCTAGTATTCTACACCTGGAGAACGTGACATGGAGACACACAGGTGTGTACGTATGCAGTGAGAGCGACACAGATGCGAGGAAGGAGGTGGCCGTCTATGTAACTGGTAAGCAATATAGGGCGAATCATCATACAAACATTTCACAGAATATTATTATTATTATTAATAATAATAATAATAATAATAATAATAATAATAATAATAATAATAATAATAATATATACACAGCGGGGTAAAAAAAGTATTTAGTCAGCCACTGATTGTGCAAGTTCTCCTGCTTAGAAAGATGAGTGAGGTCTGTAATTTTCATCATGGGTACACTTCAACTATGAGAGACAAAATGAGAAAAAAAATCCAGGAAATCACATTGTTGGATTTTTTAAGAATTTAATTGTAAATTATGGTGGAAAATAAGTACTTGGTCAGGAACAAAAGTCCAACTCAGTACTTTGTAACATAAACTTCGTTGGCAATGACAGAGGTCAAACGTTTCCTGTAAGTCTTCACCAGGCTGGCACAGACTGTAGCTGTTATTTTGGCCCATTCCTCCATGCAGATCTCCTCTAGAGCAGTGATGTTTTGGGGCAACACGGACTTTCAACTCCCTCCACAAATTGTCTATGGGGTTGAGGTCTGTAGACTGGCTAGGCCACTCCAGGACCTTGAAATGCTTTTTATGGAGCTACTCCTTCGTTGCCCGAGTGGTGTGTTTGGGATCATTGTCATGCTGGAAGACCCAGCCTCATTCCATCTTCAATGCTCTCACTGATGGAAGGAGGTTTTGGCTTAAAATCTCACGATACATGGCCCCGTTCATTCTTTCTTCCCTTAACACGGATCAGTTCGTCCTGTGTCCCCTCTGCAGAAAAACAGCCCCAAAGTATGATTGTTTCCAGTCCTATGCTTCACAGTAGGTATGGTGTTCTTGGGATGGAACTCAGCATTCTTCTTTCCTCCAAACACGTCCAAGTTGCAGTTTTATTTTTACCAAAAAGTTCTATTTTGGGTTTCATCTGACTACATGATATTCTCCCAATCCTCTTCTGGATCGTCCATATGCTCTCTGGCAAACTTCAGACGGGCCTGGACATGTACGCTGGCTTAAGCAGGGGACACGCCTGGCACTGCAGGGGGTATCTGAGTCCCCTCTCGACGTAGTGTGGTTACTGATGGTAGCCTTTTTGTTACTTGGTCCCAGCTCTCTGCAGGTCATTCATCAGGTCCCTCCGTGTAGTTCTGGGATTTTTTGCTCACCGTTCTTCATGATCGTTTTGACCCCATGGGATGAGATCTTGCATGGAGCCCCCAGATCGAGGGAGATTATCAATGTTCTTGTATGTCTTCCATTTTCTTACAATTGCTTCCACAGTTGATTTATTCACACCAACCTGCTTGCCTATTGTAGATTCACTCTTTCCCTTTCCCCCTGTGCAGGTCTACAATTTCCTTCTGTGGTCCTTCGACGCTCTTTGGCCTTGGCCATGGTTGAGTTTGGAGTCTGACTGTTTGGAGGCTGTAGACAGGTGTCTTTTATACAGATAACGAGGTCAAACAGGTGCCATTAATATACGAGTAACGAGTGGAGGACAGAAGAGGTTCCTAAAGTTACAGGTCTGTGACTTTTTCTTCTTTTTTTTTCTAAGTAGGATACTTGCACAATCATCGAGGCTGACTAAATACTTTTTTTTGCCCCACTGTATAATGTATACATTTATTAAGTGGGACTTACTTTATAGACCCACCAATATTACCATAGAAAGTCATTTAATCATGAAATTTTTACTCTATTTAATTTTTAAATTTTTATTTTTATTTAATTTACTTAATATTTTAAATAATCACAAAGCTGCTTACATAATGTCATGCTGGGGTGAGACTGAGGTGGATTTAAATGGAAGTGGTTAGTGGTTAGTTAGACACAAAATACCACAGGTTAATTTCAAAGTATACAGGATAAAAACAGGCACAGACTGCATAGCCAGATAGAATAAGGGACCAGGCATACAAAGAGCTAAAAAGCTATCAGCCAAGACAGGGCTACAGAATACAAAAAGCAGTTTATAAATGTACATACCTATAAACATGTGGCTAAACATACAAATCAAGGGTCAATGCTAAACACGAACCTTGTAAGACCAAACAGGAACAGAACAGAGGAACATAACAGGAGCATGTAGAGCCCAGCAACTTAACAAAAGAAAAACAAGGGGTATAAAGTGGTGGCTTGAAAGTCTGTGACCCTTTAGAATGTTTCTATATTTCTGTACAAATGTTACCTAAGACATCATCATATTTTTCACACAAGTCCTAAAAGTAGATAAAGAGAACCCAGTTAAACAAATGAGACAAAATATTACACTTGTCCCATTTATTTATTGAGGAAAAATGATCCAATAATACACTATTAGTGAGTGATAAAAGTATGTGAACCTTTGCTTTCCCCCATACCACTGGGTGTGACCCCCCCTGGTGCAGCAATAACTGTAAAACTAACGGTTTCCTGTAACTGTTTTGATCAGTCCCTGTCACACCGGCTTGGAGGAATTTAAAGAGCCCCTTCCTCCATACAGAAACAGCTTCAGCTCTGCGGATGTTGGTGGGTTTCCCTCACATAACTGGCTCACTTCAGGTCCTTACATAACATTTTTGATTGATTAAGGTCAGGACTTTGACTTGGGCCATTCCAAACATGAAACAACTTTATCTTCTTTAAATTTAAATAAATTAAACACCAGTCTTTATTAGAACGGCTTGAGTGCTTTAGGGGCGTTGTCTTGCTGCATGACCCACTTCTCCTTAAGATTCAGTTCATGGACGATGTCCTGATATTTTTCCCTTAGAATTCTCTCTGATATAATTCATAATTCATTGTTCCATCAATGATGGCAAGCCGTCCTGGCCCAGATGCCAGCAGAAACAGGCCCAAACCATGATTCTACCACCACCATGTTTTACAGATGGGGATACAGGTTCTTATTTTGGAATTCAGTGCTTCCCATTTCTCCAAACATAACACTTTTCTTTTTAAAAAGTTCTATTTGGTCTCATCCATCCACAAAACATTCTTCCAATAGCCTTCTGGCTTGTCCATGTGATCTTTAGCAAACTGCAGATGAGCAGCAATGTTCTTTTTGGAGAGCAGTGGCTTTCTCCTTGCAACCCTGCCATGAACACCATTGTTGTTCAGTGTTCTTCTGATGGTGGACTCATGAACATTAACATTAGCCAATGTGAGAGACCTTCAGTTGCTTAGAAGTTACCCTGGGGTCTTTGTGACCTCGCCAACTATTACAAGCCTTGCTCTTGGAGTGATCTTTGTTGGTCGACCACTCCTGGGGAGGGTAACTCTATTTCCTGGGGAGGGTAACTCTATTTAACTGAATTTCCTCTATTTGTACACAACCTCTCTGACCTCTTTTTCTGAGGTCCTCATAAATCTCTTTAGTTTGTGTCATGATACACTTCCACAACTGTGACTTTGATAGATCCCTGTTCTTTAAATAAGACAGGGTGCCCACTCACACCTGATTGTCATTCCATTGATTAAAAACACCTGACTAATTTCACTTTCAAATTAACTGCTAATCCTAGAGGTTCACATACTTTTGCCACTCACTAATATGTAATATTACATAATTTTCTCCTATAAATAAATGACCAAGTATAATATTTTTGTCTCATTTGTTTAACTGGGTTCTCTTTATCTACTTTTAGGACTTGTGAAAATCGGATGATGTTTTAGGTCATATTTATGCAGAAATATAGATTCTAAAGGGTTCAAACTTTCAAGCACCACTGTAATCCAATTCAGATTCACAGTGAGCTGGGGCCTAACCAGCAGCACAAGGGGGAAACCAACACTAGACAGAGCATCAATCCATTGCAGGACACATGCAAAAACATATGCTCATTCACTTGCACTGGGACACATTACAGATACCACTATACATTACGTCTTTGGAATGTGCAAAAAGACCCAACCCAGAAAACCCAGAAAACCCAGATGAAACCCATGCAGGCATGAAAAAAAGCAAATTCCACACAGGCAGAGTTCGGAGTGAGAATCAACCTGGAGATCTCTGGAGCTGTGACGCGATAGCACTGACCACAAATTGAGACCAAAAGGAGGCCCTACCTAATATTAGTGTAGCGTCCCTAATAAAGTTAAAGTTTAATTTCACACAGAAGTCGAAATGATATTAATCAACACAATTAACAATTAAAACACACAAAGAAGCCAAAAAAAGTGTGCAGAGTGTATATAGTATCTGCTGTGCTATGTATCTGTGAAAATGTATGTGGATGCAAGAAGTTACCGTCTTGCTGCTTGTGTGTTGGGTGAGTGGGCTGAGTAGCTTGGGCTGCCACTCAGCACTCATACAGTATACAAGTATTGACAAGTAAAAAGACATTATTAGGGCGGGTAAGGTGTCTGTGCTGTGTTGGGTGATTAAAGAAGAACGGCATGAGCAGAAGTTTCCTCATCCATGTCGCCACTACAATACTCTACACTCAGCATCACATATTTCATTATCGAAAATCTGGTCACTCTACCTGTTTGGCCCTGCTATGGTCTGGCGTATGGTCCAGGTTGGTCTCCCACTTGCGGACAATGAATTTTGTGATAGGACCCCCTAGTGACCTTGTTCAGGCTAAGTGGGTGGAAAAAGGAAAAAAATAACAATGTTAATCTTGTCATAACAAATTTACATTTAGTTAGTTATTTGGCAGATGCTCTTATCCAGAGAAACTTACAACTGATACAGTCTTACAATCCAAGAAATTGTGGGTTAAGGGTCTTGTGCAAGAACCCAACAGCAGCAACTTGGCAGAGGTGGGATGTGAACTCTGGAACTTCTGGCCTATATGCCAGAATCTTAACCGCTAGGCTCCCACATACCCCTAACTTTTAACCCAGTAGATTGGATGCTGATCAGTTTGTTGTATGTATTTATTTCTATATAACTTCACAAGTATGATACTATATGCCGTGATTATTTTAAACACAACATATCTCTGCGGTTCCTCATTTCAGACCCTGAGGAATGGTTTCTGGAGAATGAGTATTATGTGGTCACTAAGACGAGAGAAGAAGGGACTATTCCCTGCTTAGTAACAGACCCACGTATAAATGTGACCCTCCACGATGCAGACAACTTAGTGACGGGAAAGTACCACCCCAGCATGGGCTTCACAGCACTATTGGAGGACAAGACTTACAGATGCAAAGGAGAACGCAATGGAGAGGAAAAATGGTCTAACACATTCTATGTCTTCAGCATTGTGGGTAGGTGTCTGCTATGGGAGAAAAAACACTGATCTTGATATTATTATTAAATAAAATGTCTTAGTGTTTCTACATATTCAGAATTGTATGATATGTAATGTGCTGTATGAGGTTTTTTTTAGTTACTTAAAGTTACCATCCCTTTAAATGGGTTTTCTTGGGGATGTGTTGGTCAGCAACATTTTCATTTTCAGTATTCGATATGGTATTCATTGTGTAGTTCAGGGGTGTTTCTAAACTACTTGTTGTACTGAGGCACACAGGATTTGGAGCGACACAGCTGTACCCCTATGCTTGCCAGTCAGTCTTAGGGGCACAACTGTGCTTACAAAACAAGCCGGTTAAACACTTAATAGATTCAGTGATTTAACACAAGTGAGCGTTATTCTGCCATGGATGAAAAATGAAGAACAAATGAACACTGAAGAATTTGTATTAACTGCATTAATTAAATATATAGACACCAGTTAGCAATACTGTCTGTAGCATGGCTGTCTAAATATTTGCGGATGAGCATTACTAAATGAGAAAAAAACAAAAGAAATAAATTTTTTAACTTGTGCTTTAAAAGAACTCAATAAGATTACTTTGTAAAAAAAACAACATTGGAAAACCACAGCAAGTTAAAATTTAGGTGTGAAGTTAAATTATTATTTTGTATATATTAGTGTATTTACTAAGTTTACTGCCTTGCGTTTAATTAGCCCATAAAATAATACTATTAAATATTGAAGGTTTGAATATATCATTCTTTTTAAACAGTTTTTTAAACTATGTGGCTGCAGTTTGATCTACTTCGTTAGAAGGGTCCATATATTGTAACGTGGCTTGCTGTGTTGCCTTTTTGCCACTGGGTGGCAGCAGAAGTTAATAGTTCAAACTTGCGCCACAATCTCAGTGACTTCATTCCACTCCTTTTCCTCATGCTCCACCATATAGGCCTGCTTAATCCCTGTGCCATGCTGCACAATTCACAAGTACATATCCTCTCTCCATCATACATTACAACGCAAACAAAAACATGTTCTTGTTTGACATACAATATTTTAGTTAGTATGAGTTGGGTGGCCGATCCCTTCTCTATAAGTTAGTCCTGTGAGCAAAGCCATGCATCACAAAAGTGCTACACTATTTTGGCAAGAGTGACTTTAGGAGACTCCACAAAGCATTGCTCATCATGACCAACTTGTACCCTGGGTAAATGAGTCTCCTGACATGCAGACAGACTCACATGTGTTTAACATCTGTCCACTTTGTTTCTCGTCATTTCTGTTGTATTAATCTTCCCCAGGACTCTTACAAACAGATGAGTTTTAATACGCATTCTCTAAACAATGCTTGCATTATGTGTGCTTGTGTCTCTTGTGTAAATGTCCACAGTTCCTGAAATGCTCTACGCCCACATTAATGCCTCGAAGACTGTGTTGAAACAAGGCGAGCCTCTCAGTGTTAACTGCACCGCTCCCGGAGTCGATATTGTCTACTTCTCCTGGGAATACCCGAACCAAGATGTGAGTGGGTTGGAAAATAAACGATTCCTCTACTTTTTCCATTCGGTTCCAGCTTCTTGACCCCTCCAGAGAAACTGTCCAAATTATCTCAAGATGTGCTTCCACACCTAATCCCTGAGAACCTTTTATGGAGAGCACATTTGATTAGAGTTTTAAAGCTGGTGAAGAAGCACAGGAGAACAGGGAAGTGGAGGAGGACAATAAGAAAGAATTCACTTAAAGCTGAATGCTATGCCATGATTTGCATTGCTAGACGAGGCAACCATCATTCTTATAATCTGTGAACTGTGAAGGGCTCGAACAGTGGCAAGAATGTCTTTGGTCCTTATCTAAGACCATCACTAGTGTACCATACTTCATGCAAGATCAAAGCATTCTGCCTCTCAATGTAAAACTGAACAGTACATGTCTTGTGTGTGCTAAAGTTGCACATAAAGCACATTGTGATTTGTATTTAATTGCACACATTTAAAGCAGTTCACACATAATGAGGCCCATTACGGAAGTGAAACAACTGAAAAAAACAAACTGGTAAAAACTTTCCATTTACCCGATATGTTGTCTAGCCAAGGCTTGGATGCTGTTTGAGGTTTGCTTTGAGGCTGACAAAGCTAACAATGTAATGTAAGTCCATCTCACCAACTATATTTTCGACTTGCCTCCAACCACATCTGGTCCTTAAGCAAAGTCATGCAGACTTTCATCTGAGATTTAGGACAGAAAAATGCTCAAAACTGTATTGGGTAAATGAATTCTGTAACGCTGTGGGGGCTGTCATCTTGTGTAACCAGGAACATTTTTCCTTAGTGCAGTATGGTATCAAACTTGGAATGCAATGCTGAGACAAAATATGTTATTGTCTTGTTTATTAGAAAATATGGGTATCTGCCATTCTACAAATGTATTTGTGGATAGATTATGTGAGATTCTTCTTCAATTGCATGTTTGAGTCCCAGGAGTGCCCTTCAGTTAAGACAGGCCTCACACAGACACATAAATGGCTATCTCTGAGGGAGGGGAGATGGGCGGGGACAGAGATAGTTCCCCAGAGCTGCAACAGCAACCGTCTCCAAGCCCTGAGTGTTGGTCTGTTGACCTGTCCAGGGTACGCAGTTGTCTGTGCCCCTCACCCCAATCTCTGCAGCAAACCAAGAAGTTAATTAAATTCTAAAACCCATAAAACCACGACAGTTGGCCAAACCAACACAATGGTCAAAAATATTTACAGATTTTGCAGAAATATGTGATATACACTGACTGTACTTTATTAAGAACACCTCCAAATTTCTACACATATTGTTCATTTTATCAGTTCCACTTACCATATAGAAGAACTTTGTAGTTCTATAATTACAGATTGTAGTCCATTTGTTTCTTTACATACTTTGTTAGTAGCCTTTACTCTGTTCTCTAATAGTCAGGGCCCCCACAGATCAGGTACTATTTGAGTGGTAGATCATTCTCAGCACTGCAATGACACCGACATGGTGGTGGTGTGTTAAGGTGTGATGCTGGTATGACTGGAACAGACATAGCAGTGCTGCTGGCGTCTTTATACACTGTGTTCACTCACTCTTCACTCTATTAGACACATCTACCTTACTGCTCCACCTTGTAGATGTAAAGTCAAAGACAGTAGCTCATCTGTTGCTGCACAGTTTGTCATCCTCTAATTCTTCACCAGTACTCACAGAACGCTGCCTACAGGATGCTGGTGGCTGGACATTTTTTGTTGTTGGACTATTTTCAGTTCAGCAGTGACACTGAGATGTTTAAAAACTCCAGCAGCACTGCTCTGTCTGATCCAGTCATACCAGCACCACACCCCAACACACCACCACCACGTCAGTGTCATTGCAGTGCTGAGAATGATCTACCACTCAAATAGTACCTGATCTGTGGTGGTCCTGTGGGGGTCCTGACCATTACAGAATAGAGCATAGGGGACTAACAAAGTACGTAGAGAAACAGATGGACTACAGTCTGTAATTGTAGAACTACAAAGTGCTTCTATGTGGTAAGAGGTGGTGATAAAATGGTTAAATAGTATAGAAACATGAAGGTATATGTTATAAAGTAGCCACTGAGTGAATAAACTTCAGTGGTTGTAACTTCTTTTCATTTCAAAACATCAACAAAAATCATGTGACCAAAAGTTTGTATATAACCTGCAATTTAAAAAACTTTTCACAATGCCTAACATGAAGTACCTTAAGTCTGTTAGTTCCCATTAGGCGCAGTTTCTATTGTTATCTGCTGTCATTAAACCTTTTCTCGAGTGCATATTTTGGATTTCTATACACGTTTATCCTAACTTTTACCACTTCTGGCTGTCCTGCATAAACTAACAGCCATTCTCTGGAGCTAACTCTTTATAAGTATAAAACCATCCACTATGTTTCATATTAGTTTAACAGTATTTTGTTACTTAAACCAACCTGGTGTTTCTCCTTACTTGTATGTGATCACCTGACCCACAGGCAGGAGACGCTGATATCCTGATGGACGTGCGAACCGACATGCGTTCATGCCTGAACATTTCCAGAACCACACTGAAAGACTCTGGACTCTACACTTGCCATGCAAATGAGGAGATCAACAACCAGAATACCTCAGCCAGTATCAACATCACAGTGCTGGGTGAGTAAAATATGCATAATTACACACTAGTACTTTGCTAAAGTGACAAAAATAAGGCAGTGCAAAGCATGCTATGGAAGTTGATGGCAGAATCTTGCAGAGGGAATCGGTGTCTAACTGATTTAATGGGAGTTGTTTATTTTGTCTTGCACAGCATTTTGAACTGCTTCTTGCATGAAAGGTGCTTTATAAATTCAGATTATTATTATTTTTATTATTAAATGTTTGGGACGGACTTGTGAAGTCAACCTGAACTCCGTAACAACCGTAAATCAAACGCACACCAGCAGCCTCATTTAACCTCCGAGTTAAATGAACCATTGAGTGAATGCTGCTTTCTTGGTTTACTCAACCCCTTGCTCGAGAATTCAGCTGGAAAGCAAATCACGCATGTGAATGTTGACATTCTTTGGAAATGAGGTGTGTTATTTTGCGCACCCACACCCCCATTTCAAACCACGCTAGTCTGGCTACACACACTGTGGTGCATTTAACTGTACCTTCACTGTACCCAGCTCTCTCCATTCCAACTGAGTGCCTATGAGGGAAAGGAAAAAGCTGAGTGGAACCAAAGGTGGATGAATAGGAGGCTTTGATAGAGCATCAATGCATCTGCAGCGTGTGTGCAAATTTATGTACATGCAATGCGCTTTTGATGTGCATTAGAGTAGCCCACTGGAAGTCATCATGGACCAGCAGCCTATAAGTATAAATTATGCATGGAATGCATGGGTGTGCTGTTAATACTGAAGGTACCACATACTTCCAAATGGTAATCGAAGATGTGAGCTAGTATATATTATGTTTTTATATTGCACTGATAGACAGCGCAAAAGTGTTATTGATTTAGCAATGCTATAATGACCATATATAACGTTTTGTTGATGATTGGACAGAACATTTTCAAACATGGATTCATCGCTCCATAATACTCTTTTCCACTGATCTTCATTAAAAGCTCTGTGAGCTTTAGCATATCTTAGCCTTTTCACCCTGTTCCCCTTACAAAAAAGTGTTTTCTTGGATGTTACCCTTTCTGATCAAGCTTCTTCGGACTGTAGAAGAGTCAGCTTGGCCAAATACTGCTATTGCTCAATTGTAAGGGGAAGTCACACTAAACAATGTAGAATGGAGAAGCTGTTTGTGTCTGATGTCTTTCAGTTTTTCAATGCAGTTGTATTCTAATTATAAATGTTCCTTACACCACTGCTAAAACAATAGCATATCTAATCTAATGGTGGCCTAAGACCTTTGCTCAGTACCGTACATTTTAACGGCCTTAAGATACCATTTATTTGTCATCAGTTAACATAACATCTGCCTACTTTGATGGCATTTTTGCTACACACTTTCACTGTAAATACTGCTGCTACTTCTCATCATACTTCACTGTGAATTAATCAAATCCATGTATTTAGTGCAATAACAATGCTGAGTTCATGCAAATATCATACACCTCTCCTATTATTATACATACACGTAATTAGATAGATTATAATCAACGTTTACTGGATTTATTTTATTAGCAATATCGCTACTTATATGGGAAGTATGTATAAGACCCTTGCCCACCACTGGTTGTGACTTAGTATGTGCCAGTATGACATAGTTAAGTGTGGACCATGTAAGGATCAAAAATTCGAACCGAGCTGATATTTATGAGAATTGTTATACAATGCTAAATGAATTCCTGAATTTTATTAGTATCATACTCCCTGTTTCTGAATCTCATTCTAAAATAAATGTTGACTGAAATGTCGTCTTTTTGAAATGCTGAGCACAACTTTATTGGAAGAACTGTGTCTCGTTGTGCAGAGAGAGGCTTTGTGGAAATAAGCTCTTCACAGAGCCACAATGTTTCAGCGCTGCTGCATGAAAACGTGAGGCTGAAGGTGGAAGTAGAGGCCTATCCCAAACCCATCATTCGCTGGAAAAAAGATGGAGCAGTTATCACCGGAGACAAAGTAATCAATATCACACAGCAGCATGAGACCAGGTAATGCAATTCAATACTGTACTCTTATGTCTTTTTTTTTGGAAGTGCATGATGATAGGATAATGATAATAAGCTTATAAAGCAGGAGATGAGGTGTCATACTTACAGATTGCATGACTGCATCTCTCTGTTGTAGGTATACCAGCACCTTAACCCTAGTGAGGATCCAACTGGAGCAAAAAGGACGTTACACTGTTCATGTTGCCCATGAGGACGATTCCAAAGAGATGGACTTTGATTTAGTGGTGAAAGGTGAGAAGGTTGAATGTTTTTGCTTGTACCTTTTTGCCAAAAGTGTGTGGACACTATTTCTAATTAGTCGTTGTCTTGCCCACATAACACAAAGTCCTTTGAGCAAAGCAGAACCCTAACCTTAGGTACAACAGACACATTTGAGATTAATTGTAATGCCGATAGTAAGTCAGGGCTTATCGTCCTACATCTGTGCAGTACCCCAGAGTCTTGTCCAGAGGCCTAGCAGATAATCTGTTTGTTGGCTTTTTTTATTTTTCCACAAATTGTTGTCCATGTAGAGTGCATAGATACTCCAGAGCCTAATTATCTGGTATGTGTGTCACATTTCAGTGCAAATACTGACTTCTTCTCTGTTGACGTCTGTGCCGCAACACAACTCGAAAAAATGTCTGCTGATAAGAAATGTCTCCATTTTCAGTTCCTCCTCACATAATCGAGATTTCAGACCAACATCTATCGGACAAGAAGCACGTGGTGACTTGTGTGGCAGAGGGTGTTCCATCCCCCAGCATCCAGTGGTTTAGCTGTGACAGCATGCACAAGTGAGCTTGCCCTAATCAAAATCAGCATTAACCACAGCATCATCCATATCCTAAATTTCTCATGGCAAATGTGCTCTTAATTGTCTCATAACTGTCGATGTCCAGCAATATAATAACAGACTCTAGACTAAAGCAAACAAAGTAAACAGATAACAGTTGTGTTGATGTAATGTATTTCAGTATGTTGGATCCAGTGTAGCAATGAGCCACTGGAACATTTTAGTCAATTCCTGTGACAATTTTGGCTCAGTAATTGGAAACTCCTGTAGTGTATTCCATGTGTTTCTAATAGAATTGAGGTCTAGTCCAGTTTTATGGCCAGCCCATATTCAAACTTCCTTTGATGGTTGTATTTTTGGTCATACGAAATGCAATAGAAATATAACTAGAATAGAAATTCTATACACACTCAGTCTGAGCAACAATTAACTACTAACATCTGAATAAGAATCACTTTATTCCCAATTACGTTACACAATAAGATGTTTGTCTTGGTGAGTGCACACATGCATGACATGTAATATACTAACATAAGTCATAATAATAATATAAATAGGTAAAGAAAGAAATAAGAAGTAGGCAAAGATGAACGATGGTGGTGGCTCAGTGGTTAAGGTAGTGGACTATTGACCTGAAAGTTAAGGGTTCAGGACACAACACTACTAAGCTGCAACTATTGGGCCCTTGAGCAAGCCACTTAGACTGCAATACCATTGCTTGGATTGTGCCTTGTGCATCGCCCAAGGAGGTTGGGTCCCTTTTTGAGTCTTGGTCCTCCCAAGGTTTCTTCCTCATAATGTAGGGAGTTTTTCCTTGCCACTGTCGCCCTAGGCTTGCTCAATTTGGGATTGGAGGTAGTTATTAGGAGATAATATAAAATTGTAAAGTTACTTTGAGACAATGCTCCATTGTAAAAAACGCTATATAAATAAATAAATGTGACCTTGTGAGCCTGTGTCATTTGCAAGTCGCTCTGGATAAGAGCCTCTGCTAAAAGCTGTAAATATAAATGAATAGGGACCCAAAAGAGATGAATGTGCACTATTTTACAGAATATATTTGAATTATATTTAACAAAAATATGAAATATGAATTCTGTTGCAAATGAACTACTGAAATAGACCACAGTTAGTGAGGTTTAGTACATTTACAGCATTTAATAGACATCTTTATCCAAAGCGATTTACATCTGATACAATCTTCCAGTGTACAGTTAAAGCAATTGTGGCTAAAGGGCCTTGATCAGGGGCCCAGATAGGATTTGAACCCTTGGAAACCTTCTTGTTCATAGTGCAGTATTTTAACTACTAGGCACTGTGCCACCACAGCCCCAGTAATTGTGCAGCTATATTGCCTTCATAGGACTCAAAAATATTGACTTTAATTTTGCAGTAAGCAGTCCAACAAACTTGGCTCTTATGCAGTCTTTTATTTCTACTTAGGCATTTTACAAACCTACAACACTTATGGCCCTCCAATGAGCATTCTGAGTAGAAACAGGTACAGATGTAATAGCATTAAGCCACTTCAATATAGTTGGACCTTAATACATAACATATCGCTCAGATAAGGCTCCACTACTGGTGAGCATTAAACCACGCTTCTGAAAAACACATTTGTATAATTTATTCATACGGTCTGTAATCCAAAAGCACAGGAACATTAATGTTGCACTGATCCCCTCTTCTGGCCTCTATATCAACTCCCTAATGCGTCTCATTCTTTCCTCCTTTTAGATGCAGCAACAAAAGCTTAGTGTGGAGCCCCCTAGTGGCTAAACCAGACAGCATCAGCATAGTGACTAACACCACCTACAACGAGACCCGTAAGATCCACCAGGTGCACAGCCAGGTGACCTTTCAGCATCCTCAGCATTTCACCATCCGCTGCCAGGCCAGAAACGAAAGAGGATCTCATTTAAGAGACATCAGACTCGTCACCAGCAGTGAGTGTCCTAGCTTTCCACACACATGCTCGAAATTAACATCTACTATGTGTTTTTGAAGAAAAGCACCCAGTGTGGGCTGTTTTGTTAGCACAGTGGTGCTTGAAAGTTTGTGCACCCTTTAGAATTTTCTATATTTCTGCATAAATATGACCTAAAACATCATCAGATTTTCACACAAGTCCTAAAAGTAGATAAAGAGAACCCAGTTAAACAAATGAGACAAAAATATTATACATGGTAATTTATTCGTTGAGGAAAATGATCCAATATTACATATTAGTGAGTGGCAAAAGTATGTGAACCTCTAGGATTAGCAGTTAATTTGCAGGTGAAATTAGAGTCAGGTGTTTTCATCAGTGGGAGGACAATCAGGTGTGAGTGGGCCCCCTGTTTTATTTAAAGAACAGGGATCTATCAAAGTCTGCTCTTCACAACACATGTTTATGGAAGTGTATCATGGCACGAACAAAGAAGATTTCTGAGGACTTCAGAAAAAGAGTTGTTGATGCTCATCAGGCTGGAAAAGGTTACAAAACCATCTCTAAAGAGTTTTTAATTCCACCAATCCACAGTCAGACAGACTGTGTACAAATGGAGGTAGTTCAAGACCATTGTTACCCTCCCCAGGAGTGGTCGACCGACAAAGATCACTCCAAGAGCAAGCCGTGTAATAGTTGGTGAGGTCACAAAGGACCCCAGGGTAACTTCTAGGCAACTGAAGGCCTCTCTCACATTGGCTAATGTTAATGTTCATGAGTCCACCATCAGAAGAACACTGAACAACAATGGTGTGCATGGCAGGGTTGCAAGGAGAAAGTCACTGCTCTCCAAAAAGAACATTGCTGCTCGTCTGCAGTTTGGTAAAGATCACGTGGACAAGCCAGAAGGCTATTGGAAGAATGTTTTGTGGATGGATGAGACAAAAAATAGAGCTTTTTGGTTTAAAAGAAAAGCGTTATGTTTAATTTTTTTTTTAAAAGAAAAAAAGCGTTATGTTTTTTTTTCCTTGTTTTGTGGATGGATGAGACAAAAAATAGAGCTTTTTGGTTTAAAAGAAAAGCGTTATGTTTGGAGAAAGGAAAACACTGCATTCCAGCATAAGAACCTTATCCCATCTGTGAAACATGGTGGTGGTAGTATCATGGTTTGGGCCTGTTTTGCTGCATCTGGGCCAGGATGGCTTGCCATCATTGATGGAACAATGAATTCTGAATTATATCAGAGAATTCTAAAAGAAAATGTCAGGACATCTGTCCATGAACTGAATCTCAAGAGAAGGTGGGTCATGCAGCAAGACAACGACCCTAAGCACACAAGTCGTTCTACCAAAGAATGGTTAAAGAAGAATAAAGTTCATGTTTTGGAATGGCCAAGTCAAAGTGCTGAACTTAATCCAATTGAAATTTTGTGGCAGAACCTGAAGTGAGCAGTTAATGTGAGGAAACCCACCAACATCCCAGAGCTGAAGCTGTTCTGTACGGAGGAATGGGCTAAAATTCCTCCAAGCCGGTGTGCAGTTACAGGAAACGTTGCAGTTATTGCTCCCAACTATAGCAGTTATTTAAACTACTATTGAAAATTTATTATTTAGGTAATTTAGTTTATTTCTTACATATTACATCTAGGCTGCCCAAGGAGGTTGGGTCCCTTTTTGAGTCTTGGTCCTTTCAAGGTTTCTTCTTCATCATAGTTTTTTCCTTGCCACTGTCACCCTATGCTTGCTCAGTTGGTTAATCAAGGAATTAGGTCCTGTACTAGCAAACATAGCTGACCCTGAAATGAACTGGTGTCCCATCCAGGGCCCTGTGTTTTGTGGGATAGGTATGGGATCCTCCCAAGACTGACCCTGAAAACGTGGGGGGAAATAGTGATTGCAAAATTATATTATGGTATATTTATCCATTAATTAAAGTCCTGGAAATT
Source organism: Ancistrus triradiatus (assembly GCA_025084515.1). Taxonomy (NCBI): domain Eukaryota; kingdom Metazoa; phylum Chordata; class Actinopteri; order Siluriformes; family Loricariidae; genus Ancistrus; species Ancistrus triradiatus. The sequence continues at coordinate 460,210 of JAJAGP010000282.1, read as the reverse complement.
TTATTCTATAGATTGGATTTTCTGGCTGATTTTAACGTGAGCATTTTTTATTCCAGCTCTATTCTCACAGGTGGCTGTGCTGGCTGCTGTTTTGGCTCTGGTTGTCATTGCTATTATTTTCATCATCATCCTCATCGCTGTGTGGAGGAAGGTCAGTAACATCTTTGATTTTTATGTACACATGGGACTCTCCACTGGCTCAGTGGTTGAGATACTGGCCTCTGCACCAGAATGTTCAGGGTTCAAATCCCACAGCTGACACTGCTGGGTCCTTGAGCAAAGCCCTTAACCCACAATTTCTTGGAGCTGTGTCAGTTGTAAGTCACTCTGCGTGAGAGCATCTGCTAAATACTGTAAATGTGCACTTCATAAATCTGTGCTTGTATAATCACAGTTCTATAAGCAATGTTTATGGTCTGGTATATTCAGTCTTTTACCATTTCATCCTTAAGCTGCACCAAAACAGTGGGACTATGGTGGCACCGTAGTTAATTAAGGTCCAGGTGACCATTGTTGGGCCCTTGAGTAAAGCGCTTAACTCACAGTTGCTTGTATTGTAGATTGTAAAAGTGGATCTGGATGACAGGGACTTACATATGTAAATGATGCAATTGGAGTCATTACTTTCTCATTATTTGACACTCTCTTAGACCTACACTATATAGACAAATGTTTGTGGCCATCCAAACCATGGGTTTTAGTATGGAATTTTTTCCCCACCCTTTCTGCAAAACAGCCTTTGTTCTTCTAAGAGGGTTTGGAACTAGATTTTGTGACATGACTGTGAGGTTGGCTTCTTATCTTAGACAATAAGCCCTGCCTCACTTTTGGCATTCCAGTGCATTTTCAATTTGTCTGAAGGAGTTACGGTCAAGGTTCTGTACAAGCCAGCCAAGTTCTCAATCAAAGGTGGCAGATTAGACACTCTGTATATTACACACACACACACACATATATATATATATATATATATATATATATATATATATATATATATATATATAATTTTTGGATATTTATCATTAAAAAACAACCTTATTATTATAAGATGTTGTGTCTCTGTGTATGCAGAAGCCACGGTATGAGATCAGGTGGAAGGTGATTGAGTCAGTGAGCCAAGATGGACATGAGTACATCTACGTGGACCCCATCCACCTTCCATATGACCTGGCATGGGAGATGCCCCGAGACACTCTGGTCCTCGGTAAGTGAATCAGAATAGAGTAGAATAGCTTAATTGTCACTGTAAATAGTTTAGTTTGTTCTTCTCAGTACATGTTGCTTATACATCAAAGAGGAATAAGAATATAAAATCAAAATGTTATACAAAAATATTCATTCATTCATTTATTTTCATACCTGCATAATCCAATTTAGAGTTGCAAAGAACATGGGCCTAACTGGCAGCATAGAGTGCAAGGCAGGAATCAACGCTAGACAGGGCACCAGTCCACACAAACACAAACATGGCCATTATGTCTATGGAAAGTCAATATCCTTGTATGGACTTTCCATAGATATAATGGTTACTGTAGCTACTTAATGCTACACCTATACATACAGTAGCCCTAAATGGCACCTCAGTAATCTAAAGCAAATCTTTTGGCTCTTTTGGTTTTTCAAAAGAAACTTGCAGTTTCTGTAAAAAAGCAGTTGTGCCCATAGGAACCAGCAATATGTCCAGTACAGTACCTACAGTACTGTACAAAAGTCTTAAGCCACCATTAGATTAAAATATACCATTATACTGACCAATTCTAATGACCATATATAATAATTTCTCAGTCTCTTTATTAGAAATCAACCAGAAAATACAGGAAATGTGTGTGCAGTATTACAACCTGAAAATAACTCAGAAAAAAAGTGCTTCTATGGGCTACAGTGGCAAGTATTTAGTGTGACTTGCCATTACGCTTGAGCAATAGCAGCATCTGGCAGCTTCAACTGAATCCCAAGTTGATCCTTCCACAATCCAAAGAAGCTTGATCAGGAATGTTTTTGGGAGGGGTAGCAGCCAAGAAACCACTTTTTCAGAATGGGAACAGGGTGAAAAGGTTAAGATATGCTAACGCTCCCAAAGATTGGAATGAAGATCAGTGAAAAAGAGTATTATGGGTCCAAGCATCAACAATTATGTGGTCATTATATCATTGCTAAAACAATAAATGTAATTCTGACCTAATACATATGTACAGTATTGCACATTACAAACTTCAGCATTTATTAGTGATACTAATAAATTATGAGTACAAGTTCATGGACATACAGTAAATACTTTGTGTGAACATATGTATGTATATCTTGTGTTCAGGTCGTACTCTGGGATCAGGAGCGTTTGGGAGAGTGGTGGAGGCCACTGCATATGGACTAAGCAGCACCACCTCATCTACTAAAGTGGCTGTGAAAATGCTCAAATGTAGGTCCAATTGTAAATGACATGCATACTGTACATGCAGTGGTCTGTATATTGAAGGATTCTTGTGGTTTCCTTCAGCCACGGCTCGAAGGAGTGAGACTCAGGCTCTGATGTCAGAACTAAAGATCATGAGTCATCTCGGTCCTCATCTCAACATTGTCAATCTGCTGGGGGCATGCACCAAACAAGGTAATGTATGCTCCAAATAGCATACATACTCTATGTAATATCAGTCACATATATAAAAATATATGTTAATCTCTTCACACCTAGGCCCTCTGTACCTGGTGACGGAGTACTGTCGATATGGAGACCTGGTGGACTACTTGCACAGAAACAAGCAGAGCTTTCTGCAGCACTACGCTAACAAGAACCCCCTCATCAACGGCAGCGACGGCCACATCTACATCGACTCTGACGTGCCTTCTGGAAAAGGGTAAAGAACTTCCTTGACCCGCTCCATTGCAATGAAGTTTAAGCTTCTGAATTTACATATACAGTGGTGTGAAAAAGTATTTGCCCCTTCCTTATTTCCTATTTTTTTGCATGTTTGTTACACTTAGGTGTTTTGGAACATCAAACCAATTTAAATAACTTAACTATGGTTTATCACACCTGAGTTCACTGTCTCTAGCCACACCCAGGCCTGATTATTGTCACACCTGTTCTCAATCAGGACATCACTGAAATAGGACCTGCCTGACAAAGTGAAGTACACCAAAAGATCCTTAAAAGCTACACATCATGCCGAGATCCAAAGAAATTCAGGAACAAATGAGAAAGAAAGTAATTGAGATTTATCAGTTTGGAAAGGGTTATAAAGCCATTTCTAAAACTTTGGGACTCCAGCAAACCCAAAAGTTGAACTCTCTGGAAGGTGTGTCCCCCATTACATCTGGCGTAAAAGTAACAGAGCATTTCAGAAAAAGAACATTATACCAACAGTAACACATAGTGGTGGTAGTGTGATGGTCTGGGGCTGTTTTGCTGCTTCAGGACCTGGAAGACTTGCTGTGATAAATGGTACTATGAAATCTCCTGTCTACCAAAAAATCCTGAAGGAGAATGTCTCGCCATCTGTTTGTGACCTCAAGCTGAAACGAACTTGGGTTCTGCAGCAGGACAATAATACAAAACACACCAGCAAGTCCACCTCTGAATGGCTGAAGAAAAACAAAATGAAGACTTTGGAGTGGCCTAGTCAAAGTCCTGACCTGAATCTTATTGAGATGCTGTGGCATGACCTAAAAACATGCCGTTCATGCTCGAAAACCCTCCAATATGGCTGAATTACAACAATTCTGCAAAGATGAGTGGCCAAAATTCCTCCACAACGCTGTAAAAGACTCATTGCAAGTTATCACAAACGCTTGGTTGCAGTTGTTGCTGCTAAGGGTGGCCCAACCAGTTATTAGGTTTAGGGGGCAATCACTTTTTCACACAGGGCCATGTAGGTTTGTGTTTTTTCTCCCTTCATAATAAACACCTTCATTTGAAAACTGCATTTTGTGTTTACTTGTGTTGTCTTTGACTAATATTTAAATTGGTTTAATGTTCTGAAACACCTAAGTGTGACAAACATGCAAAAAAAATAGTAAATCAGGAAGGAACACTTTTTCACACCACTATACATGCATCCAACTTTTGCATATAAATAAATACAATACAAACAGTATCAAACATTTAGACATACCTTTTAGAATAATAATAATAAGCTCTTAACTGACAATATGGGACTATGCACTGGCAAAGGCCCCACGGGGGCTGGCACAGGGTTCCGCTGCACCACCAGAGCACCACATGAGGATATAATAGTCATTTTAAACTTTATTGCCTTAACTTTAATGTATTTTGTATATTTCCTTATAGTAGTTATTCTTACTGGGGGGCACGGTAGTACTGTCACCTCACAGCAAAAAGGTCCTGGGTTCAATCTCCAGATGGAGTGTTCTGGGCACTTTCTGTGTGGAGTCTGCAAGTCCTCCCCCCCATGTCTGTGTGGGTTTACTCCGGGTACTCCGGTTTCCTCCCACAGTCCAAAGACATGCGTGTTAGGTTAACTGGTGTTTCTAAAGTGCCCCTAGTGTGTGAGTGTGTATGAGTGTGCGAGTGTATGTGCCCTGCGATAGATTGGCACCCTGTCTAGGGCTGTTCCTGCAACCTAAATGGTTTTGTAGAACTTATGAAGTGCACTAAATGCTAAGAGGAACAAAATTGTATTTAATTTAGAAGGAAATTGAGATTGTAATAATTTTGTATCATGTGTACAGGTTTGGACTGTTTAATGTCCATTCGATCAATGTCCGTTTGCTGTAATGTCCGAGGTCTTAAGAATTATAATAGGAAATAAAAATCCGTCATGTACAGCTTATTGGCATCTGAATGACAGAAAACTAGTATGAGCGAACAGTTGTATATATCTAGGTTCAGTATATATGTTAATGCAGGCAGATTTTAGGTTAAGTACTTATAACACCTTTCATGTTTATGTCAGTTTTCTCATCCCCCTTTGTTAATTGCTCTCGTAGCTACGTGTCATTTGGCTCTGAGTGCGACGGTGGCTATATGGACATGAGGAAGGAAGACATGACTGAATATGTAGCCATGCAGGAGCTCACTGACACTATCAAATATGCAGACATCCAGCCTTCTCCATATGATTCACCATATCAGCAGGACATCTACCAGGAACAAGGTGACTAAACGTATTAACCACAGTCCGAAAACAGTCCATAGTACACAGGACAGTTATGTTCCTCATTAGATTTATGTTATATAACTGCTTGGTATATACAGTACGTAATGTATAGCTAGGTTTTCTTGCAGAATCCGGACAGTCTGGTCTTTCTCATCACTCAACATATACATTGTGTACTAATAAATATCAGACAGCTGCAAATAGGTTGAGGTTACCCTCGTTCTAGCAATCAGCACAGTCATAAAAATGGCTTTGATGGGTTCTGTTTACATCTTAGAGTATATACACACTGTTAAATTGTACATGGCTGGGAGAGAGAAAAGTAAACTTCCTTTACATCCAAACAAAGACTGAGCATATAAAAACCACCAAAGTGCTTTAGTATGGTGTCTGGCAGATAGATACAATTACCCGCACATGCCGCACATTTGGTGTAGACCAAATATAACAGCTGGAGGTTTGACCCATCTCCAAGAATTTCGTGGTATTAGTCTTTTGCTATTAATACAATTTTTGTTTGATCAATGTTTAGAACTTAATGCAACTTTTTGTGTCTAAAATGTACTGAATGGGTTTGTGTTTCAGGTCACAGAGTGGACCTCTCACTAGTAATCAGTGATTCTCCTGTCCTAAGCTACACTGACCTAGTGGGATTCAGCTTCCAGGTGGCCAAAGGCATGGAGTTCCTGGCCTCTAAAAATGTACGACCCCAAACTTTTATACAATCTACCCACTAAACCCATTTTTATTTGTAACCTCAAATGTAGTTAATAAGCCAAGACATATTTGTTATCTATTGTGTTCCGGAGCTTCAGGGAAACTTGAAGACTCATTGAAGTAATAGGAGTTAGAGACAAAAAAAAATAGATTTTTAATTTCACATTAACACAATGCATAGTGACTTTGAGGGGGATTGTGACTGTACTAGGTCTGTATTTGGCAGGTGGGCTACAATTTGGATAGCTTAAAAATTTTGAAATTCAGCTACACAATTTCTTTAATCAATGTGAAGTAATAAAAACAACAATAATAATAGTGCTTTACATGTAACACATTTATGCTAATAAATCACATTCATTTAACAATTTTGATTCATTTATTAGATAAATGTCAATACTGTATGTGCCTGCATGATGCTCTGACCAGAAGGCACTGTTGTGGTGGGCAGGCAAACTGTGGCTCCTAAACAAGATATGGCAGAGCTAAACAGTTAAGAACTTTAAAGGTCAGAAGCAGAACTTCTGTGTTCAAAGCTGAATTTAAAAGGCAGCAATATAAACTCAATATGAGAGTGGTGAGGCTCAGTGGTCAAGACTCTGGTCTACTAATCAGAAGGTTATGAGTTTAAATACTGGTTTCACCAGGCCACTGTTGTGCCCTCACACAAAAAACTAACCCTAATATGGTTCTCTCAGTTGTAAGCTGCCCTAGATTTGGGCATCTTTGAAGTGCTGTAAATGTACATGAATAAGAATAAGATATGAGTTGACTTTCTTTTACTTGTTGTAAAAGAAGGATGTGAGTTGCTGCCAAGCAACACCCCGCAGTGGTCAAATCTTAAGCTTTTAAAGGCATCTACTGGCTTTTTAATTTTATTTGTCTCGTTTTTTACATGTAATCATGTCTTTAGAAAATGGTCAACACAGAGAAATTTTAGAACATTCTTGGCTTGGTTAGGGTGCAATCTGAAGTAGCTTGTGTTCCATAACTGACTTATGGTCGGTAACTTTAACTCTGTCCTGTCTGGACTTCTGCAGTGTGTTCACAGGGACCTGGCAGCAAGAAATGTCCTGATCTGTGAGGGGAAGCTGGTGAAAATATGTGACTTTGGACTGGCCAGAGACATCATGCATGACAACAATTACATCTCCAAAGGCAGCGTGAGTGGCTCTGAATGTGCAGTATCTGTTCATGAAAGCTTATTCCCACTGAATGCAGATCATTTCTAATAGTCAGTGTGTGTCCTCAAGTACTGAAAACAGGTACAAGTTCACAATATTGGAATTTTTGTCATATGAGTATAATCTGATTTGAAGTTAGTAGATGCTTTATTTTATGTTTTTGGATAACCTACTTAATCTGCCCAATAGGCAGCACGTGGTGTTAAAACCATTTGTGACCATTCAAATTCCAATTTATTAAGTACACCTGCCTTGTAATTACAGTTAATGAGCAATTATTCAGGTACAGTGGTGCTTGAAAGTTTGTGAACCCTTTAGAATTTTCTAAATTTCTGCATAAATATAATCTAAAACATCATCATATTTTCACACAAGTCCTAAATGTAGATAAAGAGAACCCAGTTAAACAAATGAGGCACAAATATTATACTTTGTCATTTATTTATTGAGGAAAATGATCCAATATTACATATTCGTGAGTGGCAAAAGTATGTGAACCTTTGCTTGGGTTTCCTCACATTAACTGCTTGCTTCAGGTCCTTCCAAAACATTGTGATTGGATTAAGATCAGGACTTTACACAATATTAAACATGAACTTTATTCTTCTTTAACCATTCTTTGGTAGAACGGCTTGTGTGCTTAGGGTCGTTGTCTTGTTGCATGACCCACCTTCTCTTGAGATTTAGTTCATGGACAGATGTCCTCACATTTTCCTTTAGAATTCTCTGATATAATTCAGAATTCATTGTTCCATCAATGATGGCAAGTCGTCCTGGCCCAGATGCAGCAAAACAGGACCAAACCATGAAACTACCTCCACGATGTTTCACAGATGGTATAAGGTTCTTATGCTGGAATGCAGTGTTTTCCTTTCTCCAAACATAACGCTTTTCTTTTAAACCAAAAAGTTCTGTTTTGGTCTCATCCGTCCACAAAACATTCTTCCAATAGCCTTCTGGCTTGTCCACGTGATCTTTAGCAAACTGCAGACGAGCAGCAATGTTCTTTTTGGAGAGCAGTGGCTTTCTCCTTGCAACCCTGCCATGCACACCATTGTTGTTCAGTGTTCTGCTGATGGTGGACTCATGAACATTAACATTAGCCAATATGAGAGAGGCCTTCAGCTTAGAAGTTTCCCTGGGGTCCCTTGTGACCTCGCCAACTATTTCACGCCTTGCTCTTGGAGTGATCTGTGTTGGTCGACCACTCCTGGGGAGGGTAACAATGGTCTTGAATTCCTCCATTTGTACACAATCTGTCTGACTGTGGATTGGTGGAGTCCAAATTCTTTAGAGATGATTTTGTAACCTTTTCCATCAACAACTCTTTTTCTTGTCCTCAGAAATCTCCTTTGTACCATGATACACTTCCACAAACATATGTTGTGAAGAGCAGACTTTGATACATCCCTGTTCTTTAAATAAAACAGGGTGCCCACTCACACCTGATTGTCGTCCCATTGATTGAAAACACCTGACTCTAATTTCACCTGCAAATGAACTTCTAATCCTAGAGGTTCACATACTTTTGCCACTCACTAATATGTAATATTGGATAATTTTTCTCAATAAATAAATGACCAAGTATAATATTTTTGTCTCGTTTGTTTAACTGGGTTCTCTTTATCTACTTTTAGGACTTGTGTGAAAATCTGATGATGTTTTAGATCATACTTATGCAGAAATATAGAACATTCTAAAGGGTTCACAAACTTTCAAGCACCACTGTATACCTACCATATACAGTAGGTGCACTTTGTATGTTTGCATTTTCTGACTTTTGCTCAGCACATTTGTCATTCCTCCACTATCATATCATTAATAGAAAGAGCAGGGCACAGGACAGCACTGACCACATATTGTTTGGTGCTTGAATCATTCTCAGCACACCAGATAAACAACTGGTAGTGACATTGTGCTGTGTTGTACTGCTATCAACTGAAGTGCAGCAACTGCACAGTAGTTATGGGGTTTTAAACACAGCATACTTACTGACCACATGATTATACACTTACATATTTAGTACAGATTCACTCCTTTAGTTAAAGTGCAGTGTCAGTTTCTGACCATTGGCTGGATGTGTAAAACCAGATACACTGGAGAACAAAAATGTCAGGCCAGTAATGAAACTGTTTGGACCTTTGTAAAGAAGGATTCATTCTGTGTCAGGATAATGGCGCAAAACATACCTCAAAGCTTTGCACCAATTACTTGAAAACCAAAGAATATCAAGGAGTGCAGACCTCAGCGGTCACCTGACCTAAACCCCATCCATTATGTATGGTGGAACGTGAAGGCAGAGAATGCCAAGCATTCAGTAACATCACTAGATGATTTGAAAATACGGAATATTGTGAAATCATGCTGGTATAACATGAATCATCAGATTCTGCACAAACTTGTGGAACTCATGCCAGCTCAACTGCATGCTGTTATTACAGTCACAGAGGTGCATACCAAATGCCAAAAAAGTGTCAACTTTTCACTGAGATTGCTGATTATATAAATAAAAATATTGTATTAAATTCAGGAAAAAAATGCTAAACAGAAGCATTTTCACTAATCTTTTTTTTACAACAGGTTGCAAGGTATATATGCATTATCGCTTTACTGTCAGTTTTCTGTAATAAACTCAACAGGAAACACAATTAAATCATGAATCATTTACAGTGGTACTTCGGTTCTGGACCACCTCGGAACTTATCGAATTCGGTTCTCAACACATTTTGACTATCAAAATTTGTCTCGGTTCTCGTCATTTGCTCGGTACTTTGCACACTTGCTTAAGCTTGTATGAGTCGAGCCGCATGACTCGTTTCAGCCGAAACATGATTCATGATTCACGATTCAGTACACAGTGACTTATAGCTAGTAGCTGTTGCTCAGAGAAGATCTCTGCTGTGTCTATTGTTTTTCGTTATTTTTACATCTACAGTACTGTTTTCTTAGTGCAAATAAGTCTCCATGGGTCCTAAAACTCTTAGTTTATAAGAGCCAAAAGTTTATAAAAGCAAAACAGGAATTGAATGCTCCAGAACACAGGCTGCAGTTAGCTCAGCTATGCTAGTGCCCTGAGTTCACTAGTAGAATGTGTTTTGCTTTTACTTTTCACTTTCAATCCATTACTCACTAAATTACACAAGATTTTTCAACTTATAACTCAATAAAATAAGTTTTATGTTAATGATTTTGGCTTACTTATCGTTGCTTATCGAAGGCTCTGCTATGATACACCAAACACTGAGGTGGAATGGATTGATTACATTGTCTAATTAATTCTAATTAATTAATTAAAGACTTCTTGAATTAATTAACAATGAGAATTGAGGTACCACTGTATTTTTTATTGCAATTAATCAGCAATAAATACTTCAAAATAGCTACTACTAGTCCCATTATCAAAGTGATTAGGTTAAATGCAGCCCAAGTGGTGCAGTGGTCCAATACACTGGACCGTCACCCCGGGGACCCAGGGTCAAGTCCTGGATTTGCCTTCCAGCTGGGACAGATGTCACAAAATAATAATACAAAAATAATCTGGATGCACATTTTAAGCAATGCTGTATATGTGTACTCCAGACATTTTTGCCGCTGAAGTGGATGGCCCCTGAGAGCATCTTCCATAACCTGTACACCACGCTCAGTGACGTCTGGTCATATGGCATTTTGCTGTGGGAGATATTCACACTGGGTGAGCTATTAATAAGTTGTTCTATATGTGATAAACTTGATTTCACAAAGTATTCGGTTCATTTAATACTTTCACTTTCCAGGAGGAACGCCATACCCGGATATCCCAATGAATGACCTATTCTATAATGCTCTAAAGAGAGGGTACCGCATGGACAAACCCATGCATGCTTCGGAGGAAATGTACGTTTGATCTTCCCTGTATATTTTAAAGCTTAGCTTTGCCTGTTTTAAACTATCCATTTATGTGCGGTCTGTTTATGCGTGCTTTAAATGTGTCATGTAAAAACAGAAATACAGTATTGAAATTGATTCTGTTCCATCGCAGCTATGATGTGATGAGGAAGTGCTGGGAAGAGAAGTTTGAGAAGAGGCCAGAGTTCTCTTTTCTGGTTCAGACTATGGGGAACATGCTCACAGATGGATATAAAAAGGTTTCCGTCACTCTTTTTTTCTATTTCCTTGGATTTCACAGTATATGTGCAGAACTTCCATGTACACATGACTCATGGACTGCGTGCAAATTTTCCTCTAAATGAAGAGTGCATATTTAGCTGGGTGTAGTGTTCTTTCTGCTATATAACATTTATGGTTGGTTTTTTATTATTATTATTATTATTATTATTATTATTAATATTATTATTATTATTACTATTTACCAACCCATGGTTGCTATGAAAAAAACCCCCAAAAACCCAAACTAAACAGGATGGGAGGAAGAGAAATGTTCATGAAAGAGAAACGTCTTTAAACCAGACTTAAAAGTGAAAAAGGAATAGCAGTCATAGAGAGACTGTGAAAGAAAGTTCCACAGTTCGGGGGTCACTGCAATAAGTAGCTTAGTAGAGGAAGATCTGAGAGAGCAAGGGGGATAATAAACGGTCAGGAGATAATTGATGTAAAGGAGAGCAAGGTTATGCAAGGCTTTGAAAGTGAGAATTAGAATTTTATACCCTATATGGGACATGACTGGTAGCCAGTGCAGCTGAGAGAGGATGGAGGATGAGAGTGAGAATGTGAGCTGCTGAGTTCACTGTAGCTTTTGTAAAGGTTTTGCTGGGAGGTCAGTGAAGACAGAGTTTCAGTAATCAAGGTGTGAGATAATGAAGGCATGGACCAGAGTTTGTGCAGGTTTATCAGACAGAGAAGGGTGGAGGCAAACTAGGGACTTTACGTGTGGATCAAAATTAAGTGATGAATAAAATAAAGCACTGGTTCAGGCTGAACAAGCATGCCGTCGATTATAAATTGAATAAGTGGTGGAATCAGGATGACTAGATTTGGAGGAACAATAAAAGTAAAATAACCGTATACTTCACATTTTATTCGAACTTTGACTCCATGACTTTAGTTTTGCTCTTAGATTTATCATCTACGCCGCCCATGGAGGTTGGGTCCCTTTTTGAGTCTTGGTCCTCCCAATGTTTCTTCCTAGAACTAGGGAGTTTTTCCTTGCCACTGTCGCCCTAGGCTTGCTCAATTTGGGATTGGACGTAGTTATTAGGAGATAATCTAAACTTGTAAAGTTGCTTTGAGACAATGCTCCATTGTAAAAAGCGCTATATAAATAAATCTGACTTGACTTGATTGCCTAAAAAGTTGATATCAGGACAAAAACACACTCAAAACCTTGCTGGTTAATTTCACCACTGTCATAACCACCGAGACTGATCTCTCTCTCTCTCTCTCTCTCTCTCTCTCTCTCTTGTTCTGTCTACACAGCGATACTGTCAGGTAAACGACAGCTTCCTGAAGAGTGACCATCCAGCTGTGGTGCGTGCCAAGCCCAGGGTGCCATCTCCATTCCCTGCTTTGGCCCCTTCCCCTGTTTTCCCTCTAACCTCCACCCCCAACCCTTGTCTGAATTCGAATGGAGAGACAGAAACAGCACCTTATAATGGTTACATCATCCCCATACCTGACCCCAAGCCTGAGGAAGAGTGCCAGGATGTTACCATTCCTGCGGAAAGCCCCTCGAGGTACTATCAGCTTCCTATCTAGAACATATATAGCAGAAAAGACTAACCGCAGAAGGCAGAGGAAGGGTGATGCACCAGTTCCCCCTCAGGACAGATTACTCACATGGGTTCACTTCTGGTTTTCAGATTAGAACACAGGACTGGATGGGGGATAAAACTCAAAGGAGGAGGTGGACCATTCATGAAACTGTGTGGTTAAGAATTGTGGAGTAGAATTTTTAGAATTTGTCTAAAAGCAACCGAAGTCCAAACTGGCCCAAACTTCCCCTGGTCGGGTTATTTTCCTATTCCTGCAAGAGCATTTTTATAACACATGCATAAACATGTGATTCTAAAATAAACAATTGTGGAATCCACTTAAAGCAGAAAGGTTGAATGTAAGCCAGTTCAATGGCTTCCTACTTCTCTAAACTCTGAGTGGGTTTCATCCTAGAGGTTTCTGGTGATGTTTAGATCTCACAGGTATAGAATGGAATTCCATCTAGCCAAAAGAGACATAAACTGTTTAGCATTCTTAAACATGACCCAGGCAATTACTGGCTATTATTCTACACCAGTGTTTCTCAATCCTGGTCCTGGAACCCCCCCTTGCTCTGCACATTTTAGTGCTTTCCTATTTATTTCAATAATGGGCTTGTTAATGAGCTGAGCAGTGGGATCAGGGGTGTTTTTTAGGGGGTAAACACTAAAACATGCAAACTGGTGTGGCTCCAGGACCAGGATTTAGAAACACTGCTTTCCACTATAGAGAATATTACCTGTTCATATTAATTTATGAAATCTACTGTAACGCCATTGTTTTTGGCTGACTGAATACAGGAAATGATCCCTCTCGGTGGAATACTGTCATCAGTAAACAGTATAAATGCAGTCATTCTTTGCGTGACATTGTCTTGTGCATTGCACTTCTCCTGCCACTTCCATATTTGTTGATTCAGAAGCATGTTGATATTCGTTTGATCCTACTCTCCTTTGTGTCTTTGGACTTGGAGTGATCTGGACACTCTTCATCTGAGATCTCGTCACTGTCAGTTGCCTATTCCTTAGTGTGTAGTGGACACTAGTCCATCACATTTGCATAATTACATCTACATAATTAACATTAGTAAATAACTAAATCATAATAACACTCCAAACAAACACAGCCCAAGTCAATATCTAAAAAGGTTTTCCAGTCGGTTCACTATGGGGTTGTAATGACTCCATGTCAGTCGTTGTCCTCTTTTGCCTCTTGTCTGTCTAATTTCATGTCTACTTATCTTATTGTCTCACAGTTTATACAGTGCATTCAGAAAGTCTTCAGACCCTTTCACATTTTAACACCGTTTCAGTTTCCCTATCAATCAATACCCCATAATGGGAAAGTGAAAACAGAATTTTAGAATTTTGTGCAAATTTATTAAAAAGGGGAAGCTAAAATTTGCATGTAAGTATTCAGACTCTTTGCTATGATACTTTAGTTCTGTGGGCCTCCCATTTCTCTGGATCATCTTTGAGAAGTTTATACACCTTGATTGAAGCCCACCTGTGGTAAATTCAGTTGATTGGACATGATTTGGGAAGACCTGTCTATATAAGGTCTCACAGCTTATCAGAGCCATGTGGAGGAAACAACTGCCTGTGGAGCTCAAAGACATGATTGTGTGGAGACACAGATCTGCTGCACTGAAAGTTCCCAAGAGCTGAGTGGCCTCCATAATTCTTAAATGGAAGAAGTTTGGAACAACCTAGAGAAGTTAGGACTCTTCTAGAGCTGGCCACCCCACCAAACTAAGTAATTTTTGGGAGAAGTGTCTAGGGCCACAGGAGTAGCTTAGGGACAGCTCTGTGAATGTCTTTGAGTGGCCCAACCAGAGCCCTGACTTGTACCCAATCAAACATCTCTGGAGAGACATGAAAAAGGCTGTCCACTGACGGTCCCCATCCAACCTGACATTGACATTGACATTGCAGAGAAGAATGACAGAAAACCCCCAAATACAGGTGTGCAAACCTTGTGGCATCATACCCAAGAAGAACTGTAATTGCTAGTGTCTGAATACTTATGTAAATGCAATATTTTAGTTTTTCCTTTTCAATATATTTCCAAAAAAAATCTAAAATTCTGTTTCACTCTTGTCATTATGGGGTATTGAGTGCAGACAAAAACTTTTTTTCAAAATGTGAAAACAAAGTCTGAAGACTTTCCAAATGCATTTTATACGCCCATCTGTTTATGTTTCAGTGCCTCACTGTTGCTTTTTTCCGACACTATTCTTAGATGTTCTCTTGCCTAAGGGCAAGGCTGTCCTGTTCAGTCCAAACATATCCTGTCCCAGTTCCACCAGTTTTTTAGCAGTTCTACCATAAAGGTTAAAATCCTTATTTGGTTTGTCTGTCTGTGTTTGTCTTGTCAGGTTCTTCTTTCTTTTTCGAGTCTCCAGACTGCTTCAAGTTATTGGGCTGGATCACTAATACCTGCATGACAGCAAATACAATATATAGAGACGATGGAGAAATATATGGGTTAAACAGAACTGACATGGAGACCTGATGGAGACTTTGTTAGACAAAATATGAAGGAATCCAAAGACAGGAGTCAAGCATTAAAATGAATTATTTATTAACATGTGGCCTGACTATGGTGTTTAGAAATTCAACAACACATGTAATTTCAGGGGTGCCCAGACTTTTATAGACGTCTGTGCTTGGAGATTATCTTATGAATGTGAAATGTTTCTCTCTCCATAGTTTGGTGGGCTCTGAGGCAGAAACAGCATCGTTAGAGGATCCCAGCACAGAGCCAGAGCACAACGAACCACAGAAGGAATGCTCCAGCACCCCAGATGTAGAGGAGAGCTTCCTGTGACAACAGGCCGTTTCCTCTCGCATTGTAATTAATATGCAAACAAAATATAGACACAGCATCTGGTAAATGCTAAAGATGTTTTAAAGTTTTCTACTACATATAAACAATCATTGGGGCTGAATAAGAACAGTTACTACAGATGATTTATATTAAGTTGCCTACAGCTGACAGAGAAGGAATTGTAGCAGTGGATAGTATGGTACACTTATGAGACATAAGCTCCTTGGATTGAAAAGTCATGTCCACTAATAGCAGTGCCTTATTGTTCAAGTCATCAGGTTATGGATGATGAATGTAAATAAAACCAGAACATTTTTCCAGGAGCCATAGTTCAAACATCAGTATTATTATTGTCAGACGTGTAAGTGTTTACACAGCGATTAATCTGAAGATCTTGGTCAAGAGATATTACAACTGGTAATGTATGGGCAAAGTTATGAAGGAAGCGGAATAGAAAGAGCTAACTCCTCTGAATTCTTGCTGAATATCAGGTTGTGGTATTGTTTCAACAAAATGTTTAATGGTACAGTGTGGCGTATTTAAAGTACCCCTGAACTCAAAGCTTGATTTTTAAATGGGTGGATGGATCATTGTATTTATGAGTTGCTATTTTGATTAAATTAGTATTGCAGTGCAAAAATATCACACTGATTTGATGTCATCTGCTGGTGCTCTCTGATTTATGATGGCGATACGTTCCGACAAATCCAATGCAAGTTGATGAGTTTAATATAAACTGTACATATCATAGCATAGCCTACCTTAAACATGCTTAAAATACTTTCATTAACCTACAGTTGACCAATTAACACATTATTATTACAATATTATATTATTATATAACACAGTGTTGAATATATCATGTAATTTATGGAAAGAATAAACACAAAATGGATAGTTAACTGGTGGACTGAGGGCGCTACGGCGCTCCAGCATCTGCGGGAGAGTATTGTATCTACCGTATTTTCCGTTATAAGGCGCGATTTCAGTGATCGGCTGCTAACGGGTATATTTTCATACATAAAGCACACCGGGTTATAAGGTGCATTAAATGAAACAAAACTCTTAAGTTCCGTCGGAAGCTCAGTTTGGTCTTTACCTGGCGCAGGGCGTCTTCTTGCTTCCTCCACTTCATAGTACCATTGATTCGTTAATGCTGAATTCTCTCACAGCTGCTCTATGACCATGTTGTACTGCGTGACTGATAGCGTTGTGTTTGAAATCCGCTTCGAAAATGAATGAATGAATGCACGTACCCTAATGCTGAAGCACATACCGTATTACTCCCCGATGCTGTGCACTACGGTGGCCGTAAGCTTCGTAACTTACCAAAGACCGTGCTAAAACATTTTGACAGATTTATGAGCGCCGTGTACCATCTACAATCGGTTCTAGGTCAGAGAGCACAACCAGAATTAATTCATACATTAGACGCACTGCATTTTAAGGTGCACTGTCGATTTTTGAGAAAGTTAAAGGATTTTAAGTGCGCCTTATGGTCGAAAAAAATACGGTATAACTATGTTAAGTTTAAAAACTATAAATAATTTGTTTTAATAACTGTTTACGGTCCAAACACATCCCAAGGCGGGGGGGCGTCGCCGGCCGCGGGCAAATATGGCGGTCGAACCGCTATAAATAACGCTTCCTAATGCCGCCCGCCGGCGCACTATCTACCGTTCTACATGAATCCGTGTCATTACTAAGCAAAGAACCTCAGTAGCGATCCCCGTAGGGCTTACCGGTACTCCGACTGGTCCGATAAGCGGATCAGCCGAGTAGAGCTCGGGAGACTCGAGGTAAAATGTCAGGGAATTAGGTAGGATTATAGGGACAGATCATCGCTACTGACCTCTCTTCCTCCTAAAATCCGCTGCGCTCCCCGCGCCGCTCGCCGTCGCCCAGCCTCTCTCCCTCCGGATTGCTGGTTTCCCTGCGTGCTTTCCTTCCCTCGGGCAAGTGATTTGTCCTTCGCTGTGCTGTGTGTTTGTTTGACGCTGCGCGCCCCGTGCAGCGCGGCCGGAGCTTCGGCTAACGCTACTGGATCCCTGGGTCTCCGTTGAGATCCCAACCGCGCATGCGCGGCTCGTCCGCGAGGGGGGGGGGTGGGGGTGGGGGGGGGGGGGGGGGGGGGGGGGGGGGGGGGGGGGGGGGGGGGGGGGGGGGGGGGGGGGGGGGGGGGGGGGGGGGGGGGGGGGGCGGAGTTCGCTGGTAAGCGATCTTCTTTTGTTGCGTTTTAATTCAACCTAACCGCCCTCCTGTTTCAGGAGCATTTATTTGTTAGGTTTACATCATTCCTATTCCTAATTATTAGGCCCTTTTGACGCCCGCTGCCTTTGTTTGAGTCCGTTTTGTACGGCGGCCTCCGTTTGCCCTTACTCCCTCGTTCAGCTTGCGCCCCCCTTCTCTCCCACGGCCAGTTGGTGTAGTGGTAACTCACTCGCCACTCACTGCACGGAAGCGTAGGATCGAATCCCAGCCTGAGACCGCTCAATCGAGCGCATGGGCTTTCTCCATTGGGCTGCATCCGCTCCCTCTCTATTACACCAAGGGTATCCCGCTTCCTTCCTTATCCCTTCTTATCGAAATTCCCTTTACTCCATATTTTGTGTTCCTTTTTCCTGCATTTGAGTCCTCCTTCCTTATCCCTTTTTCCCCCGACCAGTGTCCCTCCCCTGGTCGGTTTCATAATAGTATAGTGCGCCCAGTATGGACTCAGCAGGTGTACCTCCCCCTCAACCCTCCCCAACGGCGGGCACTTGTGCTCCAGCACCATGGCGTCACCCTTGGTCGGCATGAGCAAGCAACTGACGGCCCTGGTGCAAACAGGTGCAGGACCTTACCGTGGCAGTCACTCAGCTGACGGCCAAGCTCGCAAGTACGCCTCCGCCCCACCTGGGGCGCCAGCTTCTTCCTCCTCCTGCCTCGGTACCTAGGGTCGTTGCCACCGGGGGATACCCCTATCGCGCCCCCGAGAGGTTTGCGGGGAAGCGGAAACGCTGCAAGGGCTTTCTATTGGCAATGCTCACTGACGTTCGAGCTGCAGCCCTCCCGCCTTCCCTACGCAACGCTCTCGGGTGGCTTATATCATCTCCCTGCTTTCGGGCGTGGCCTGGCCTGGGCCACGGCCAGGTGGAGTCGGGTTCAGGGATCTGGCAACACTGAAACCGCCTTTACCCAAAGCCAGTAAGGAAACGTTTTTTCCATCCCCCATGGCGGGCGGGACGCCGCGACTCGACTCACTGAGCTCGTTCAGGGCTCGCGCTCAGCGGCGAGTACGCCATTGATTTCAAGACCCTGGCCGCCGAAAAGCGGTTTGGAATGACCTGGCCCTTATGGCGGTCTCCAGAAGGGCCTCAGTGAGGGTCTCAAGGACGACCTGGCCACACGTGATCCTCCTGCGACCCTCAATGACCTCTATGCCCTCGCTACGTCCCTGGACACACCCGCCGACGCCAGAAGGCTCGGGAGAAGGCCGCCGCCCGCGGATCCGGTACTTTTTACTCCGTTTGGCCCGCTCGGGCCCAAGTCATGTACCCTCCGACCAATAGAGACGCCGAGGAACCCATGGACCTGGCCAGGGCCGGTTTCCTCCCCTTCGGGTTCCAGGGCGGGGTCTCCACGCGGTCGGGGAAACGCGAGGGCCGGGACCGGGCGGGGGGAGGTCACGTACCCGGTCGGTCTATGACGATGGTGTAGATGTGTGTCAATCCGCTTGCGTTTTCGGCAGTCTACCTGCGGTTCAGGACGGGTGGCTCGCAAGGCCGTTAGGGTTCCTGCTCCCGCTAGACGCGCCCGGCAACCTCCTCCCAACTCCGGCCTATCGTCTTACACTCCCCGTATCGTTCAGGACGGGATCGCCGCAAGGCCGTTCGGGTCCTGATCGATTCCCGGGGGCCGCCGGCAACTTTATTGACGTTCGCCTCGGCCCAACACTTCCACGCTCAATTGGAGGGTCTCCAGCCGGCCCCGTTCCGTTTTAGGGCCCTGTGGACGGTCGTTCTTTGGGTTGGCGGTCCCCGTTACGCACCAGACCTCCCCCCTCCAGGTGACCGTCGGGGACCACACCGAGCTTCGCCTCCCCCCTTTCCTGGTCACCCCAAACGACCCCATAACCAAACTGGTTTTTTTGGACTTCCCTGGCTCCGACACAGCACAACCCCTCTATTGACTGGCAGTCCGGCCTCGGTCTTTTCCTGGTCCCCTAGGTGTCCTGGAGGCCTGCCTCATTCCCCTCGCCTACTTCCTCCGTACAAACAGCCCGGGCCCGACCTCTCCTCAGTCCCAGCCCAGTACAAGGATTTTAGGCAGAGTGTTCATCCCCCTGCGACTCTAGTGATCCCTCTACAGACACGTCAAACGCCCCCCTCTCCACTGTATGTGAAGGAAGGGAACCCCGTGCCGGCAATGTGAACATGTGTTGGCAGCATGGCCCAGAACGGCAACGACGTGGCAAGAGAGACAGCGAACACGTCTAAGGCTTGGCATCTATGCGGACACAGAGATGTATAGGGCTGAGACGGTCAGCGTACGTTTGTCAGACGCTGTGATGTCTAGGATTTACACCCCCCCTAAGAGTGGGCTTGTAGCACAGAGACCCACGCTTGTACGTCAAGTGGACAGGAATTCCATTCTTAGCAGCATAACAACCGGACGTCAGCGGGGTAATACACATGCATAGCCCCACAGCCAAGACAAGGTGATGATGTACTCCAATATCCACTATATTATAGTGCTCCCTACGCATCGTGATCACTATGTAGATCCAGCCGCGTCCGAGATTTCTATGGCGAGGGTGTTCACGCCACCGGGGGGGACGGCTACACTCCTACCATTCCTCATTTTATGTGATCATCTGCGACTTTACTTTCGCACCTGGTCGATCCTATGGATGCTCTCTTTTCCTGTCCTGCGGGTTGTTGCCACCACTGGCGATTTCCACAACACCACATTTTCACCCTTTTCTCACTCCGCACCGCGAATAATACGACTGTGCCATTGACCTTCTGCCCGGTGCTTCCCCCCTTTCGGGGGAGGCTCTTCTCCCCTCAATCGCACCGAACAGAGGCCATGCGGTCGTACATCGCCGAAGCTTTACGTGCGGGGTTTCATTCGACCATCCTCTTCTCCCGCAGGGGCGGGCTTCTTTTTGTGGGAAGAAGGACGGGTCCCTTCGTCCCTGCGTTGACTACCGGGGCCTCAACGCCATAACGGTCAAGGACCGTTACCCCCCTGCCTCTTATGAACACGGCTTTTGAGGCGCTCCAGGGTGCCAGAATTTTCCACAAACTGGACCTCAGGAGCGCCTACAACCTGGTCCGCGTTCGGCAGGGGGACGAATGGAAGACGGCTTTCCTTACGCCCACGGGGCATTATGAGTACTTGGTCCATGCCCTTCGGCCTCATGAATGGCCCCCGCCGTCTTTCCAACGCCTTATTAACGACGTCTTGCGAGAGAAGGCCCTCGACCGGTATGTCTACGTCTACCTCGACGACATCACCCATCTTCAGCAAGACAAGGGCGGAACATCCGGCACGTCCGCCGCGTCCTCCAGCTTCTCCTCACCAACCGCCTATTTGTGAAATTGGAGAAGTCGATGTTCCCTGTCTCCTCTGTCTCCTTTTTGGGGTTTGTGGTCTCCCATGGGTGTCTGAGCATGGACCCCGGCCAAGACCCAGGCTGGTGGCGGAGTGGCCCCGTCCCTCTTCGGTGCGGCAGGTCCAGCGGTTCCTGGGCTTTGCCAATTTCTTCCGTCGGTTTCGTCAGGGACTTCGGGACCACCGCCGTTTCCACTCACCTCCCTCACCCGTAAGGAGGCCGGGCCATTCCGCTGGTCGGAGGAAGCGGAACGAACGGCCTTCCTGGAGATCCAAGAGGCTCCTAACCAAATCCGCCTGTGCTTTGCTTCCCTGACCCGAGGAGGCGTTCGTCGTCGAGGTAGACGCGTCCGAAGTGGGAGTGGGGGCCGTTCTCTCCCAACGGACCGCACCAGCCCACAAGCTCCGCCCCTGCGCCTACTTTTTCCCGGCGCTTGACCCCGCCGAGCGCAATTACCCGGTCGGCGACCGGGAACTCCTGGCCATAAAACTGGCCTTAAGGAGTGGCGGCCACTGGTTTGGAGGGGGCCAAAACACCCGTTCCTGGTCTGGGACGGACCACAAGAACCTGGCATACATACAGCAGTGCCAAACGCCTTCTTACGCTCGTTCAGGCTCGTTTGGTCGCTGTTTTTTGCCAGGTTCAACTTTCACGGTATCCTTCCGGCCCAGGCTCTAGGAACGTGGAAGCCTGACGCCCTCTCCAGGCAGTGGGGATCCCCCCGAGGCGCTCTCCGCGCCTGACCCCTGTACTTCCCTCCACCGGTCGTCGGTGCCCTCACCTGGGAGGTCGACCAGGCCATAACCAGGGGCCTCCGCCGTGAACCCGACCCGGGAATGGCCCACCAGGCCGCAGGTTTCGTCCCTGCTTCTGCTCGCAGGGAGGTCATGCGCTGGGGCCACGAGGCCCCCTTTACGGCGCACCCGGGAGGCGCTCGAACTTACGAGATTCCTCAGACGGACCTTCTGGTGGTCCGGCATTGAGGCGGACGTCAAGCCTTCGTCGCCGCCTGCGAGGGTGTGTGGCCCGTAACAAGACCCCCGCAGCGACCCAGCGGGCCTCCTTCAGCCACTCCCTGTCCCCTCTCGGGGCCTGGTCCCACATATCGCTGGACTTCGTTACGGGCCTTCCCCCCTCTCGGGGTTGCACCGTCATCCTCGTGGTTGTCGACCGATTTTCCAAGGCCTGTAGTTTGTGGGCATTGCCCAAGCTGCCCACGGCACGGGAGAACGGCTGACCTCATCCGCCTCCATGTCGCCCGGGTCCACGGCCTGCCCAGCGACCTGGTGTCAGACCGGGGTCCGCAATTCGCCCTAGTCGGTTCTTGGACGGCTTTTTGCCGCCTCCTAGGGGCCACAAGCCAGTCTGTCCTCGGGTTTTCACCCCGAGTCCAATGGCCAAACGCGAGCGCGTTCAAACCAGGACCTGGCCACCATGCTCCGGTGACCTCACGTCCAGGAACCCCTCCACCTGGTCAGAGCAATTGCTCTGGGCGGAGTTCGCCCACAACAACCCTACGGCACTCCGCCCTGGGCATGTCGCCTTTCGAGTGCCAGTTCGGTTTTCCCTCCCGCCTCTCTTCCCCGAACAGGAAAGAGGAGGCTGGAGTTCCTCGGCCGCACGCTTTGTCGGTCGTTGCAAAAGGGCCTGGACCAATGCGCGAGCACTCCTCCGCCGGGCGATGGAGGGCATGCGGCGCACGGCGGACCGCAGACAATCCAACCTGCTCCGTCTTTCCGTCCGGGCCAGCGGGTGTGGGTTGTCTGCGCGGCACCTCCCCTCAGAGGGTCCAGGGGCAAGTTGGGGCCGAAGTTCGTGGGGCCCTTCAAAGTGGTGCGAAGGAATCAACCCGGTTACCTACCGGCTCGACCTTCCCTCAGGCCATGAGGGTACACCACACCTTCCACGTCTCCAAACTCAGGGCCCGTCCTTTGGTCGGACCCTTGCTCCTTCCCGCGCGGCCACCTGCCCCTCGCATCGTCCAGGGGGGTCCGGCGTATACTGTGCGCCGACTTCCTCGACTCCCCCGCCGCGTGCAAAGGCAGCACTCAGACTTGGGTTCTCTCCTTTTTGGTCTTTATCTTTCTATCCCCTGGGGAGGGCTTTACGGCCGGAGGACGCTCCTGGGTTCCCGACCGGCACATCCTGGACCGGTCCCTGATCCGGGGACTTCCGGCGGGATAGGGGCCGCCGGTTCTAGGGACGGTCGGGGGCCCCGCCCTCGGGGGGGGGGTGCTGTTACGGTCACAAACATCCCAAGGCGGGGGGCGTCGCCGGCCGCGGCAATATGGCGGTCGAACCGCTATAAATAACGCTTCCTAATGCCGCCCGCCGGCGCACTATCTACCGTTCTAATGAATCCGTTCATTACTAAGCCAAAGAACCTCAGTAGCGATCCCCGTTAGGGCTTACCGGTACGACTGGTCCGATAAGCGGATCAGCCGAGTAGAGCCTCGGAGACTCGAGGTAAAATTTGTCAGGGAATTAGGTAGGATTATAGGGACAGATCATCGCTACTGACCTCTCTTCCTCCTGGGGTCCGCTGCGCTCCCCGCGGCCGCTCGCCGTCGCCCAGCCTCTCTCCCTCCAGATTGCTGGTTTCCCTGCGTGCTTTCCTTCCCTCGGGCAAGTGGTTTGTCCTTCGCTTTGCTGTGTGTTTGTTTGGCGCTGCGCGCACCGTGCAGCGCGGCCGGAGCTTCGGCTAACGCTACGGCTATCCCCTGGGTCTCCGTTGAAATCCCCCCCCACCGCGCATGCGCGGCTCGTCCGCGAGTTCGCTGGTAAGCGATCTTCTTTTGTTGTGTTTAATTCAACCTAACCGTTCTCCCGTTTCAGGGGCATTTATTTGTTAGGTTACAATCATTCCTATCCTAATATATGGCCCCTTTTTGACGCCCGCTGCCTTTGTTTGAGTCCGTTTTGTACGGCGCCTCCGTTTGCCCTTACTCCCTCGTTCAGCTGCGCCCCCCTTCTCTCCCACGGCCAGTTGGTGTAGTGGTAACTCACTCGCCACTCACTGCACGGAAGCGTAGGATCGAATCCCAGCCTGAGACGCTCAATCGAGCGCATGGGGCTTTCTCCATTGGGCTGCATCCGCTCCTCTCTATTACACCAAGGTGTATCCGCTTCCTTCCTTATCCCTTCTTATCGAATTCCCTTTACTCCATATTTTGTGTTCCTTTTTCCTGCATTTGAGTCCTCCTTCCTTATCCCTTTTTCCCCCGACCAGTGTCCCTTCCCCTGGTCGGTTCATAATAATAACACGTGGTATCGTATTTAAAATCTTAACTTTAAAATCCAAATTCCATGAGAAGTTTTTTCTTTAACTTTAGAAGAAGAGGGAACTCTTGCACAAAGCACATGATGTGTGTCTACTCACTGTTTTCTATTAAAATTAGATTAAGTTTCTTGATTTTAATGTGGGACGTTTAGGTTTCTCATATCTGATATATCAAATTAAACTATTATTTAACACAAGTTGTCAACATTTATGTCATTAATGAATAGTGATTTGAGAGACAGTGGGGTTCATCTAGGATGAATCAAGTTTCATGTCAAATCATTGTCATCAGTTTTGTAACCAGCTCTTACGCAGTCGGAAGTATCTTGGACAGGAAGGGGTCCCTGTTGCGCCATCTTCCATATTTATCCCCTCCCTCAGACATAGCCAGTCATGCCACAGGCCCTGAACTGGGAAAATAGCATAGGGCACCGGCCCGGTTTATAAATATATCCCCAACAACATATTTTACCATATTGATTTTATGGTTAAAATCAAGTGTTCAGTGGTACTTTAACTACCTGAGGCGGATTGTTAGTGTTGAAATTATGTGCTGTGAATGACCTTAAAGTTTGTAGCAATTAAGATGGTTACTATTTAGGATAGGTTACTATTTAGGAAGACTTAGACTAGTGTTCATAATAGTCTGGCTATGCAAAAAGAACTGACGCTTTAACAAAGGGATATATTTGTAGTTACTAAGGTACTTAGGTTTTTCTTTGTCATTTTCATTTCTTTCTGTAACTATTGAGCAGAACCATTTGTAGACATAGCTATGTTTTATATAATTTTGCTATATTTACATTGTAAAAGAGGGAATTTTTACAACCTAGTAGCAAATTTGCACTTTAAAGTCTCATGGGTATTATGGTCTAGATGGCATTTGATTTTATTTCTGGGGATATGAAGGTACCTTAAATCAAATGACAATGAAGTGACTAGAGTTTGTAGCTGTATTACACATTTTATATCCATCACAATGTTGACTCAGTGTTATTAGATGAACAATCGACACCTTTAAGCATTGACTGAAAGACAGAAACAGCACAGGTTAAGGTACTAGATACAGGACATGGATATGTGTGTGAAGTTTTCTTCTCGTATTTGTTACTCTGTTCTGTCACAGGAGAGAGTCTTTAGAGTTAGTAGACAAAAAAAGAAGTTAATAGAAAAATATTATGTGTTATGTCTGTAAAGTGTCTCATTTTATGAAAATAAGGACCAACACTTTTGTGCCCACTCTAGGAATGTCTTAGTGTGTCATTGGCCATGTTTACACTGCAGGTACGAGTGTGCCCAAACAGATTTTTATTTCTTCATCTGCAATGCAAATTTGCTAAATGACATGAAAGCTCGTATTTTCAATTCCAGTGGGATCCTCTTTGTTAAGTGGTACTAAAATGTGATTTTATTTGTGATCAATGGACACATGACCTTACTCTCACATTGGAATCAATGTAGTTTTCAAAAATATAGATTTTAACTGATAATGGATGCCCAGTAGGATGACATGAGTGCATGTGGATTAAATCTGGACCTGACTGCCTGTCCAGAAAACCTAAAAAATACAGAATTTGTGCAGAAATTAAACACTTAATATAGTAGTATGAACGTAGCCACAAGTCCACTAAAATCGCCTTCTAGTCTGTAAAATACACTGAAAGTTTAATGCTTTGCTTTCTTTTTTCTCTACATTTTATTGTATCCATTTTTTGTATATGAGCCAAACCTTATTTAGTGACACGTCATAAAGCACACTTTACAATATTACACACTCTATTATGGTACCAAAGCTTTACAGTATATGTTTACAAGTGTATTTTTGTATAAAGATTTTGTATATTGTACTGAATGTGTTATATATAAAAGAAACCTATAATAAACATTAGGGAAAAAATGCACTCACATCTGGTGTATCCTTTGGTTTTTTTTTCTATGTACTATATATACGGCTCCGGTTTGATTATTTATAGATACTGTATGTGTTTCAGTGAGATAAGCAGTTTTCTTATATATATATATATATATATATATATATATATATATATATATATATATATATATATATATATATATATATATATATATATATATATATATATACCTATACCTATATACCATGATCACTAATACAAATAATAATAACAAGAAAACAAGTTTATATTAATGTTTTAACAAAATAATACTAATGTTATTACTTTCAAAAGGTCGGAAATCAAAATTTCAATCAGCTATCATGTGTCTTGTATTTTTCCTCAATAACAAAGGTTTGGTTCAGGTGATCTAATAATCGTTACTTCGTTAGTAGAATAAGGTGCATCTGGGTTGGAATTTGTCAAATAATGGGATGGAATTGCTGTCATATATGTAGATATGAAGAAACTTTGGAGTGGTCTCATTTTTCCAGAACTACATTTCTGCAGCATACAGCATATTAATTATAAAATATTCTGCATAACCAGATGTCATAATATACATTAATATTTCTTGCACACTCCAAGTATACTGATATTTACATTTACAGCATTTAGCAGACGCCCTTATCCAGAGCGACTTACAATTGATACAATCTTAGCAATTGTGGGTTAAGGGCTCAAGGACCCAACAGTGGCAGCTTGGCAGAGGTGGGATTTGAGCCCTGGACCTTCTGGTCCATAGTCCAGTACCTTACCCGCTAGGCTACCACAGTCCCTGATATGCCTGGCTTTGTGTCATTCACAAATCCAGCTTTTCCCATAAGGAATGATGTAAGTTGAATTATTCCATTCCAGACCCCGAGAAAATCCACACTATATAAGGCATTATATTCATTAATGGAGTTGTATTGTACAGGTGCTCCCTGATTTATGATGGGGATATGTTCCGACAAATCCATCATATGATAAATGTCTCATGAGGAGGTTAACGAGTGTTTGGTAGAGTGATCTATACTGTATTATAGCGGAGATTATGAAAAGTAAGTTACTGTTTACATAAACACTTATATTGACCTACAGTTGGCAAAAATCATTAACACAAAGCTTATATTATAATAAAGTGTTAAAAAATCTCATGTAATTTAGTGGCTAATGGATTGAAAGTGAAAACACTCTGTTGTAAACTGTTGATGAACTCATTGGTGCTAGGATAGTTGCTAAAGCTGACTGCAGCCTGTGTCAATAAATAAATATATATATATATATATATATATATATATATATATATATATATATATATATATATATATACAAGAAATGTTAATCTTTTTTTTATTTCTATGTTTTTCAGAAAAAAAGGAACATTTTCTTATTTAAAAAGGAACTTGCTTATTTAAGACATGGTGAAACTACAGTAGAGCATTTTTTTACAATTTCTGTTTTAAAAGTTCTGTTTCTAGTACAGTCGTCCCTTGCTATATCGCAGTTCACTAATTGCGTAAGTAAATTGCGTAAATGTAAGGCATGACATACTCAAACCATTTTCACGCATACCTTTCCCTTTTGGCCTGGGAATGAACTCACAATTTGCCATGTAGTTATGTACAACTGCACCTCAGACTTGAAACATCATGTAGATTGATTGTAGTTGGCTGATGTGTGAAGAGAAGCCAGTGCATTACTAGGAAAAGTGCAAATGTAATATTACCAGCAGATGATAATCTTAATAACTATTCATGATAGTCACCCATTTAAAGGTTATTCAGGCTCACAGTGGTTTGTATTTTGAAAGGAATTATACTGTGTTTTAAATGTGACTCATGTAATGTATCTGGACAGGCGTGACAAGGTGACTGTGGTTAGGAATGGAATCATGACATTCGCAGTAGAAATGGTGCATATATATACATACATATACATATATATATATATATATATATATATATATATATATATATATATATATTCTTTAAATTGCAGGCTACTAAAGATTCTTTTTGTTAATATACAGTGGGGCAAAAAAGTATTTAATCAACCACTGATTGTGCAAGTTCTCCTACTTCGTACTTAGAAAGATGAGAGAGGTCTGTAATTTTCATCATAGGTACACTTCTACTATGAGAGACAAAATGAGAAAAAAAAATCGAGGAAATCACATTGTAGATTTTTTAAAGAATTTAATTAAGTATTTTTTTTTTTAAGTATTTGGTCACCCACAAACAAGCAAGATTTCTTGGTCTCACGAACCTGTAACTTCTTCTTTAAGAAGCTCTTCTGTCCTCCACTCGTTACCTGTATTAATGGCACCTGTCCACAGCCTCAAACAGTCAGACTCCAAACTCAACTATGGCCAAGACCAAAGAGCTGTTGAAGGACACCAGGAAGAAAATTGTAGACCTGCACCAGGCTAGGGAGAGTGATTCTACAATAGGCAAGCAGCTTAGTGTGAAAAATCAACTGTGGGAGCAATTGTAAGATATGCAAGACCATTGATAATCTCCCTTGATCTGGGGCTCCACGCAAGATCTCATCCCGTGGATCAAAATGATCATGAGAACTGTGAGCAAAAATCTCAGAACTATACGGAGGGACCTGATGAATGACCTGCAGAGAGCTGGGAACAAAGTAACAAGGCTACCATCAGTAACACACTACGGCGAGAGGGACTCGAATCCTGCAGTGACAGGCGTGTCCCCCTGCTTAAGCCAGTACATGTCCAGGCCCGTCTGAAGTTTGCCAGAGAGCATATGGATGATCCAGAAGAGGATTGGGAGAATATCATGTGGTCAGATGAAACCAAAATAGAACTTTTTGGTAAAAACTCAACTTGCCGTGTTCGGAGGAAGAAGAATTCTGAGTTGTGCCATACCTACTGTGAAGCATGGGGGTGGAAACATCATGCTTTGGGGCTGTTTTTCTGCAGAGGGAACAGGACGACTGATCCGTGTTAAGGGAAGAATGAACGGGGCCACGTATGGTGAGATTTTAAGCCAAAACCTCCTTCAATCAGTGAGAGCATTGAAGATGGAACGTGGCTGGGTCTTCCAGCATGACAATGATCCCAAACACATCGCTCGGGCAATGAAGGAGTGGCTCCGTAAAAAGCATTTCAAGGTCCTGGAGTGGCCTAGTCAGTCTCCAGACCTCAACCCCATAGAAAATGTGTGGAGGGAGTTGAAAGTCCATGTTTCCCCAAAACATCACTGCTCTAGAGGAGATCTGCATGGAGGAATGGGCCAAAATACCAGCTACAGTGTGTGCAAACCTGGTGAAGACTTGCAGGAAACATTGACCTCTGTCATTGCCAACAAAGGTTATGTTACAAAGTATTGAGTTGAACGTTTGTTATTGACCAAATACTTATTTTCCACTATGATTTACAATTACATCCTTAAAAATCCTACAATGTGATTTTTTTCTCATTTTGTTGAAGTGTACCTATGATGAAAATTACAGACCTCTCTCATCTTTCTAAGTCGGAGAACTTGCACAATCAGTGGCTGACTAAATACTTTTTTGCCCCACTGTAATTTAAAAAGAATGCAATTTCTTGTGAGGCAGACATTAGGACACCCTACATATTGTCCCACTTAAAATAATTAAAATAGTTAAAATCACACGCAGGTGTTTCACATCAGGTGCACATAATCAGAACATCATTACCCATCATTTGGAATGAGGCTTGCTTTATTAAAACCTCAGAAAATAAGTTTGGTGTGTCCCTGACTGTTGAAGTGAGAGTGAGCACCATGGTGAGGCACAAAGAGATGTCTGAGGCCCTCAGAAAGAAGATTGTGGCTGCTTATGTGTATGGTAAGGGATTTAAAAAGATCTCAAAAGAATTTGACACCAGCCATTCCACCATCCGGAAAATTGTTTACAAGTGGAGGACATTCAAAACAACTGCGACCATGCCCAGGTCTGGTTTTCCAAGCAAGTTCACCCCAGAGCAGACCGTAAGATGCTAAAAGAAGTCCTAAAAGAAAAATCCTAAAATTTAATCACAGGACCTACAGCAGGCTCTTGCTACTGTCGATGTGAAAGTGCATGGCTCAGCTATCAGAAAGAGACTACACAAGTTCAATTTTCATGGGAGGTGTACAAGGAGGAAACCTTTGCTCTCTGAGAAAAACATTAAGGCCAGACTGAAGTCTGTAGGGTGTCCTAACTTTTTCCTTGATTATAACACGCATTTTTTGTTCATATCTTTTGTTTCTTGAATAAAACAATGTTCATTTTTGTTGTTTAATTTGCTATTAAATCACTTTCATTTTCAGAAATAAACAAAAACAAGATTTTTATATAATTTTTTGTTAACATTTTTATACAAGACATGTATTTATACTGTATTTTATACATGTATTTTAGGTTATTATTATTATTGTTATTATTATTATTATTATTATTATTATTATTATTATTATTATTATGCATCTATGACCTTTGTGAATGATGGTTGTTTCATATCAAATCTAAGAATTTCTGTTCTATGTGTATTTTTTCAAAAATATTCTTTCGTACTTCAGACTTCTGATTGTCTAATCATTCCATGTATGTCACTGGAAAATGAGAAGTAAGATCTAGAAGTGTGTTGAAGTACACTGAAGGAAGGATCACTTCTTATTTCCAAAGAAGACACACAGTGCACAAGACGTATCGAGTTCTCAGGCCTCAGGCCAACACCAGCCTGAGATGCTTCTTCTCACCATTATTGTGGGACTACTGTCCTGTCAGGTACAAGGTAAGTGTTACTCAGGGTTTCACTCAGACACACTTTCTGTTTGTGTGTGTATGAGCTCAGGTCTCTATCTTAAATTGTTACATCTACATAAAAAATATAAGTATGGTTCTGATTTTGCAATGGATCCAAGAACTTACTCTATTATATCCACATATATGTAACACAGTTTGACAGATTCTTATGTGTATAAGACAGAAACAATCTATATTCTCATTCTGTTTGCCTGTTTGTCTATATCTATCAAAACATTTTGTCATATGTTCATGGTTATCTCATGATCACTGTACCCAATACACTAAATCACAAGTTTGTCACATTTGTATTACCTATTCTTGGGAATTGACACAAACACATTGGGTAAGGCGTCAATATGCCACTTACATATACAAGCTACTTTACGTCAGGCATTGTGTCTATTGAAACTTTTACAGACCTGTTAATGTTATATCATACTTCAAGGCAGCGCAAGACTATTATCCAGCATAAAGGTTTTACACACAAGTAATTTTGAGTATATTATAAAGAAGAACATGAATTAAATTAAAGAAATAAAAGTTAATTCATTTGAAATAACAATTAAAAATCATCTCTACATTATATGACGCTCTACTGCTGCCAAGGTCTAATATGCTAGTCTACCACTACATGGACCTGGGATTGAGTCCTGGTGGTGCATTTCAGGCACGTTGGGGACCAAATGTAGATACGATTGGTGGAGTCTGAGGGAGTGGAGTCCTATCGGAAGATCTTCAGTGTATATGCTTTACTGGGCCCTGTGAATTCCAGATCCCCATGTGACCCTGAGGGTCAACATATTATAACTGTTTAAAATTGTACAAATACAATTCAATTAGATATGAATCAATTAATGCTATATAATGGCATATTAATGCAAACGTTTTAAAGGAGGAGCGCATTTACTATTAATATATAAAGGTTAAAATATACATATCTAGTCTACATTCTGAGTCTGGGCTGTAGCTGCTTACCAGAAACTAATGATCTCCGATGTTTACTGGTAATATTTTTGATATTACTTTAAAGTCATTTCTGGGATCAATTACAGTTTTTATTTTTATTTTTATTTTTATTTTATTTATTTATTTTTATTATATATTGACACATGTTGACCCTCAGCCCCTCTTCTGCACTACTGCAATTTAAATAGAAAAACAAATTAGTTTTTGTACGGTTTTGTAACAGGAACCTCCCTTTCTGATTTGCTGATTCGAAATGAGTTTGGATGAGCTGAGGTTGATTTCTGGTCAAAAACCAAATGGCACAGTTTGTGCAACTCCAATTCTCACTTCTGTTTTCTTTGCGATGAAGAGTTTGTTTTTGTATTTGCCTGTGTATTGAGTTCACGTTTACAGTTCAATCTCAGTAGCTGCACTGGTATCTATATCTGTTTCGTTTCACTGTTTGAGAAATCGATGAAGGATAAAGGCTTGCAAGTCTGACATTGAAGGACAAAAGTTATGTACAGTGCCACAAATATTTCCAAAATGATACACAAGCAATTTAATACAAATACAAAACTTAAAGGAAAAGCGAAGAAAAACAGGCATTACAGCAGTACTGACCCTACATCACTGACGTTGTTAGACCTGTTTTCAATATAGTTTTCTATTTATTTTCAATAGTCTTAGTCAATAGTTTTATCAGTAGTTCGTCAATAGTTTTCTCTTATTCACCCTAGGGGAGGTGCTGCTGCCCCAATACTTCCCTGAAATGGTGTGCTGCACCGCTTTACTAAAATACACAAGTGAAAACATCTCAAATACAGCCAGTACATCTACCATCTCACTACATGATTTTTAGTTATAAAAATTGAAGTTAAATAGTTCTAAAATAGTTTTTTTCATAATGAAAGTTATTTCATGTATTTTGCAACTGGGTTTAAGAAAAGCCCTAGTCTGCTAACAAAATTATTTATATTCTGGCTAGTACTGCCACATATGTATTTTGTGTTATTTTTTTTCTCTAGACGCCCCTAGTCAAAGCTTAGCCCTCCTACTGATAAAACTATAGTAATGTTCCTGCCCTACATGTTGTATCTCAGAGACTAGAACCTATTAGTATGTATACACACCAATTACAAATGTACTCCAGTGCTTTGAATATTTCTTTGTTCATGGGTTGTGCAAACTGACTTCTTTCAGGGAGCTTCATAAACCACATAAATCCATACTTCATCCAAATCTAGTTCATGAATCCTAAGCGGTCTCTTGACATATCTCTTTTCTATTGTCCTTCATAGAAATTGTTCTACTGGCTTCTCTTAGAGACACTTCCTCTGTGTCATCCATGTGTCATTTACTGTCTACTCTCTTCCTCTATCACAATTAGTACTGGCACATCTTATCTTGCTCATTGGGTTTAAACCTAGAACTCTTGAAATCTGCTTTATGAAAATGTTTATATATGTAATGTATGTTCAATGAGTCATGCTGGATCACTAAATCTTTGAATACAAAAGTTTCCTTCAACCCCCCAAACAACAAGTCTGTTGTTGTTTGGATATCGTAAATTGTCCACAGGGCACCCTGTTCATGATGCAGTGTTCCCAGTCTGTAAACCCATAGCAACTGTCCCCAGGATACAGCACTTACTATAGATGAATGACTGAATGTATGAATGGAGACCTCACCACAGACGATTATGAAAGAAGAGCCAGCACTGACTCACTCTACATCTGTTGTACATCACTAGTTGCTCAATACTAGGGTGAGAACTGTTTGTGCTGATTCCCGTCTTATGGCGTTTGGAGTCAGCGTCAACTCCTATTTCGGTCTGGGTATGCCCAGGGGGCGATTGCGCATGCACAAGTATTCCCACTAATTGCCTCCCTGTTGCCGTCACCTTGGCGGTGTTGGCTTGCTCACCTTTCTCCCAGGCTGAACATGTTGGCTTTGACCGTTCTGCATTTGGCTTGGACCCTGTGGGCCCTCCACCATCACGGTCATACCCACAGTTCCTGAGGTCACTGTGGGTTGCCCTGATCCTAGACTGCTCAATATCCTGAAGCAGATCTTGGCTATTATTGCAGCTGTCAATGAGCTGCGTCCCATAGTGACGCCTAGCTCCGTTTCTGAGCACGCTGCGTTTTTTAACTCCATACCCGAGCCGTTAGCAAAACCTACCTCCGTACTTAGCACGCTGTGCCTCTTAGCTTTGTACCTGAGCACGCCGCGCACCTTAGCTTTGTACTGGAGCCATTAGCACTGCCTAGCTCCGTACCTGAGCACACCGTGCCACTTAGCTCCGTACCTGAGTTGTTAGCGGTGCCTGGCTCCATACCTGAGCCCACTGCGCTGACCCTGGCACCACGGTCTCTACTGTCGACCCCTGCATCATGGTCATTTGCACAAACCCATGCACTACGGTTGCTACCACTGATCCCTGTGCTGCAGTCATCTGCGTCGACCTCTGCGCCACGGTACTTTTTTCTTCAGTCTCGTCGGGTCTACTTCAGTTTCTGAGCCGTCTACGGTGAGCTCCGCCCCAGAGCCGCTCAAGTTGAGCTCCGCCCCAGAACCACTCACACCTAGTCGCGATCCCAAGCATACCAGATGGAGTCCCGATCTTGAGTCATGTTGGCCCACCCTCCCTTCTGGTCCCACTTTTGTTGCATGCTCTCTGTATCGGGCCTTCAATGTATGCCATATGCTCAACCCAGAGCGTGTTAGACAGTCTAGGGGAGGTTCTGGTCCAGCTTAGGGACGTCGGGAAGCCACCCATTTTTTTGGGGGTTACTGTTAGGAGTCACGCTGATTCCCGTCTTATGATGCTTGGGGAAGCGTCAACTCATATTTTGGTCTGGGTATGCTCGGGGGCCTATCGCGCATGCACAAGCACTTGTTTAGCATTAATTGTGCTATTGGTGACACCTGCTGGCTTGTGTATATATGTGCACTTTTGAGCTCAGTTAGATGTCGCGTCATTGACTCTCATTGGGACCTCATCCGTCTCGTGTACGTTGTCATGCTTGTTAGGGAAAGTCGGTAGTCTTTGCAGTCAGGAGGCTGCTGGTAACTGGTAAGGCATAGATGGTAGTGCAGGGCAAGTATTCCCACTATTTGTCTCCCGATTGCCGTCTCCTTGACGGTGTTGGCTCGCTCGCTACGGTGAGGCACGCCCCGCCTTCTCCCTCACATTTCTTCAGCCTCTGGGCTTTATGAAGCCATCCCTCCCTCTTCTCAATCGGGGGAAGTAGCGCTCCCCACGCGATTGTGCTCAGAAAAGACACTGTGCTGCTAACTCAGTCTCGCTTTTTCACTTCGGCATCAAAATCATGCTCCCACAAGCCTCGGCAGAACCGTGATTTGCTTTCATGATCCGCTCGGGCCCTGTCGCTCTGCGCAGGTGTGGACCTGCTTACGCCATTGGCACAGTGGAGCTACGTCATAACACTGAGCACTTACAGCATTTCTTTACTTTTGAATTTTTGCTTCATTTCCTCAGTGGCTGAGTGGCACATTCGGTTAAAACAGCCATCATCGACACTAGTGTCCAGGGTTCGAACCTCAGCCACTGCTTTTGTTTCTCTTTGTTGTTTTATTTTTTCATTTATTTACTTTAGGTTCACCATTTCCATCTGGGGCTAACTGCATATTGGGTCCATAAAACCCTTTTACTTTTGTTTTCACGGTACGCCAGCCTTTTATTATGGTAAATTGCAACAAGAGCACTGTGAGACTGAACATTCACCTTGATTTTTGAACATACTATATTTCCATTTTAGCCAAAGATAGACAGATGTGAGTCAAAAACAAATGCAGAAGGAGAGAGAAGTGAGACCAGGGAATTGGGATGTTGGTTTGTTTGCTTGATTTTGCAATATGGGGTGTGGGATCATACTAATGGTACACTTCTGCACTTGGGTTAACACATGGCTTTCATTTCTCTTGAGGAGCCACAGCCATGTTCTGTGCACGTCAGATATCCAAACACTGCATGAATTCCAGGATAATCTGCTGATGCTATTCCGAACATTCTTATGTTTGCCATGTGAGATGTTTGGTACACGTACAGCAAATACAACAACACTCTTTCTGATTTAAGCCTTCTTTTAATTGACAGGTTGGTCTCAGCCTCAGATAAGGGTAAACACAGAAAATCTAGTTGGATCCGACGTGGTTCTAGACACCGGTTCTCAACTTTCTCTGACTTGTGTGGGTGATCATCCTGTAAAGTGGAAAACTCGGCTAGCTAAACACAAGCAATATAACAAGGGCAAAGGAAACAGCTGTACCTTCACCAAGATACATGCAACCAGCGAATTCACAGGAACTTACAAGTGTGTGTATATTAACCCAGAGGCTTTAAACTTCTCATCTGTTCACGTATTTGTACGAGGTGGGTATGCATGTTATTTATGATCCTAAAAGACCATTAGGAAAGAGTTTTTATTCTGTTACTGTTTGGTTTTAAGCACTGGGCCTTGTCCTGTTTGATATACAGATCCAAATGTCCTATTTGTGGCCTCGTCCAGTTCTTTAAACATTATCAAGAAGGAAGGAGACAGCACTATCCTTCCCTGTCTCCTCACTGACCCTGCAGCCACTGATGTCCGACTTCTATTGAAGAATGGCTCTGAACCTACGCCTGGCATGAACGTTACTTTTGATCCCAAGAAAGGGATGGTCATCCAAGATCTCAATCCTGGATATAATGCAGAGTACGTCTGCAGTGGCAAGATAGGTGGAGTGGAGAAAGTGTCTTCCGCCTTCAAACTCGCTGTCATCCCAAGTAAGCAAACAATTAATACAAAAAAAGTATTCTTTTTCAGACAAACTCCAGTGTTGGATTAGCTTTGGTTCACACTATCTAAAAGTGGTTGCGCTTTAAGTGCACAGTAGAAAACTGACTACACAACAATAATATTTTTTATTCATTTCCACTCAGGAATCCGCACTCCACCCTCCGTCTCTCTAAAAAATGATGAGTATGTGCGAATCGTTGGAGAAAATCTGGAGATCATTTGCTCAGTATTCCACGCAGACTCTCGCTACAACATCACCTGGGCACACTCATCAAGTGTGGTAAACCACTCTTTGCTTTTTACTCTCATTGACCCACTAATAAATAATCTCTCAGTGAACCCTGCTGTTATGACTATGTGAATGATTGCATTACATTTACAACACCTAGCAGATGACCTTATCTCATCTCAATGAATTCTTATTTGAACACCAGCTAGCTGATGTTATTGGGATGTGTAGAGTTTGCGCTTGGCATTCTTTGGTCTGTGTCTGTTTAAACATGCCAATATTCTGTTGTTAGGAGTTACCTACGGCAGTGGAGAAACCTAAAGTGGATAATGACAAATTAATTACTGAGAGTAAGTTGATCCTGCCTGCAGTTAACCTGTTTCACTCTGGAAACATCACTTGTATGGGAAGTAATGAAGCTGGAGTCAGAAGCAGTACCACACATCTGCTGGTTATCGGTAAGAGACATGGCCTAAACAGGCTCACCCATACTATTACTACGTAGTATTTGCTTGTTTGGAACTTTTTTAAACAACTATGGAGACTAATGATCAGTTTCATTTCAAATATTGCATCCATTATGTGGTTTCTTCTCTACATTGCATCTTTACTGTGATTAATCATAATCCTAGTCAAATATCACAAAAACATGTAACAGAAATATATAGTACTAGTGTGTTTAAAGCTACATTAGACCAGACATTGACACATAATACAGTGGTCCTTGGTTTCAACATTCTAGTCTTTAAATGGCTAAGTTTCCATAAAATCAGTAGCTGGTGCATCTTGATGGGGATTTTTTTTCAGCTGTTAGCTTTTCAACTGAATATTTTTTTGATAGTTGGAAGCCCCACATAAGCTGGAGATAGTTGTTTATTATAAACAGTTAAAACTGGTTACTAATTTGTATTTAGGCTAGTTCATACATTTCATTATTATATTTTATGGAATTTAAACTATTACCACCATTACAGTGTGACTTTTGTGTTTCACTTCGAGTGGTAGCCTACTTAAGAACGATATGACTATAGCTCAGTATACTTTTGCTGCATCAGAGATACAAACTTTAAAATGAAAGCTTTTTAACAGCTGGAGGCTATGGTATAAGCGTTGGAAATGTTTGTGTAGGTTTGAGCCATTGGTCTGGATGGTAGGTGTAGCTCTATGATCAAAACTTTTAAATAAATGGTCACTTAAGTTTCAATGAACATAATATGCTTAGTCATTTCAAGCATTGCTGTTCTTCATTTTCATTGTTTTCATTGTTAAATTGTTTTCACTGGCTTAAAACTATTAAATTTGTACCATTCAGGAATCTACCAATTAACAAGTTATTCTACACATAGTTACAAATAATACAATTGCAGAGAAAGTAATAAATGAAATTCTGTGTTCCAGAGGAACCATGCCTTCGACTTTCCCCCAAACTGACCAACCAGGGCTTGTCCATTAATGCTCATGAGGGGAGTGATGTCGAGCTGAGGGTGTTTATAGAGGCCTACCCCCCAATTATGAGCAAACAATGGGAGGTCCCAACATTTCCCAACTCTTCAGAACCTGAAACTGCATTCATCAGCCATAATTACAGGTCAGTGTGAACACCTTGTCTATAAATCAGCTTCTGCTTGATGAACAATGGAAGAGACAGTGGTGTGTTTTATTAGCATTTATAATGTAATAACTAATAAAATTATAACTTTTACATCATTTTAATGTTATATTTGTTTGTGTCCTTGCAGGTCTGAGGCTGTGCTGTACTTGAGGAGAGTGAACTTCAAAGAGCGGGGCCTATACACATTCCATGCCAACAGTAGCAAGGCTAATGGATCCATAACATTTTCCATTCAGATATATCGTAAGTCGTGGTTGTGGATAAAAAGTTTACTTTCATTATTTAAGTAAACTAACCAGAAAGACTTGATTTTCTTAAAAAGCTTCATTTTTAATGGCTGAAAAGGTAATTCGTTGGTCTTATGAACAGAAAAGCCAGTTGTAAAAGTGGAAAAGAATAATGAGAGCTCACTGACATGCACAGCATTAGGGTACCCAACTCCCAGAATCATCTGGTATCAGTGCCAAGGAGCAACACAAAGGTATGTAATTGCTTTGTTATTGTTCCTCTCATCCACCCACCCATCCCCTGACTTTTGCACAGTACTGTATATGTCGAGATTTAGCAGGGTGTGGGTGTGATTTTGATTTTGTGACATCATGACATATCACACTTGCATTTTATAGTTTATGGATTAAACATAACCTGCATATACTATATACACTTTCTCACAATTGCACAACATACTTTATATGTACATGGACATTGCACTAACTTCTTTCATATATTGTACATATCCAACATATGTATGTTTACATATATTTTCTATTTCAACTGATGTACATTCTTTTTAGCAGTTTTGATATATTTTTTTGTATCTGCAACCTCAAATCAGAAAAAGTTGGGACAGTATGGAAAATGCCTATAAAAATACAGTGCTTCTTATATTTACTTACATTTAATTGCAAAAAAAAGTTGGATTTAGAGCTAGTAATGAGGTTAAATTTAGAGCTGGTAATGCATACAAAAAACAATGTCAACAATGTCAACATGTGATTGTAGTCATGATTTGGTACAAAAGCAGCATCCAGGAAAGGCTGAGTCTTTGATGAGCAAAGATGGCCAGAGGATCTCCAGTTTGTCAACAAATGCATGTAAAAAATATTGAAATGTTTAACAACAATGTTCCTCAAAGAAAGATTGGAAGGGATTTCCATATTTCTCCCTCTACAGTGCATAATATCATTAAACGATTCAAGGAATCGGGAGGAATTTCAGTGCATAAAGGCCCATGGTTCAACCTTATGCTGAACAGCCCCTATCTTTGATCCCTCAGACAGCACTGCAAGAACCGCCATTCAACAATAGCTGAATTTTTTGCAAATCTTTGTCAAGTACTATAATATGGAGTTACAGTCACAAAAAAGAAGCCTTATGTTAACCATGTCCAGAAGGAGCATCGACATCTCTAGGCTCAGAGGCACCTAGGATGGACCATCACACAGTGGAAATGTGTATTGAGCTCAGACCAATTAGTATTCCAGGTTGTTTCAAAAAAATGGACTCCATGTGCTCCAGACCAAAGATGAAAAGGACCATCCAGACTATCATCGTATGGGGTTGGGTCAGTGGCCTTGGCAAAGATCATTTACACTACTGTGATGGCAGCATTAATGCAGAAAAGTACACTGAGATTTTAGAGCATCATATGCTGCCTGCAAGACGTCATATTTTCCAGGGACATCCATGCATTTTTCAACAAGACAATGCAAAACCACATGCTGCACACATTACAAAGGCATGGCTGTGGAAGAAGAGATTATGGGTACCCAACAGAGAATGTGTGGAGAATTTTGAAATGAAAAATGCCACAACAATGACCCCATGCTGTTGTACAACTTAAGATGTGTTTGCAGGAAGAATGGAACAAAATAACATCTGAAACTATAGATCGCTTGGTATCCTCTGTGCCAAAATATCTTTTAAGTGTCACAAAAAGGAATAGTAACATTACAAAGTGATAAATGCTTCACCGTCCCAACTTTGTTTGGAATGTGTTGCAGGTCTGCAATGTGGGGATGGATGGTTATTAACAAATTAAATTAAGCTGACCAGACAAAACATGAAATATCTCAGGTTCATACCGTCTGCAATTAAATAAAAGTCAAAGTAAATGTATTTCTTCTTTTGAATAACTGCTTTACCTTCCAGTATTTTGTATTTGCATGATGATGAACTGCTGCTGAACAAAATTTTGTTGCTTGTGTAATGGCAATCAAATGTAATTTTTAACCCATAATCCATAGTTGTACAGAGAATTCTACAACATCCGAGGCTCACGAGCTGCCAACAGCACAGACAGTAGAGGTACAGAGGCAGCAGTTTGGACCGGTAGAGGTGAAAAGTGTTATACCCATTCCACACACCAATCAGAGGATGACTGTTGCATGCAGGGCAGTTAATCTAATTGGTGAAGACAGTGATACATTCCCTATAGACCATTCTGGTAAGAAAATGATTTATTTATGTATGTATGTATGTATGTGGTTATGTGATTATGTTGATAAGATAAAATGGTTGCTCCAGATTCACACTGTGTGTAATATGCTATAGAAAAACTGTTCACGGCAACACTGGGTGGAGCCATAGGCATGATGGCCTTCCTCCTCTTGCTTCTCATAATCCTCCTGTACAAGTACCAACAGGTAGGATATTGAGTTTGTTGAGTTCAGTTTCTTGATTTTCTTTACAAAAGAATTTTGCAAGTTGTATTTAAATATAATTGCTATGTAATAGTTTACTGTGTGATGAGAAAATATGTATCATTTTCTACTTCTGTAGAAGCCCAAGTATGAAATTCGGTGGAAGATCATTGAAGCCACAGATGGAAACAACTACACATTTATCGACCCAACTCAGCTTCCTTACAATGAGAAATGGGAATTTCCTAGAGACAAGCTTAAGCTTGGTTTGTATCATTACAACCTACTGCTGCTAGATAACATTAGCTCATTTTGGCTATTCTTTCTTACTTATTCAGACTTATTTCCCGTACCAGAATTTTAAACCACAAGCATGCACTGGTGTTTTAACAGTAAATTATTTGCATTGGAATTGCAGGGAAGATTCTGGGCTCGGGTGCGTTTGGGAAAGTGGTGGAAGCTACAGCATTTGGTCTGGGAAATGAAGACAACATGACTCGTGTGGCAGTTAAGATGCTCAAAGGTCAGTCCAGGGTGCACCTCAATACAAATCTACAGCGTTCCATAATGCGTCACACCTGTGCAACTTGGTATGGTCCTTGTCAAGGCATTTAACCTGAAGTTAACTGAATACAAAGGTCTTGGGAAAGCACAAAAATAAAGCAATACAG
The DNA here is from genome assembly GCA_025084515.1 of Ancistrus triradiatus. Classification (NCBI taxonomy): domain Eukaryota; kingdom Metazoa; phylum Chordata; class Actinopteri; order Siluriformes; family Loricariidae; genus Ancistrus; species Ancistrus triradiatus. The sequence goes on along the minus strand of JAJAGP010000282.1, from coordinate 418,224 downwards.
TGCAGTTGCATGCTGTATTGCACATTACTGGGCAAAAGAAATATTAAGCTTTTAATGGTATGAACAGCAAATAATTTGCCAGGAAATTAGCATTAAACTAGTAGATAAAGTTACTTAGTATGGGATAGCCTTTCCCTTTGTTTCCCTTAAATGTTGTGGATAAACTTGCAGGCAGAAGAGTCAGTGTTGTTCCACTAAATGGCAATGGCTTCAAACAGTTGATGAGTAGTTTCCCAGCTAGTTTGTGCTTCATGTGAAACTAAATAAATATTCTCTATAGAGATCCTTTGAAACTTCATTTTGTCTTTGATGGTTTTCTCAGACAGCAATGGCTTTTTAACCAAACCTCTCAAAGAGTCTTGTTTTCTGAGGTCTTGAATACTGCTGCCAGGTTTTGAAGGCTTTGTTTCCTGAAAATTTCAGCAGGTGGTCATATCTGCTTGAAGAGGCTTTTCAGACAGAATATATTTTGGAAAATTTTGAACACTCAGATATGTGTTAGGTTTTATATCAAACGTTTCAAATGCATCATGATTTTGTCTGTGTGTACAAAAAGACTATGTAAGGGAATTAAAATCTTAAAATAGCAAACAATTAAAGCTAATGTTTTGAAATAATACTTTAGGGTAACTGTGAATGTTGCCATAGAGGAAAGACATGTAGCAAAATTTTAAATAGCAATATGCAAAACGAATTGTAGTTTATTTTGTCTTTCAAGCATTCAACATTATTTATTTATTTATTTATTTATTTATTTCTCAAATCCAACCACATTGTCTTTGCCCCTAATTGTCTTTCAAAGGAGATCAAGTTCAGCCAGAAAATAGTACAACAAGCTGTAATACTTCCAGACTACTAGTTATAATACTATTCAAAAAAATATACATTGCATGCAGGCATTATTAGCTGTGTCTGAGGGAGAGGATGTCAGTCAGGGGACCACCCAGTCCTGTGATGGACTGCTGTCTGCACCCGGCTTTCTCCTGGAATACATGCATGACTACATAAAGTGGGGTTATAGCATGAAAGAGAGAAATATTTATGTGTGATTTCTGATGGCTTGGTGTAAAACATTGGTTAAAGCAAACACTTACCTGCAACAATGTGCTGTCCACAGCCAGTGCCCATTCAGATGAGAAGGAAGCTCTGATGTCAGAACTAAAGATTCTGAGTCATCTTGGACAACACGAGAATATTGTCAACCTACTGGGTGCCTGCACATACGGAGGTAAGACTCTATTAAAGATAAAATCAACATCAATCCAAATATTAATAGTGCAAAATGTATCTCCAGTGCAGGAAAGGCATGGGATTTCATGTGTATAGTATGAATCCACTTGATGAATTCCATTTGGTTTTAGAACTGACATGATCATTTAAGCTTCTTGGAATAGCTGCATCTGTTAAGACGCTTGCAGACCTGTGTAAGTGCATCATAGAAACAGATTGCTGGCCAGACTGGATCAGAAGAAGGACGTCACAGAGTGGCAAATGGGTGTTATTGCATTTGTTAGGGTTAAAAGACCCTCTTCACCCTCTTCCCTCTAGACCTCAGTCTAAAGCCATGGGGTTATTATTAGAACAGTAGGTTAAAACACTGTAATATGCATTCAAAAATATAGCTGTATTCCACTCCGTAAGTGGAAGAATGGCCTAAAACTGATAACTAACACAACCTTATTGGTGGAATCCTTAGGATTATGTGAGGTGAGGCATAAATGAATATTAGGGAAGACATGCTTAAGGATGTTTTTTCCATAAGATAACATTTACCTTTGTCATAACATTTGTGCTCCTTATTTTAACTGTAATATTATACGTATATAGTGTAATAATATATGCAGCATTTACACTAGCATTGCAAAGTCAAATCTACTCTCTGAACTCCAACTGTTGGGAATCATGCTACAGCGTATAAGGTAGTTTTATCCCCTAACCCACTGAGCAATAGCCCACTATGTTGATCCAAAAGCCTTTGACTGAGTGCATATCAGTACAATCTTGCCTCTACCATCACCCTCCACTTCACTCAGGGGTTAATTATAAAGTATAGCTTCAGAATAAACTCTCTGTGAGACACTGAAGGACAGTTTGTTCTTTTTGTTTATGGACTTGTATTTACATGAGGTATCGTGGGAATAAAGAACCAAGAACTCAGCGATGTATGTGTTGCATATGGGCCGTGTCATGAGTGAGGTTTCCCCACAAGCTGGTTGGTCTCTAGCCACTTTGCTCTCCTGATCTGCATGTGTGTGTTGTGATAAAGATCATGTACAGAAAAGTCAGGGGAGTGACCCTTCCCACTCAGCACATCCAACTTTCCTTTATTGTGTAACCACACTATAGTATATGTTTTGCAGTTCAATGAAATACGTCTCCCACGCAGGTCCTGTCTTGGTCATCACTGAATACTGCTGCCACGGTGACCTTCTGAACTTCCTGCGGAACAAAGCAGAGACCTTCCTAAACTGTGTGGTGACAATCCCTGCCCTAGAGGATATAAGTGATTATAAAAACATCACTGCTAAGAAGATGTTTATTAGAAGGTATCATCCCAAACAAACTCCATTTACAACTATATTCTCAAAATACATCAAATCCTCCATTCTAATGTGAATATTTGACCCTCTTTGATTTCTTCCACAGTGACAGTGGGATTTCCAGCACTTGTTCGGACAATTACTTGGACATGAAACCTCTAGCACCCAGATCTACTGCACGAACTGCACGAGGTATGAAGTCCAAAAAGCCCTATAGGCTTCAAACAACACTTTGAATTCCTTTTAATTTAAACACAGTACAGTGGGGCAAAAATGTATTTAGTCACCGCTGATTGTGCAAGTTCTCCTACTTAGATAGATGACAGTGGACTGTAATTTTCGTCATAGGTACACTTCAACTACGAGAGACAAAATGAGAAAAAAAAACAGGAACTCACATTGTAGTATTTTTAAAGCATTTAATTGCAAATCATGGTGGAAAATAAGTATTTGGTTACCCACAAACAAGCAAGATTTCTGGCTCTCACAGACGTGTAACTCTTCTGTCCTCCAATCGTTACTTCTATTAATGGCACCTGTTTGACCTCGTTATCTGTATAAAAGACACCTGTCCACAGCCTCAAACAGTCAGACTCCAAACTCAATCATGGCCAAGACCAAAGAGCTGACGAAGGACACCAGGAAGAAAATTTTAGACCTGCACCAGGCTGGGAAGAGTGAATCTACAATAGGCAAGCAGGTTGGTGTGAATAAATCAACTGTGGGAGCAATTGTAAGAAAATGGAAGACATACAAGACCACTGATAATCTCCCTTGATCTGGGGCCCCACACAAGATCTCATCCCGTGGGGTCAAAATGATCATGAGAACGGTGAGCAAAAACAGAGGGACTCGATGAATGACCTGCAGAGAGCTGGGACCAAAGTAACAAAGCTACCATCAGTAACACACTACGCCGAGGAGGGACTCGGATCCTGCAGTGCCAGGCGTGCCCCCCTGCTTAAGCCAGTACATGTCCAGACCTGTCTGAAGTTTGCCAGAGAGCATATGGATGATCCAGAAAAGGATTGGGAGAATATCATGTGGTCAGATGAAACCAAAATAGAACCTTTTGGGAAAAACTCAACTTGTGTTTGGAGGAAGAAGAATGCTGAGTTGCATCCCAAGAACACCATACCTACTGTGAAGCATGGGGGTGAAAACATCATGCCTTGGGGGTGTTTTTCTGCAGAGAGGACAGGACGACTGATCTGTGTTAAGGGAAGAATGAACGGGGCCATGTATCGTGAGATTTTAAGCCAAAACCTCCTTCCGTCAGTGAGAGCATTGAAGATGGAACATGGCTTTGTCTTCCAGCATGACAATGATCCCAAACACACGAAGGAGTGGCTCCATAAAAAGCATGTTGAAAGTCCGTGTTGCCCAGTGGCAGCCCGAAAACATCACTGCTCTAGAGGAGATCTGCATGGAGGAATGGGCCAAAATACCAGCTACAGTGTGTGTAGCTTACAGGAATCATTTCACCTCTGTCATTGCCAACAAAGGTTATGTTACAAAGTATTGACTTTTTTCTCTTGTTATTGACCAAATACTTATTTTCCACCATAATTTACAATTAAATTCTTTTAAAATCCTACAATGTGATTTCCTGGATTTATTTACCTATGATGAAAATTACAGACCTCTCTCATCTTTCTAAGTAGGAGAACTCGCTTAATCAGTGGATGACTAAATACATTTTTGCCCCAATGTCTGTATTCTCATGCCATTTCAGAAAGTAATGCTGTTTTTCATTCTGGAACAGTTTCTTCCAGTGGCAATCAGGAAGAAGATTCATGGCTGTTGGATATTGATGACCTGCTGAGATTCTCTTACCATGTGGCTCAGGGCCTCGAGTTCCTCGCAGCTAAAAATGTGAGCTCTTAGGAAGATCCCAGAATTTGAATCTGTTCATCTGAACATAAGGTTTTGTCTTAGAAATGTTTCGTTACTCATCTAAGTGACTTCTTCAGTCATTCTATGATTAATGGTACACTATTTAAAATGCAGCCCAAAGGATAAGTGTAGATCTTTGCAGTGTAAAACCTGACAGGCTGCTTAAATTAACCAAATAAATAATAATGATTAATAAGAAATAAAGCCTTCGGTGACAGAGATCTAATAAGCTAGTCCACCACTATTTAGACTGGTTTCAGATCCAGGGTTTCACACTTTAAATTTTGCTGTTGAGATATGACTGAATGTGAACTAGGTTGAATTAGCCAGTGTTGATTTCTAGCTAGACATCTCTGTTTTATAAGCCACAGCTGTTTCTGTTGAAGCCAAGAAAGTTTTTAAAATGTTTTGAGATCATCACTACTGCTAAATCAGAAAGTAAGGTTCTAAACTGGCTTACCTTATTCATTTTTGTTTGTCTGAAGTGTATCCACAGAGATGTTGCAGCAAGAAATGTGCTTCTGACTGATGGACGTGTGGCTAAAATTTGCGATTTTGGACTGGCTCGCGACATCATGAATGATTCCAATTATGTTGTCAAAGGGAATGTAAGTTAGAAAATAAATCATCTTACATGTTTGTATTACTATATGGCTAACATTTACAACAGTTAGCCTTTGAATGTTTGGGTCTTATTGGACAAATTATTGTGACAGCTTCACCGATCTGGGATTAAAACCCATTTGATTAACAGTCAACTTTCCACTGATTATGTATTACTGTAGCTAAACAATGCTAAACTTACAAATTCTAACCTTAGTAACCTAAAGCAAACCTTTTTGTTCTTTTAGTTTACTTAGTTCACTTTTGTTTTTTTTTTGTTACATTCTGAGGAACTGAAATGGATGTTGACCAGACATTACAATAGTCACATTTATGCTACTGTAATGTAAATATAAAGGGTATTTTCATATGAAAACTGTGTGCAAACGATACATAAATGCATCAGAGACACTGCTAAAACATGAGTGGAATGCTACCATTTTTAATTTATGGAAATGTGGAATAATAATAGAAAATACAGTACTGTACTGTTACAAATAGGGCAAAGCTGCAACACTTAAGAGGATGCAAATGATGGACCTGACACTTCTTTTTAATGGAAACCAAAAATGCATGTATAGACAGTAGTACGAACAACAAGGAAGATCAGCCAGATGAAACAAAGACTCAATCAGTGAATGTGAACCAGTTTATGTACTTACACTTACAAATTCCATTTACAGCTTGTTGCAAATGAGTAGCGGGAAGTCATAAACACAAACACGAGTAGCACAGAAACATTTCTAAACACAACCGAGTTAAAACAAGCAAGCAAGCACACTCCCACATCTGCTCGTGGATCAGCAGTATTGATTGGCTGTTGAGGTGACCAGCTGTTCATGGCCTCATCGTCCAGAGTGAAAATACAGATTTGTATTCCCTATTATAATTTAATGTAGTTTAATTTTTAAGAGTCCGGTCATTAAAGCGAACAGACACTGATTGGATGGATGTTAAAAAACGCATAGCTGTAGGCTTTGTGAGACCCATACAAATATCTTTATATAGCAATATTTGTCAGTTATTGTATTAGTGGATATCGACTGCTTACAAATATAGGGCACATCACTTTTAATAACGCAAATATATATCACTTAATGCATATTTTTTAGCTCTAGTGTAAAACTAAAATACATATAACTTCAAATCATATAAGTTGTAACATGATGTAAATTGTATTTTTGGATTAACTGTAGCTTCAAGTCAACTATCTAACACTTTTTTGCATGCATCTTCAAAGGCTCGTTTGCCAGTGAAGTGGATGGCTCCAGAGAGTATCTTCGAATGTGTGTATACAGTACAGAGTGATGTCTGGTCATATGGTATTCTGCTGTGGGAGATCTTCTCTCTGGGTAAGAAACCAGGTGTCATTTCATCATTATCAGACATTGATGTACACATGTAACACTATCATCCTAATGTGGTCAACTTCACAGAGGTCTGAAACTTGTTACATGTTACTTGTTACTGTTACTACTAAACATATACCTTACATATACCTTGTTGGTACAGCCCATAGATGTTAAACAGAAACTGTAGCCAATATTATTTATTGCACAATTTATACTCAGTTTTGATTGATACAGCTTATATATAATATATATATATAGATATATATAATATATATATTATATAAATATATTTGTATTATGTAATTATGTGTGGGGTGTGTGGTGTATATATATAATAATATTATATATAATATTATATATATATATATATATATATATATACCATATGTATATATGTGTGTATATATATATATATATATATATGTATATATGTGTGTATATATATATATATATATATATATATATATATATGTGTGTGTGTGTGCGTGTGTGTGTGTATATGGTAGCCTAGCAGTTAAGGTACTGGACTCTGGACCAGAAGGTCCTGGGTTCAAATCCCACCTCTGTCAAGCTGACACTGTTGGGTCCTTGAGCAAGGCCCTTAACCCACAATTGCTTGGATTGCAAGGTTGTATCAATTGTAAGTCGCTCTGGATAAGGGCGTCTGCTAAATACTGTAAATGTAAATGTATAAGCTGTATCAGTCAGAACTGAATTGTTGCTATCAAATGCTCCCTTTAATAAGTGACCAACTTGCTACAACTTCTACAACCCCAAATCAGAGAAAGTTGGGACAGTATGGAAAATGCATATAAAGAAAACACAGTGTTTATTACATTTACTTTGACTTTATTTCACTGCAGCCAGTATGGACCTGAGATTTGTTAATAAACATTAATTTTTTTATATGCATTTTCCATACTGTCCCAACTTTTTCTGATTTGGGGTGATAGAATATATGAACTGTCGTTACCAGTGTGTCCGATGTATACAGCGTCAATACGTCTTGGTCCTCCTAAGGTTTCTTCCTTATAACTTTTACATGGGTTTTCCCTTGACACTGTCGCCCTAAGCTTGCTTAGTTTGAGCACTGGGCTTAGATAATAGAATATAATAGATATTGTAGCTGCTTTGAGATGATGCTCTGTTGTAAAAAGCGCTATAAAAATAAATCTGACTTTATCTTATTATTTTGCAGGTAAGAGCCCATATCCAAACACCTTAGTGGACTCCAAGTTCTATAAGATGGTAAAGAGTGGCTATCAAATGTCCCGTCCCGACTTTGCCCCACCAGAGATGTAAGTCAATGTATTTGAATGGTTTCCCATGCTCAACAACAGTAGGTGTTAGAACAAGACACATAACTGACACTCACAGTAAAAGCAGAAGCTGACTAATGCTTAAGTGTCTGTGGACAGTGCTTGGTGAATTCTCTCCATCTGTTTTCCACAATTGAAAGAGTGATTTAAGATCATGCTCATCACAGCATGGTGTCTTAGTGTCTTAGTTCCTCTTTCCTCTGTCATGTTCAATTCGTGTTCTAGACTTCTCGCCCGCCATGTAAGGCCAGGTTTGGCTTCACTTCATTACCCGGAATATGAACTTCTCACTAAAGTTTCGGTTTCCTGCCAGTTCACACGTACGCATCTAGAGTTTGTCGAGTGTGTAGTTTTAGGGTTAAATTGGTGTACACAGTATTTAACAAGCTGCACCTTGTGCTAAATAGAGTTGTTTGCAAAAATTCCAATTTATATTAAAGCTACAGTCTTAATGGGGAATTTGTATTCATTTCCCTCTGTGCACTGGAGAAAAACTAAAAAACCCAAAAAACTAGATTACTAGTTTTTTTTTTACCAGTAGACAAAAGGAGTACTGACGAAAACTAGATAAACCCCTCATAGGTTGTGTTATATTTTGCATGCCTTTATATAATATTAAAACTATTTACCATGCAAGTGCCTGGTATTATGACCTGACAATCTTTTTTTTTAACTTGGACATACTATATTAACACACTAGACACAAAAACACATGATTTTTCATTATTCAAAACCACCAATACACATAACAACACCTTTTGAAGGCTTAGAAATGTAGGCAAAATAGTTAAACAAACAAACAGTTAAATTAAGAATAAATTCTAACTATGTATATCATTTACCTGTCTCTGCTTCCTGCATGCATTACGTATGCAAGTAATATGTGGTCACTGTGACGCACCCCAGATTTGCTGTTAAATCTAAATATTTGGGGTATTTTTTTATTCATCCTTTAGTATTAGGAGTCACGCTCGCCCTGGCTTTGGCGTGAGCACGCTCAGTACGATTGAGCATGTGCCAGCCCCTATTTGGCGTAATGCGCATAAGTGGGGATACCTGTTGGTTGGGCTATATAAGTACACCTTATAGCCCCCACAGGTTGTTGCATCATCGCCACACATACCCGTGCGCAGTCTGTATCAGCCCTCACACAGCTATTCATTTTCTACAACGCTGCTCCTGAGTTCCTGTGGTACGCTTTCGCGCATGCAGCCAGACTCTATTGCTCTATTGGCTCCGCTCGGGCTTTCATCGCCTTGTGCATGCGTGGACCCGTATGCCATTGGCGTAGCGTTAGTTTTGGTTTTTTCCCTCAGTGGTTGAGTAGCAAGTCGGTTAACTTGCCAGTTACCAACGCGACCGCCCAGCGTTCGATCCTCAGCCACTGAGGTTGTTTTCTTTATTGGTTTATTTCGCTTTATTTTTGGTGAACTTTGTTTCTTTGATTTTATTTATATTTTGGTTCACCATTTCCATCTTGAGTAACTGCAAGTGGGTCCTAAAAACCTTAATTTTTTTTTTTCGGTTCGCCTGATTTTTTAATATGGCGAGCCGTAACACTTAGAGCTGAGTCTACAGAATTAAATTTCTTTTTGTGTTTGATTAAAGGACAGCAATGGCAATGATAGTTCAATAAAAGTAGTGACTGTACCTGTTAAACAAATACAACAAACATGAGATTATTGATTATTTTTTAAATTAAATATTTAAAGTATTATATCTCCTTTTCTGCTTGCTTTATAAAAACCAAACGAAAATCAGACTATTTGAAGTATTACTTTTGAAAGTTAACTACCATTATTTATATACTATATAGACAATATATATCATATATATATATATATAGGGTGTATATATAATATATATATATATAATATATAAGATAGATATATCATATTATATATATATATATAATTATATATATATATATATACACACAAAAATTTTATATATTAGGTGTAATATATAAAAAAACAAAATAAAGACAAAAAAAAGTGATAGCATGCGCAGCATAATATTACCTGTGGAACTTTTTTTTTTTTTTTTTTTGTTATACAGCATTCAGCTGAGTGTAATGCTTACAATAAAATACTTTATAAAATAATTATTTAACACACAAGCTGTTGGTCGAGTCCCTAAGCGCAGAATGACACTAATGTTAACCAGATAATGTAGCTTATATAGCTACTGTTATCGTTTTCAGTAAAACCTATTTTCATTGATTTCTCTTCCCTTCTTACTTAATGTATTTCTATTTGCTTCAGTGAAAGCAATTTTGGGTTATGTATAATCGTTTAACTTTTTGTCCTTAGGTACAACATAATGAAAATGTGCTGGAACCTGGAGCCCACCAAAAGGCCCACTTTCAGCACGATCGGTCAACTTATCAAAAGACTCCTTGGAGACACACCAGATCAGGTACAATAATATATATATATATATATATATATATATTATATATATTATATTTCTTGTTATTAAGTCTTATGGATCAGTCTCATTAAATTATGGAGTCTTTTAAAGTGTCTGGTTTATTGAATTAAATTTAGATAGCTATGACTCACCAAATGAAAATAAAAACTGATTTACAGGAGTGAATAACAGATGAATCTTTTAGATTAATCTGACTCACAAAATAATAAGATTAAGTTCTTAGATGAGTGTGACTTGTTAAATAATGCTTGATGAGGCTGACTTGCTTAGTTTAAAGTTGAGCTAGTTAAAGTTAAAACTTAGAGTTTAAACAAATTTTTTTAGATGTCATAATATGTCACAAATCAGACTTTTAGATGAGACAATAACAGATCAATCTTTTAGATTCATCAGACTCTGCTGTATCTCTATCTTACTATTCTGTTCATAGCATTCTATTCTGTTTATCATAACCTTTATATTATTATATTTTGATTATTATATTTTATTTAAATATGTTATTTTGTATTTAGCTTATGTTTATTTAAATATTACTATAAACACATTAATTAGGTAGCTTAGTTTAATTCTTACATATAACACCTAAGCCACATAAGGAGGTTGGGTCACATGAGTCTTGGTTGTCCTAAGGTTTGTTCCTTATAACGATTAGGTAGTTTTTCCTTGCCACTGTCACCCTAGGCTTGCTCAGTTGGGGCTTTGCGTCTAGATAATAGAAAAAGTAAAGCTGTTTTGAGACAATGCTGCACTGCAAAAAGCACTATATAAATAAATCTGACTTTGTGACTAAATGATTAAGTTTTTAGATTGTGACTCTTAAAAAAACAGATGAATGTTTTTTTAATGAAAAAAATAAATAGATGAATATGACTAAATGATAGAAAGTGAGTCTAAATTATATCAGATGTGTCTTTTACAGTGGTGCTTGAAAGTTTGTGAACCCTTTAGGATTTTCTAGATTTCTGCATAAATATGACCTAAAACGTCATCACATTTTCCCACAAGTCCTAAAAGTAGATAAAGAGAACCCAGTTAAAGAAATGAGCCAAAAATAATATACTTGGTCATTTATTTGTTGAGGAAAATTATCCAATATTACATATTAGTGAGTGACAAAAGTATGTGAACCTTTGCTTTCAATATCTGGTGTGACCCCCCTGTGCAGCAATAACTGCAACTAAACATTTCCTGTAACTGTTAATCAGTCCTGCACACCGGCTTGGATCTTTATCAAACTGCAGATGAGCGGCAATGTTCTTTTTGGAGAGCAGTGGCTTTCTCCTTGCTAGCCTGCCATGCACACCATTGTTGTTCAGTGTTCTTCTGGTGGTGAACTCATGAACGTTAACATTAGCTAAAGTGAGACACCAAGTATAATATTTTTGTCTCATTTGTTTAACCAGGTTCTCTTTATTTACTTTAGGACTTGTGTGAAAATCTGATGATGTTTTAGGTCATATTTATGCAGAATTTATGCAAACTTTCAAGCACCACTGTCGATGAGACTGGCAGATTAAGAGACATTTAGATTAGCCTGTAACATGTGTCTGACTCATTCAATGACATCAGGTCAGTCTTTCCTAATAGGCACATCTGATATCATTTAGTGAGTCAGACTCATGTGATATGTTATGAGTCAGTGCATGCACAGTGGGACAACACAACAATCTTAGATTGGACTTTTTTCTGTCTTTAAGACTCTGTACCAGAATGTGCACTCTGCAGTCCTGGATGAAGAACAACTGGAGGCATGTGACACTGCCAAAGGTAACGAAGAGTCATGTGAACAGGAAGAAGAGGAGCAGCCCCTGATGAAAGCGAACAACTATCAGTACTGCTGAGGCCTGTTTGAACTATTCACGAGACCTTCCTGAAAACTCCACTCGGAGGAAATAAACCTATTCTTAGATGACCGCTTAGAACCTTCAGCTACGACTGCTGTATTTCAATGGACGGGTTACATTTCTTTATGGTTGTGGCTTATTTATCCACAAATCATAGACAGTTAAAACAAGGCATGCAATTTTACATGGCATACGATGTTTTGCTAAGTTTGTGAACCAAAGCTGTGCTGGACAGAATTTGCAGTAAGACTGCTGTTTTTCTGGCGCCCTATTATACAGTTTATAAATTCCTTAACCCACACATCTGCCGTGTAAATCATTAGGTTTAGGTATATAACTCATAGCCTTTGTCTGGCTTGACTCTTGCATAAATAGCAGTTCCTTCTTCTGGTGTACGGAAAAACACCAATTCAGCATTTCTAAGTTCCAGTTTACAAGCAAGCTTGCAAAGTTCACTTCCACATCTAAATGCAAAAGATGTTCTCAGTCTGTTCTTGAGAGAAGACAATAACTGAACAGTTCATAAGTAGGCTTGTTCTGTATTTGTGCTCTAACTATGGTGTATCATCGTGCATGGCTTCTTTCGTTGTTAATAAGCAACAATAAGCATTCATTGTCCTGTTTGAGATAACGAGTATGTGAGATAAACAGATAGAACATAAGCTTTTTTTATTAAATTGCTACTATGATCAACCTAGAAAGCTTGAAAAAAATTCTAAATCATAATGTTTTGGCATCTTTTTTTATTTTTCTGATTTACCACTGGCCACATGTAAGCTCCCAGTCACAAAAATGTGTCTCATTTGTCTTTCAGTCTCTAATACCTGGTTACAATCTCAGTCAGCTTAAAAACAACACCAAACCCGGCAAGTACAGACTCCACAGGTACCTTAAAATAGCTCAAATTTAGGCCTACACTTGTGGGTGTAGTCCAAATAATTTCAGTAGTTTTCCGATGTCAGGTCTTGTGATTTTGTTGACCATTTAGTGTTACAAATGCTGCGACACAGCAAATGAAGCTACACTGTTTAACCACTGTGACGTCCTCATTCCAACCCATTTTACACAACATCATCAGCATTAAAAACAAATTCCAGTCTCTCAAAGTTTTGCTCAGTCGTCGGTGCACTTGCTTAAACTTGTTTTGGCCAACTGTAGGTCAATCTAAGTGTTAATGTAAGTGTTAATGTGTAATAGGCTTTGCTATTGTACAGTATAGACTATATAAAACTCATCGGTTCATGTAACATTTAGCTTAGGATGGATTTGTCGGGACATATCCCCATTGTAAATCAGACAATACAACTCCATTAATGCATATAATGTCTTATAAAGTGTGGATTTTCTCAGGGTCTGGAACAGATTAATTCAATTTACATTACTCCTTATGGGAAAAATCTGCCCGGTAGTCGTCGTTTTCGGTTATTGACAAACCTTTTGGAATTAATTAATGAGGTACCACTGTATTTGGAAGCCCTGTTAAGATATGACAACAACATCACAGTAGTTTGTCTGCTTTGGTGGAAAGAATGGAAAAAAAATCTGAAAAGTCTTTTCAGGTTGTTCCTGATAATGAGACCCAAGATAGGATAAACCCCAAAATAGCTTTCTACTCTCTACATTTGGTAGTTGTGACATAGAGTCTTCTAGTGAAAGATCCAATACAAAGCCTTGACCATCACAATAGTGTCTACCCAACAACTGATGATCTCATATCATGTACCTATGGACATTAATGAAACGTGAAAATTAAGCCACAGCTATTGGTGGGTGTGACCTAATTTAGTTCAGGGAGCTTATCATTGTTCTTCTACCAAATTATTTGTTCTATTATTCGTTTAGTGTATATGTATTATTATGTATTGTGTGACTGTGTGTATATGTGTATATATATATATATATATATATATATGCATTTGTTGTAATGCTGAGCAAACACTGCCATATGTAATGACGAATGTAATCCATTTCAGCCATGCTCAGGGATTTTTATCAGTGGCTCACAGAGTATCAGTAAAACTAGATTTGAAAATCTCCTTAACTTATGACTACCAAAGTTCTCCTTGTTCAATACTACTTGAATTATTTCTTGTTATTCAGGGAAGTAAAGAAAAGTATGACAAAGCCTTTTTCATTCAGATGTTTAATATACAGGGGAGACTGGTTTGATTCCACCAGTTATTTGAATTATTCTCTCTGTGATTGTCATTACAATTATGGTATGTCAATTGCTGGTATAAAGAGCAACTATAATGCTTTGCACATACAACTGCTGTCAAAATAACTGCTCAGGTACACCTGTGTAATATTCAGACAATTTAGCAACTGACTATATGTCATATATTGCCCCTGCTCACTTTAAAGAGAAAAACCATAATGAATGATATTGCTTTATCTATTTGTTTGATGAGCGTTCTGTGGATGTTAGCTGTTGTGCAGTTGGTGCCAAGTTGAAGAAGGTCAAAAGTCAAGAATGAGCCTAGAAAGTCTGATAAAAGTGTAGTATTGGCAGAGGAAGGGTGTTAACAAGGAGAAATGTTACTGTTGGTTGCAGTCAGAGGAGTGTGAGTGGCATTCTGAGACAGTGAATCAATGTGAGATGATTATGTGAGAACAGCTCTAAAAGAGAGGTTGTATTTTCGCCAGAATTGTTTATAAAATTGTGCAAAGGTCATAAAGTTGGAGGAGCCACTAATAAGTAATAACCTGTGCAGTTTTGTACTTTGTACTTTTAGAGCAAACAGCCTTATCTAGAGGTGGGATTTGAACCCTGAACCTTCTGGTCCATAGTCAAGTACCTTAACCGCTAGGCTACCACAGTCCCCAGTATTTTTAATATTAGTCATTATAATGTTTGACTGCCAGTGTATAACTGCATTCCAGGTACACACCACAGTCATTTTGCAAGCAGCTGGGAAGTCTTTAATTGTTAAAAGTGAAAACCTATACAAAAATGTTTCGACACTGAAATTGTATTGTAATGATGTGTATTTAGCTCAAACTCTGAAGTCATTCATGCTTGTTGAATTAATAGTGACTTGTAATCAGCTAAAAATGATCTGTAATGCACAAAAAGCACCACCTTTGAGGCAGCATGTGAAATAATACTGAGAAATGATCTGTAAGATGTTTAAATAAGTGGAAATACAGATTTTAATCACAATAAACTGTTTGGTACCGAGTTGTCATTGTTAATATAAATATCTCGCAGTCATTCGGTTACTAAACATCTGTGTATTTTACTTTTTCCTCCTCATTCTAAAGCCATATCTTCCACAGCTATGACACTGCTCTCTCCTTCCTCTGCCACATGACCCTCTTCCAATCCTTCCTCTCTGTTCAGCTGTGCCACTCCGAGCCTGTAGAGGGCATCGCGGATCATCACCACTTCGCCCTGCTGGCACTCCCTCAGCACATCGGCCATCTGCTGACTCACTACATCCCTGCTGCTCAGAAAGTCCATTAGCCGGTTGTAGAGGTAGTAATGTGCGGGGTTATCGAACACGAGCATTTGCTGCTTTCCGTCCTCCTCTGGTTTGCTCTCGTTTGCACCAGAGAAACCACTCATGGCTGAAACTACACTGGTGTAAGTCTGAAGCTCCTTACAGAGAGTCATGGCACGGTGCGGGTCTGAGGAAGAAGAGGAGGAAGCCGGGAAAGGATCACCTGGATGTACTATATAGCGAGTGCAGGACTTGGTGTGAGGGTGCAGATGGGGATTGGACTCCACAGTGGAGAGATCCATGCTGTACTGCTGATCTTGGAGCTCAGGGCAAGAGACGTACTGAGAAAATGAAAAAAAAAAAAGGAAGCAAGAGGGAATGTTTACTTTTTTCCTCTCAACACAGTTGTGATTAAAGAACCACTCAACCTTTCAAACACCAACTTGCAGCTGCTGAAACATTATACAATCCCATTACAAGGCTAATTCTTTTGAAATACTGATTCTTAATGTGACTGATCCATCCTTATGGAAGTCAAAACCACACTCTTTTCAGCTTATCACTATTTACTGCCCTCCTGGTCCCTATTCAGAATTTCTTCAGGAATTTGCTAACTTTCTTTCCTGCTTACGACTGTCAACAGATAAGGCTTTAATTGTAGGTGATTTCAATATTCACTTTGACAATGAGCAGGATCCACTTAAAATTACTTTCGAGTCCATCTTAGAATCCATGGGTATCACTCAGAATGTGATGGGACCAACCCACCGCTGTAATCATACTTTAGATCTAACATTAACATTTGGTATGAATATAGATAACCTATATAGATAACCAAGTATTACCTAGTGTTATAGAGCCAGTGTTAGTTATTTTAAATTCATCCCTTACCTTAGGTTATGTGCCCAAATCCTTTAAGTCTGCCGTTATCAAACCACTGATTAAAAAAGCCTATCTTGACCCTTGTGTGATATCTAATTATAGACCAATTTCAAATATACCGTTTCTGTCCAAAATCTTAGAAAAAGCAGTCTATCAGCAGCTCTGCAGTTACCTCCAAAGAAATGAAATTTATCAAACATTTCAGTCTGGCTTCAGGCCCCATCATAGTATGGAAAAAAACAGCATTAATTAGGGTACTAAATGACTTGTTAATGTCCTCAGATAAGGGATGAGTTTCTTTTCTTGTTCTGTTAGATTTAAGTGCAGCATTTGACACTATAGATCATGATGTTCATGATGTTTTACTAGACAGACTAGAAAATACTGTAGGTATTAAGGGATCAGCACTTTCTTGGTTTAAATCCTACGTAACTGACCGATACCAGTTTGTTCATATAAATAATCTAAGGGCTAAGTCCTCAAAAGTTAAGTATGGCGTGCCTCAGGGGTCAGTGCTTGGCCCACCTTTATTCTCTCTGTACATGCTGCCGACTAGGCTCAGTTATTCGTAAACATGGCATTAGTTTCCACTGCTATGCAGATGATACACAGCTGTACATATCAGCCAAACCTAATGGCAGCCTTACAATCAACAAAATTGAGGATTGAGTAAAGGAAATAAAAGATTGGATGTTATTTAATTTCTCTTACTTAACTCAGATAAAACTGAGGTTCTATTAGTGGGACCCAAGGCTGTGAGAGACAGGTTGGCTACATCTATCCTAAATCTAGATTGCTGTCCAGTACTGCCCAGTCCGTCTGTAAAAAACTTAGGGGTCACATTGGATTCAGATCTCTCCTTTGATGCGCACATTAGCAGCAGCACTCGAATTGTTTTCTTTCAATTACGTAATATCGCTAAACTTAGAATTATCTTCTCTTTTAATGATGCAGAAAAACTTGTTCATGCGTTTAATAACATCAAGGTTGGATTACTGTAATGCCTTACTTACTAGATGCTCTAGTAAATCTATAAATAAACTTCAGTTAGTTCAGAATGCAGCTGCCCGAGTGCTAACTCGAACTAGAAAATTTGATCACATCACTCCGGTTCTATCATCACTACACTGGTTACCAGTCAAATTCCGCATTGATTACAAAAAAATTACTTCTTATAAACTTATAAAACTCTACATGGGCTGGCCCCACATTATCTGACCCCCCTCCTTGCTACTTTCTTCTCCGCTCCACCATCCCATCCCCCTTCTTCCACCTCCTCCTTGAATTGCTCTTTGTCCCACCATTTTCTCCTTTTTCTTCTTCCTCCCTCCCCGCTTTCTTCCCCCCCCTTCTCACCTTTCTCGCTTTTCCTTTCCCAGCCTTCTCTCTTTACTTCCGTCCCCCTTATCTTCCAACCCCCTCACTTTTTTGTTTTTTTCCCCCCCCTCCCACCTATTCCCCCCATCCTCTCCTCTTCCTATCCCCCTTTTTTCATTTATCCTCCCCTTCTGTTTTTTCCTCCCACGCTCCTCATTCTTTCTGGTTCCCGGTCTTCTCCTTTTTCCCCCTCTCCCCCCCCTTCCCCCCTTCCCCCTCCTTTTCATTTTATTTTTCCCCCCACCCCCCCCTTGCTTCCTTCCCCCCCTTTCTTCTGTCTTTTCCCTCTCTTCCTTCCCCCTTTCCCCTTGACCTTCTTCCCCTCCTCCCCTCCCCCTTCCCTTCTTCCTCTCCTCCGTGACTCGTAGAGTTTTTACAAAATCCAACTTCGTATACTTCGTTCGAAGGTGCAGGGACTCTTTTAGGTTCCTAGAATTAAAAAAAAGGTCAAAGTGGGGGAAAGGGCTCCTCTCATAACATGGCCCCCAATATGGAAATAAAAAACTCTTTCCCACTTTCGTTCGAGACTCAGAAACTCTCAAGTTTTAAGTTTTGGCTAAAGGCAATACCCTAATTTACACAGGCTTTTGGGACTAGATTTTAGACCAGGATGAATGGTGGGGTAACGGGGCCGGAGTTTCTGGGGAGTCATGTCTGGCCTGGCGGCGGGACTGGCTTAAATCCGCTGACGGGAGTGTAGGTGGCTCGCGGTATGGCTGAACTGGGTTCAGGTCCTCGTGAATTCGTGACTCATGCATCCTTGTTTAGGAATAAGGGCAAAGAGCGGGGGTTCATAGCAAAGAGTCTTATGGTGCTCAGCAGACCTTGGGTTGCTGTCTTCTGCATCCAGTGGGGTTGCCAATGTCTCCATTGTGAGCCTCTTGGGCTGTGATTTTCCTAACCACGTTCTCCTCTTTCTAGCTATGCTGCTAAGCTAATTTGCTTGCGGGGTCTCATTTGGCTACAAACTTGGCATCAGTGATTGACATTGGCAATTATGGCAATGTTCACTAACTAATTACATTTTTCTGTTTTCTCTCCGAGCTGTGTTCCGGCAGTTTCCAGCCCCACAAAATGATGGTTCATTTCTGCTGTAGCTCATCAAAGCTGATTCCGGGCATCAAGCTCCAAAGCCCCACCATAACCCAGGCCAATTAATGCCAAGTGCATACTTCACATTTTATTCGAATTTTTGACTCCATGACTTAGTTTCGCTATTTAGGATTTATCATCTATGCCCACCCAAGGAGGTTGGGTCCCTTTTTGAGTCTTGGTCCTCCTAAGGTTTCTTCCTATAACTCAGGAAGTTTTTCCTTGCCACTGTCGCCCTAGGCTTGCTCAATTTGGGATTGGACGTAGTTATTAGGAGATAATCTAAACTTGTAAAGTTGCTTTGAGACAATGCTCCATTGTAAAAAGCGCTATATAAATAAATCTGACTTGACTTGACAATCGGAACTGAGAGTTTCAGAACGCACCTCGTACAAACAAGATAAGTTTCACTTTTGGCTTTGAGGACACTACCATTTTAATCCAAATTGTTCACCTTCTCTGGCATAATGCAATAATAAAAGCAAATAGGGCTGATGACTAGAAATGTCACGGTATGCGTTCTCTTAATAATAAGTTGCATTTTGCAATCATATGTCATATACAGCGTATCTTCCGTTCAATGGATAGGAAAAGCCTCGGAAATCTGTTTATATTATTCTCCTAACTTTATCCTTTAGTGGTTTTATTATGAAGCAATCAACACTACTACAACTGATAACAGGTGAGGGCCAATTAGCCTGGTGTGTGATCTGGTACATAAGCATTTATTATGGTAACTAAAGAGGATGATCACTTACTCAAACCAGGTAATTTAATAGCGGAGCTGAATTTCTTTAAATGTCATTTTCACTTATAATGTGTTATATGTAAATACAGATGAAAATGTAAATTAATTTTAGTGTAAGACTTGGTTTTACTAAGATATTAACACAAATTATAGCATAAGCAAAGCACCACGGGGATCATTTAAGGCTTGTACATGTGCTATTGATAACCACAGCCAATTCACACAGACAGCAGTGGTGTCCTCATGGTTAAATATATGTGGCTACTACACAGAAACTTGGTTGGTTTAAATCCCATCCGCACCAGGTTGCTGCTTTTTACAGTGGTGCTTGAAAGTTTGTGAACCCTTTAAATTTTTCTATATTTCTGCATAAATTTGACCTAAAACATCATCAGATTTTCTAAGTCATTATCAGAAGTCCTAAAAGTAGATAAAGAGAACACAGTAAAACAAATGAGACATATTATACTTGGTCATTTATTTGTTGAGGAAAATGATAGAAATATAACACATTAGTGAGTGGCAAAAGTAAGTGAACTTTTGCTTTCAGTATCTGGTGTGACCAGATACTAATTTTAGCCCATTCCTCCTTACAGAACAGCTTCAGCTCTGGGATGTTGGTGGGTTTCCTCTCATTAACTGCTCACTTCAGGTCCTTCCACAGCATTTCCATTGGATTAAGGTCGGGACTTTGACTTGGCCATTCCAAAACATGAGCTTTATTCTTCTTTAACCATTCTTTGGTAGAACAACTTGTGTGCTTAGGGTCGTTGTCCTGCTGCATGACCCACCTTCTCTTGAGATTCAGTTCATGGACAGATGTCCTGACATTTTCCTTTAGAATTCTCTGATATCATTCAGAATTCATTGTTCCATCAATGATGGCAAGCCGTCCTGGCCCAGATGCAGCAAAACAGGCCCAAACCATGATACTACCAGCACCATGTTCACAGATGGGATAAGGTTCTTATGCTGGAATGCAGTGTTTTCCTTTCTCCAAACATAACACTTTTCTTTAAAACCAAAAAGTTCTATGTTTTGGTCTCATCCGTCCACAAAACATTCTTCCAATGAGCTTGTAGAATGGCTATTTCATGCTATAGTGAGTCCAGAACACATACAGTGGCTAACCACTGTGCCAGCAGACATACACCGAGGCTGCTCCTGGGCTACGGGAGTTCCACACCTGGATGGCATTACACAAACCTCACCTTTACAAAGGCACTTCAAATGTTGGGAACCCTCTGCACTTGAAGCAAAACTCAAACCTGACCTCAGAGGTGGGATGTGAACAAGGATGGCTCACATCCTGCCTTTGCAAAGGTGAGGTTTGTGTACTACACTCAAGTGTGCAATAGCAAAAGGATCTATGTGATGCCTTCACAAGATGAACAAGCTGTGTTGCAAAACTGTACTCTGGGATGTGTTCCATTTAAAAGCAGAACTTCACCTCATCAACTCTTGGAGTGAAAAGCAATAGAGGAAGCGAGAAATGGTTTTTGGACAACTTGCACCTCAAAAAACATGGTAAAATTGTTTCTCTACACTCTCTTCGCGATTAGTCACTTTACTGTACATCCACAAACATGTACACAATTTTAAACCAATGTTACAAATAGCTAAAAAAAGACTACAAGTAATTTAAAACCAATTTATAATCTTTTTTTTTTTATCTTATCTTATTTATAAACCAGCTTCAGCTTGTACTTTCTGACCTCTGGTGTAGCCGTGGAATCAGAGAAGCAGCCTTGTTTCCTTCCCCACATCTGAGACGCCAGCTCTGGGTACACAGTTTCTGCACACAGCGCCACCTCCTGAGCACAGTCTGCTACATACACAGGTGGCCAGAAGTGAGAGGACACCAGCAGGTCGATGTGGTCACGAGCAGTCTCTCCACGCACCAGGTACTTAGAGCCACAAACCACCTGTGACAGATTCGGAGAGGTTAAAGGTTTATGACTGCATACTGTTTTTACTGGGCACTAATATACAAGATTAAATAGCTTGAGGATTAAAGCAAGTCGACACTTAAAGATACCCAGGTGACATGGTGGCAATACGCTAGTCCACCACCAGGGTTATCCAGGATTGAGTCCCGGTGGTGTAATGTATAATAATATATAATAATATATAATAGTGCTGTAAAGTATAATATTTTGGCCTCATTTGTTTACCTGGTTTCTCTTTATCTACTTTTAGGACTTGTGTGAAAATCTGATGATTTTAATTAAAGTACAGTGGTAACTCGGTTCTCGACCACCTCAGAACTCATTGAATTCGACGCATTTTGACTAGAAAAATCTCTCTCGGCTCTAATCATTGGCTTGGTACTCAGCACACTTGCTTAAACTCAAGTCGGGCCGAATGACTCGTTTCAGCTCACTTCACGATTAATGATTCACCATCAGTACACAGTGATTCAGATACACAATAGCCCTTGTTCAGTGCAGATCTCCGCTGTGTTTATCGTGTTTTTCTTTATTTTTGCATCTACAGTACTGTATTCTAAGTGCAAATAAGTCTCCATGGGTCCTAAAAAGGTTAGTTTATAAGAGTCAACCGAAAGGAAACCAAAAGGAAACAGGCTGCTGTTAGCTTAGCAGCTATGGAGCTATGCTAGCACCCCGAGTTCACCAACAGTGTACAATGGGGCAAAAAAAGTATTTAGTCAGCCACTGATTGTGCAAATTCTCCTACTTAGGAAGATGAGAGAGGTCTGTAATTTTTAATCATAGATGCACTTCAACTATGAGAGACAAAATGAGAAAAAAAATCCACGAAATTACATTGTAGGATTTTTAAAGAATTTAGTTGTAAATTACGGTGGAAAACAAGTATTTGGTCAATAACAAAAGTTCTACTCAATACTTTATAACAACCTTTGTTGGTGAAAATGGCAAGGGAAACCCATGTAAAAAAGTTATAAGGAAGAAATCTTAGGAGGACCAAGGCGTTTTGACACTATACATCGGACACACTGGTAACGACAGTGCATATATTCTATAATCTGGAACAGATTAATTTAATTTACATTATTCCTTATGGGAACCATCGACCCGAAGTACCACTCTAAAATTAAAAGAGGCTACACAAAGCAAGCGAGGTACTGTAGCTTTGACCCACCGTTTGAACCAAGCGCACACTTGTGTGGTAGTGCTAGGAATATAAAGGGACTGATAAATGTATTTACATTATCTTATGAGATGGATGCTTATGCATTAAATTGCTTCAGTACTGAAATCACTGACCTATTTAATTCATCATAAATGTAGAGCAAATGCAATGACTAAAGAGCACTGTTTACTTACCTGGTGAGGGCAGACCTTGCTGAGTTTTCCTGCTGTCAGGTGCTGGGGTGGCTGAGGAGCTGTCGAAAGGCCATTTTGTAATATTGTGTAAAACAAACACACAGACGCCATCATCTCCTCCTGTCAGCAAAACACAAGACATTGATTGAGTAGTTACTTACATGCCAACACCACATTTATTGGTCTCATGTTAACCCTTAGAGCTCCATATTTTGCCATTTGGGCCATATTTTGCCTGCTTTTCATTTGACATTTATATACACTCACTGACCATTTTATTAGGAACCTTGTTTCTACACTTTTTATCAGTACCACTTACTATATAGATGCACTTTTTTAGTTCTACAATAACAGACTGCAGTCCATCTGTTTATCTATATAGTTCATTAGTGCCCTTTACTCTGTTCTCTATTGGCCAGGACCCCCACAGCACTGCTGTGTCTGATCCATTCATGCCAGCATAACACACACTAACACACCAGTGTCACTGCAGTGCTGATCCACCATCCAAATAGTACCTGACCTGTGCTGGTCCTGTGGGGATCCTGATCATTAGAGAACAGAGTAAAGGGGACTAACAAAGTATATAGAGAAACAGATGGACTGCAGTCTGTATTATAGAACTACAAAACAAAACATCCTGTTTTACCCCTGCTTATCCTGGTCAGGATCACATGGGGACTGGCATGGATCTAGAAATTCAGTTGGTACAGACAGAGGTACGCTGTTTGAAGCAATTGGTTCTTTCCTCTCAGCCACAGCTGCCATCAATATTACCTAATAATTAATTATACTCAGACACACAACAGGAGAATCCTGTGCACCAAAAGACACAAAAAACAGACAAATGGATTCACAGTGGTGCTCAAATTTTGTGAAACCTTTACATATCTTCTACTGCATAAAAACATGACCAAAAACCTAATCAGACTTTTCTCCAAAATGGAGTTCTAGACTAAAGAATGCACTATACTCATTGACGTCTGTGTGCCATGCGCTATGTATATGCTTCTCCATCTCCCAGGGCAGAGGAGACATGGAGTTAAGGACAGTTTTTGGCGATTCTTTCCTGTGGGAAGTAGCTATGGTTTGTAGAAAACTTCACTGGAATTGCCACTACTCAATTTTTGGAACATAACTCGCTAGAGGATGCGGCATTCAGCACGTACCTGTGCATGAAAAAGCAACTCTGCCTTCCTCCCTCCACAGTACACAGCTAGAACATTTAATAACAATTATAATAATAACAGCCAAATCTAACAGCCAGGAGAAAGCACATTACACTGTTAAAAAACGAAATCACAAGGATGCTGTCAGCAGAAATTACTGAGGGGGGACATTTTACCCCCTCCAAAGTTTGAGAGAGACATCACCCCACCAAAACTAAAACTACGCCTATGACAAAACTGTCCACGACACTCTAACAAATGCATCACATCTTTTGTCATTTAACCTAATATCTCCTTTTCTATCTAACCTATTTACACCAAACAAAAAACACAACGAACTTGAAGCTAGGACTTTGAAAAGACATTGGCTATGACTCTCAGAATGATGTCATTTAATTCTCCATCACCATAAAAAAAAGGTGAGAGTTAAAGTTCAGTAACAGCCACAACAATGTGAAGTAAACAAACCAAATAACCATACGTAGAAATTTGACTGGGGTGTGTAGAGCGAGATCTCACAAGTGTATTGTGTGTACCTTGGTGCTCTCTGGGGCTGCGGGTATTCCACACTGCTTCAGCACAGACCGCAGCTCTTCCTCTGTGTGTTGGTTCAGCTGCTGTACTTTCAAGTGGCCATCATGAATCAAACGCACCAGCATGGAAGGATCACCTTACAGAGCCAACACACAAAAATACACATTCATTACACTTCAGACTTTCTCTGAGTCTAGAGAGGGATAATTAATGAATTGTTGATCAGTATTTACTGGGTTTATTGGCCCGTTTAATTATTTGTTGTAGGTAACGTAGTTTGGCTTCACATTTCTTTCCGGTCGGGGTTGTAGGAGCTCTGGCACGTATCCACAAGAGATTCCCTGACCGGCCTCCCATCCTCAGACACAGCCAGTTGTGCCTGCTTAATCTTTATTTATGTTGTAGTGATCACTGCACTTTGTAGTTCTACATTTATATACTGTAGTCCATCTGTTTCTCTACTGTACACTCACTGTCCACTGTATTAGACACATTCACCTTATTGCTCCACCTTGTAGATGTAAAGTCAGAGACAGTAGCTCATCTGTTGTTGCACAGTTTGTTAGTCATCTTCTAAACCTTTGTCAGTGCTCACAGGATGCTGGTGGCTGGACATTTTTAGCTGGTGGACTATTTTTCAGTCCAGCAGTGACACGGAGGGGTTTCTCCAGCAGCACTGCTGTGTCTGATCTCATATCAGTCCAACACACTAACAGACCAACTCCATATCAGTGTCACTGCAGTGCTGAGAAAGATCCACCACCCAAATAGTACCTGATCTGTGGGGGTCCTGACCATTAGAGAACAGAGTAAAGGGGACTGACAAAGCATGTGGAGAAACAGATGGACTACTGTCTGTATTGTAGAACTACAAAGTGCAGTGACCACCAAAGAATAAGCAAAATCTACATAAGGGGACTAGGTGGCCTAGCGGTTAAGGTACTGGACTATGGAGCAGAAGGTCCAGGGTTCAAATCCAACCTTTGCCAAGCTGCCACTGTTGGGTCCTTGAGCAAGGCCCTTAACCCACAATTGCCTGGATTGTAAGACTGTACCAATTGTAAGTCGCTCTGGATAAGGGCGTCTGCTAAATGCCGTAAATGTAAATGTGGTATTAGATATACACTGCCTGGCCAAAAAAAGGTCACCACCTGGATTTAACTAAGTAAATAGTTGTAATTGTAAGTCGCTCTGGATAAGGGTGTCTGCTAAATGACATAAATACAAACTGAAAAATATTGAATGGCCCAAGACTTTTACACTTTTTAATAAAATTCTATCTTACACAGGGAAGAGATGTTCCTTTACCTATGTGGGCTGTGCTGTTGGTCATCTTGTCCTTTTCAGTGTTAATAACATTGGCACTCCTCATTAATGGAGGGAAGAATGGAGCAATGATGGAGGCATCAAAGCGTGTGATGGAGACGCTAGAGGGAAAGGCACACTGCTCCAGAGCTTCATTTTCCATCGCCAGCCAGAAATCATCCACCTGCACCTCATCCGAAGCCTGGAACTCGGGCCATGTGAACTTCAGAGAGACACACCAGTTCGTTTTTACATACAAGTACACCTAAACTATGGCCAGTAAGTAGCATTTTCAAACATAGATTGGCAAACTATGGCACATCTCAGAATTCAACCGTTACAGTGTTGGGGTGAGCTCCAGTATGTTCTCTCCTCTCTCACACATGTTTGCACAACATCCAACCCAGCGGTGCCACCCGAGCGCCTGGCTTTTACTTGATTCATTTCATTTTGTTGGCATGACTGCATTGCAACAGGAGAACCAATTAGAGTAATACTACTTTCTGACCAGTTGTGTATTGCTTCAAACTAATAATTTATTCAATTGAAATGAATTCCCCTGTTAGTGTGCTATTGCACAGGCAAAATATGTTCACATCAGAGAGGCACATCTGTACTATAAAACAACCAGAATTATAGCCCTTCGGCAGATACTAGACATCTTTGTGCCAAGGCATACATAATTTTCCATGACTATAATAGAGTTGAACTGAATGTTATTTTACCTCCACATTGTTAAGCTGCAGGACACTGCTGGTGCTGCGCTGAGCAATCTCCAGTTTGGGAGCGATGCCACACACTCCACAGATCATGTCGTTGTAGTCACGCACAGTCAAGCATTCAAATGCCCAGTAGCCACTGCACAGCAAGTCCTGCACATGAGTCTGCTCTTCCCGACTCAAGTCACAACCTGAGACAGTAGAAAGAATATGAAGTGAAAGTGCAAAAAGAAGGGAAAGTAAAGAATCTAAATGCAAAATATTCACAGTTAAACAACAGAAAACTATATATACAATTATTTACTTGTTTCAAAATCACACATTTTATAAACATAAATAGCCTAACACTACTGTATCCAACACTGCAAGGGTTAAGACACCCAGGGCATACTTTTAAGGGTCCAGCTGTAATGTGGGGTGGTTTGTGCCTTGTGCCACATGTCACACAAAACACAGCAGATGCTGAGTAGCACTGAGGCTCGACAGCCTCTGGTGAGGTGGAAGCATCTCAGATACACGCTTTCATAAACAACCGCAACATGCAACATGAACACCACCTGAATGCATCACCACTTGGAGGCAGCATATCTTGATTTTCAGTTCTGGCGAACCAAAATGGACTTTAAGCCCGGAGAATGAATGCAACAGTGAATGCACAGTCATGGCAAGTCCAGGAACAATATCCCCAGAACTAAAAGTCCAGATATAGTGCCACCTAGGGCCATTACGTGTTTGGTGAAAGTTCAGGTTCTCCTTTAAGCGTTGTTCAGATGCGTGTTTACTGAATGTTTACATCTCACCCGATGCTCCCAAGTCTCAGCTTTACTCGGAGAAGAAGCTGAATCAGAAAACTTGTATTAAGTATGGC
Source organism: Ancistrus triradiatus (assembly GCA_025084515.1). Lineage (NCBI taxonomy): Eukaryota > Metazoa > Chordata > Actinopteri > Siluriformes > Loricariidae > Ancistrus > Ancistrus triradiatus. The sequence goes on along the minus strand of JAJAGP010000282.1, from coordinate 390,792 downwards.
ACCGACCAGGGATGTTCCCCAAAAAACAAACCGGTAAACTGGTATCTACACAACTACCTGGCTGTCCAGTATCATTACAGAACAAACATAAAAGCCGTTTTCAATAGTGAAAGTCTCAGATTAGTTTTAAATTATACAGTGTTTGAAAAGCACTGTATACTGTCATCACTCATACTTGTTCATATTATTCGCGGAACCACTTCAAACACCATTGCGTTGATAATCACGCTGTATGGTGGGCCATCTATTTTTGGAGTCAATCAGATTGATAGTTTTTAATTAGGAAATGACATTGTAGGATTTTTTAATAATTTAATTGTAAATCATGGTGGAAAATAAGTATTTGGTCACCAAAAAAACAAGCAATTTTTCTGGCTCTCACAGACCTGTATCTTCTTCTTTAAGAAGCTCTTCTGTCCTCCACTTGTTACCTGTATTAATGGCACCTGTTTGACCTTGTTATCTGTATAAAAGACACCTGTCCACAGCCTCAAACAGTCAGACTCCAAACTCAACCATGGACAAGACCAAAAGAGCTGTCGCACCAGGAAGAAAATTGTAGACCTGCACCAGGCTGGGAAGAGTGAATCTACAATAGGCAAGCAGGTTGGTGTGAATAAATCAACTGTGGGAGCAATTGTAAAAAAATGGAAGACATACAAGACCAGTGATAAGCTCCCTCGCAAGATCTCATTCCGTGGGGTCAAATAATAATAATAATAATAATAATAATAATAATAATAATAATACATTTTATTTGTAATGCACTTTACATTTCAAAGAAATCTCAAAGTGCAAAATGATCATGAGAACGGTGAGCAAAAATCCCAGAACTACACGGAGGTACCTAATGAATGACCTGCAGAGAGCTGGGACCAAAGTAACAAAGGCTACCATCAGTAACACACTACGCCTTGAGGGACTCAGATCCTGCAGTGCCAGGCGTGCCCCCCTGCTTAAGCCAGTACATGTCCAGGCCCGTCTGAAGTTTGCCAGAGAGCATATGGATGATCCAGAAGAGGACTGGGAGAATATCATGTGGTCAGATGAAACCAAAATAGAACTTTTTGGTAAAAACTCAACTGCAGGAAGAAGAATGCTGAGATGCATCCCAAGAACACCATACCTACTGTGAAGCATGGGGGTGGAAACATCATGCTTTGGGCTGATTTTCTGCAAAGTGGACAGGACGACTGATCCGTGTTAAGGGAAGAATAAACATGGCCATGTATCATGAGATTTTAAGCCAAAACCTCCTTCCATCAGTGAGAGCATTGAAGATGGAACGTGGCTGGGTCTTCCAGCATGACAATGATCCCAAACCCACCGCTCGGGCAACAAAGGAGTGGCTCCGTAAAAAGCATTTCAAGGTCCTGGAGTGGCCTAGCCAGTCTCCAGACCTCAACCCTATAGAAAATTTGTGGAGGGAGTTGAAAGTCTGTGTTACCCCAAAACATCACTGCTCTAGAGGAGATCTGCATGGAGGAATGGGCCAAAATACCAGCTACAATGTGCGCCAACCTGGTGAAGACTTACAGGAAACATTTGACCTCTGTCATTGCCAGCAAAGGTTATGTTACAAAGTATTGAGTTGACATTCTGTTACTGACCAAATACTTATTTTTCACCATAATTTACAATTAAATTCTTTAAAAATCCTACAATGTGATTTTCTGGGTTTTTTTTTCTTCTCATTTTGTCTCTCATAGTTGAAGTGTACCTATGATAAAAATTACAGACCTCTCTCATCTTTCTAAGTAGGAGAACTTGCACAATCAGTGGCTGACTAAATACTTTTTTGCCCCACTGTACATACATCATAAACTCCACATCAACACACAAAGACACACACACACACACACACACACACACACACACACACACACACACACACACACACACACACCACACTGGCTACAAAATACATTACACACACACACACTCTCACACAGATCCATGTGCGGCCAAAAGTTTGGGGAAACGTTTTAACTTTATTTCTATTAAAAATAATAAATATTTTCATATATCTGATATATTTTTATTATTTGTTTTAAAAAAGTAGTAGTCTTTTTTGTAGTTTGTATGTAGTTAAGTAGTTTTGTGATTACATTTTTAAAGTATTTAGATAGTGGATAACAACAACAACAACAAAAAAGTCAACATAAGGTGCTACATAATTTCCATTTACAACATTTAGCAGATGCCCATATGCAGAGCGACTTACAGCTGATACAGTCTTACCAAGTACAATTCAAGCAACTGAGGGTTAAGGGCCTTGCTCAAGAGCCCAACAGAGGGACCTCCTCAACCTCTGGGTAAGCAAACCAATATCTTACAAAACAAATCAATACAAAAAGTTGTATCTCAGAGCACAGGATCTGTGATGTACTTTGTTGAATGATTCTGAAAAACACAATCAGCTGGAAGGATTTCTTACTGAGACACTAACATTTGTATTATGCACTCATACCTGCTGATCTTCGCGTGCTGTTGATTAGACTTAGGGCTGCCAGTGCAGGGTCCTGGCCCTGTTTGATCTGACTTCGGATGGTAAAAAACAGGTCCACACTTGCCAGCAGTTGGTTCCCCACATTAAACAAACCTAAGATACACCATGAACCCAGTTTAATCAGTGTTTAATCAACCAGACCATGCTTTAAACATACATTAAAATTAAGTCAATAATGTTCAGTCACAGTCTTGACAGATTCTCCTCAACAAAAAGGGCAAGTATGTTTATCTGGGTATTTGTGCTGACATACAAATGCAAATTCACAGGGCACCATTACATTAGATATACCATTGTTTTAGCAATGCCATAATGACCTTATTAGACTACAACCAGAAAATACAGGACATTCTGTGCAGTAATTAAAAACTGAAAAATAAACAACTTATGTAGGCTACAGTGGCAAGTATTTAGTGTGACCTGCCCTTACACTAGCAATAGCAGCATCTGTCAGCTTCATGCCAAGTTGACCCTTTCATTGTCCTAAGAATCTTGATCAGGAATGGTTTCTTTGGAAGGGTAGCAGCAAATAAACCACTTTTTTGGAAGACAAACAGGGCTAATATATGGTAAAGCTCATAAAGAGTTTAATAAATGTCAGTGGAAAAGAGTGTTATAGAGTGACATTTTAAATTTTCAGGTCCAATCATTGAGAAAATGATATAAACGGTCATTATACTACTGCTAAAACAACAAATCTAATAGTGGCCTAAGACTTTTGTACTGTAGTCTTGTTTTTATTTTTTGCTGTACAGGCCAGTGTCTGTTTAGATCTGTTTATGCGTACCTGGGTGCAGGCCGGTGAAGCTGTGCACAGCTAGGCATTTTGTGTTCAGACACAACTTCAACTGCAGAGTGACTGGCTGCAGCAGAGACTCGGTCAGTAACCAACACTGCTGCTGCCCTTCTGAACAACTGCGCAAACATACAGAGACACAAGACACCAAATCAATGCACAGTCAATATTCATTTCTCCAACACTCATACATTGCTTCCTTTGTGCCAGAGCTAGACATGTATGTATATATATATATATATATATATATATATATATATACATATACATACACACACACATACACATACACATATACAGTTCTGTGAAAAAGTCTTAGACCACCATTAGATTAGATATACCATTGTTTTAGCCATATATAACTATTTCTCAGGTTTCTAATTAGAATATGACCAGAAAACACAGGAAATTTGTATGCAGTACAAAAATCTGAAGAATAATCAGAACAAACAGCTTCTATAGACTACAGTGGCAAGTATTTAGTGTGACCTCCCCTTACAATTGAGCAATAGCAGCATCTGGCAGCTTAATCGGGATGCCAAGTTGACCCTTCTACAGTCCAAAAAATATTAATCAGAGATGGTCTTTTGGGAAGGACAGCATACAAGAAAACAACCACTTTTTCGAGGGGGCAACAGTGTGTAAAGGCTAGGATGTGCTAAAGCTCACAAAGAGAGGAAAAGAGTGTTATGGAGTTTGAAATGTTTGGGTCCAATCATTGACAATACATTACAAATGATCATTATATCATTGCAAAAACAACAACTTTAATGGTGGCCTAAGACTTTTGTACATTACTGTAGCAGCCCAAATTTACCCTTGGCCCATCATGTGGATTGATTTGTGGGACTACAACTCAAAATCACTCATAATCCTGCTGCTTCCTCACCCCTCTCCTCCTCTGTAGAGCGGATAGTGGCACAGTCCGCAGTGTGTAACATCTGGTTCATAGAAGCTTGGCCAGCCGTTCTGTGGGAATGACCGGTCTTCAACCTTCTCTCCATCTCCTGCTTCGTCCGTTGATGCGTGTGCAAGGTTGAGATCGTGGATGAGTGTAAGGACGTCCTGAAGCTCGGCCTCACTCTCAGGGAACTGCAGGCTGTGTTTGAGCAGACTCACAGTGGACTGGTGCTGGAGTTCTCTCTGGGCTGAGCTCAAAGCCTGAGAGGGATCCAATAAGACTATGGACAAACTTTCCCGCTCAGGAGATGCCTGCTATAAAGAGAGAGGAGTCGCAAAGAAGCAAGTTCATTTTACTACCCGATATCAAATACCCTGTATCTTATTTTAAATGAAATTGTGAAAATAGGGCAAAATATGACATTATGCATGTGGGGTTTGGCATCATTGCAGATGGTACCATGGCAACACTGGAAATATTGTAATTGAACCATTTTAAACCAGAGTGATCATAACATTATGCCTATAAGCATTATACCTGTAGACTACATTACTACTACACTCCACGATTATTGTCATCCCGGGGAAAGATGAATAAAAAGGGTTATAAGAAATTCACCATTTGATGAATTAGCTTAATTCCACTCTGAAAATTTTAGAAAAATAAAATTGAAGTAAATTTATTTGCAAAAGCTATTGGCACCCTTAGAAATTATATGAAACAAGCCTAAACCTTTTTTTCCCAATTTATATTTTACTGTTTAAGTTGATCAGGGTGTCTAGGAACATTCAAGCAGTAATAAAGGACTTCCTGGGCGTATATACTGGGGTATTAGGTACACCTGTTTAACTGCTCGTTAATGCAATAACCTAATCACATGGCAGAAACTAAATGCATTTAGTTATGTAGACATGGTCAAGATGACCTGCTGAAGTTCAAATCGAGCATCAGAATGGGGAAGAAAGGTGATTTAAGTGACTTTGAATGTGGCATGGTTGTTGGACGGGCTGGTCAGAGTGTTTCAGAAACTGCTGATCTACTGGGACTTTTTGACGTACAAAGAAGGATAACTATGCCGAAAAGAACCTGATGCCCCCACTTTTAAGTATAGTGGAGGGTCTATAATGTTGTAGCTATGGGAACCTTATGGTACATGCCATCAATAAATCTGTCTGCCTCTGCCAAGAAACAAAAATGGATCAGTGGATCTTCCAGGAGGACAATGATCCAAAACATGTCCAGATCAACATAAAAATGGATTACTGAACACAAAATCAACCTTCTGCCATGGCCATCTTGTCCTCCTGATCTAAACCCCACAGAAAACCTGTGAAATACCTCAAATTCTTAGCTCTGTATTCTCAAAAGATGTTATAAGAGAAAACTAGGTGTTGTTTCATTGGCAAAGGCTGGTTATACTAAGTACTAAATGCAGGGGTGCCAATAATTGTGACCCTGACCAGAATAAGTACACTTAAAGTGGCTGAAACATGTAATTTGACCAGCAGAAACATTTGCATAAGACTGAAAATTGAGCAGTGTGTGCGCGTTTTGTTAGACATAACATAATAAGAGCAACAGAAAACAAACACACTATGCTTTTAAACTAAAACCACCATCAAAACAGACAGTATAGCAATAGACAAAACACAAACAAATTTCTTGCCCATGAGTCCAAACAAATACCTGTGTGTAGTATGATGTATGTGTAAACTCAATAAAGCATTATTAAAAGCTGCAGCTCACCAGGATTTTGGCTTTCTTGACCGGTTTGGATGAGAGTTCACAGCCACAGTTGGGACAGTATTGTGGTTTGTGCCTGTTCTTGTAAACGTAATCACAGGAAGGGTTTTTACATCTGCCCCTGCCCCTTGCCGTGGACAAGCCTAGTGCCTGCCAAAGTGCAAACATATTAGTAAAGATGCAAACAACTTTAGATAAGATCATTTTAGTGATCATAATTTCATTGCCATTTTAAGTGGCACAGAACTAGTGTAATACAGTTCATTCAGTCCCTATTAAAAGCACCAACCAGTGAAGATCCCGAGTTTTGCTTCAAAGGCACCATGGAGAGGATCTTCACTCCACTGTCTGTCACTACATACTGGTTGCTGTTAATTGCAGTTGGTTTCTGAAACACAGAAAGAATCAGGTGTCAACTCTGAATTATGCAAGATGTCCAGGTTCTTTATGTGCCGAGAGTTTTGGAACAGGACTACAACAGGATGGGCACTGGTGGTAGACGTTAAGGCCTGGGTCTCAGGTGACATTCAAGGTGTGTGATGGAGTTAAGGTCAGGCTTCTGGGCAGGCTAGCCAAGTTCTCCATCAAAGCTGGAAAACGATTTGTAAATACAGTACAGAGCCAGTGTCTTAGGTCACCATTAAATTTGTTAATGTAGCAATGGTATAATGACCATATATACAGTGGTGCTTGAAAGTCTGTGAACCCTTTAGAATTTTCTATATTTCTGCATAAATATGATCTAAAACATCATCAGATTTTTACACAAGTCCTAAAAGTAGATAAAGAGAACCCAGTTAAACAAATGAGACAAGAATATTATACTTGGTCATTTATTTATTGAGGAAAATGATTAGTGTGTGGCAAAAGTATGTGAACCTCTAGGATTAGCAGTTGGGTCACAACAGATACTGAAAGCAAAAGGTTCACATACTTTTGCCATTCACTAATATGCAATATGTATAATATTTTTGACTCATTTGTTCAACTGGGTTCTCTTTATAATTTTCTATATTTCTTCATAAATATGACCTAAAACATCATCAGATTTTCACCCAAGACCTGAAAGTAGATAAAGGGTTCACAAACTTCAAGCACCATTGTAAAATATTGCCCAGGATTTTCCACTGATCTTCATTCTAATCTTTGTGAGTTTTAGCATATCTTCTTCAGACTGTATAAGGGTCAGCTTGGCATCTCAATGAAGCTGCCAGATGCTGCTATTGCTCAAGTTTAAGAGGAGGTCACACTAAATATTTGGCACTGCAGCCTATAGAAGCTGTTTTATTTTTTAAATTTTTTATATGGCATACACATTTCCTGGTTGTGTTCTACTAAAGACACTGAGAAATAATTACATTAATACCATTTTTAAAATTGCTTGACGGGAAGTTGAAAGCTATGAAATTGTCACATTAAAAGTCATTAAGGTGTTTAATATGACCAATTTACTGCTATTGGTTGTCTATGAAAATCCCATGCCGATATGCTTCATATTATTAAATTAACATCAAAGAGGAGATCTCTTAATATATGTTGTGCGTACATTACCCATATAAAGTAATATTTTTTCAACATGTATAACAATCACTTCTGGAAAAATTTAATTCCAAGCACAGTTAGTTAGACTAATTCAATGCAGTTCCAGTACACACATGCAGCCACTCACTCTAAATACCTGCCTAAAGCTAAGCTAGTTGGTCTCTAGCTTGGACTCTCTTACCTCATCTGTGGAGCTGGGGGGTACAGAGTGACCCAGTTGCTTCAGTGTGCTGGCTTTCAGGCCCGAAGTCTTTTCTTTTTCTTTTAGGGATTTAACTGGAAATGACAGCACAAATTTAATATACACATCCTGTATTTCAAATAAATTAAAGACAAATAATATCAGTGCCCATGCAGCAACATGTACCTGTTCTGGTTGTGATTTTTGTACCACCTTTACTCTTATTTGGAGAAACTGCTATCCACTGAACAACGGCTGATTGAAAGGGAATTTCTAGTGAAGAACCAGGAAACAGTAATTATTGTCCCACTTTACCACCAAACCACTAGTATCCACCTGTACAGTTGCAGGGAAAAGTTTGTGAACACTTACGTTTTTGCACTGATTGATATTATTAATGAACTACACAAAGATTAAACACAGTATATGCAACCATATACTACCTAAACCAATAGCAGAGAAACAACTGTATGATTCATTTCTTCATCAAACACAGAGTACTCATTCACATCTTAGGCTGGGTAAAGTATACGAACCTCATTGTGACTGGAAAACACCAACACATCTGAGAAAACTTCCATTAATGTTGAGCCTCACAAAGCCATCACTTGGATCATACCATTTGTGAGACAAGGATGGGCTTCTGTATGTTCTATGTTAAAATACTATGTTTAAACTATATATTTTCTATGGTTTTCAGCTTAACAGAGACAAACTTCCATTTAAAAAACAAAACAACAAAAAAATGACTTTTTACTAGTTTTAGGGGTGCTAGACACACCTATGGTTAAAGGTATAGGTTATAGAAGTTCCCTCTGCTATATTAAGGCACACAATGTCCAAGATGGTTCTGGGATCAGTAGTGAAAATGCTTATATTTAAATTTTTATCTCAAATTTAATACAATGTTTTAATTACAAATCATATAGTCAGCTTAGCACTTTTGGCTTTTGGCCCACCACGGTCACAGCCTGGACTATGAAATATTGATCAACATCTTTATTAAAGACATGAAAATTGAAAAAAAAAAAACTAACAAAATACAGAGAGCCATTTATTATTTGTCCACTGTTACGACAGATAAAGATCATTTTTTTCTAATGAATTAATAGAGAAATATTGAACTCCTATACACGCAGATGGTTGACAAATTCAAGAAAAACTGATGATGTTTTAGATCATACTTATGCAGAAATATAGAAAATTCTAAAGGGTTCACAAACTTTCAAGCACCACTGTAACATATTGTCCAGGATTGGACCTAAAAGTTTTACTCTTGGATTTGTCACTCCATATTTGTCTTCCACTGATCTTCATTCCAATCTTTGTGAGTTTTAGCATATCTTAGCCTTTTCATCCTGTCCCCCTTTCCAAAAAAACATTCCTGATCAAGCTTCTTCAGACTGTATAAGGGTCAGCTTGGCATCCCAATGAAGCTGCCAGATGCTGCTATTGCTCAAGTGTAAGGGGAGGTCACACTAAATATTTGGCTAACAAAACAAACAAACAAAAAAAAAAGTGACAGGTCAGGTCTGGTAGAGCATTTTGCTCGCATGGATTGGTTCCACCTGTCCTCTTAAATACAGGTTTCACTACAAACCAATACTAGGACATTTAAGAGCAAGGCATGTAATAGTCCTCAAGCTCACAAGGGAATCCAGGGTAATAGCTAACTACTATGGTCTCTATCACAATGGCTAATATCAATGTTCACGCGCCCACCATCAGGAGAACACTGAACAACAATGGTGTGCATGGAAGGGATTTAAAAAAGATCACATGGACAAGCCAGGAGGAAAAATCCTTTATGGACCTGAAGTGAGAAGTTCATGTGAGGAAACCCACCAAGATCCGATAGTTGAAGCGGTTCTGTACAGAGTAATTACTGGAAACATTTAGTTGCAGTTATTGCTCCACAACAGGGTCACACCAGATAATGAAAGCAAACTTTCCTTTTGCCACTCACACATATGTAATATAGGATCATAACCCTCAATTAATAAATCAACTAGTATGAAATTTTTGGCTCACTGGTTTAACTGGGTACTCTTTATCTACTATTAGGACTTGTGAGAAAATGTGATGTTTTAGGTTTATATTTATGCGGAACTCCAGAAAATTCTAAAGGTTTTTAGTGCCATTGTATATAATTGCAACTTCTAAACAATATTTTCTTGATATATTAATCATGCGCAATGAAGAGGCTTACTTGGGGAGATGGGAGCAGGAAGAATGGTCCGAATACGTCGTTTCTGAGCAGTCTGCTCTTTACTAATGACTCCGACAAAGCTGCCACTCAACCCCCTGCGGAAAAGCACATAACCACATTTCTGCAAAAGTCAAATGAATTTAGTCGAAAATTAACTTAAATACATAACAATATAGACAATCTTACTAATAGCTAGAACAAAAATGTGCACAAATTCCCCTTGCCTCAGATGTAGTGCAAAAACCTGATATTTGCTTCTTTAAGTCTTGTAGTGATTGTGCGTCACAATTCTCATACGTTTTAAATTACAGTATTTAACATGTTCCAATCAAAAATAGCCGGCATGCTGAAGTTGTGGTTAGCATCGTCACCTCACAGCTCCAGGGACATGGGTTCGAGTCCTGATCCAGCCACTGCTAATGTGGAGTTAGCATGCTCTCTCTGTGTCTAAGTGGGTTACATTTACATTTATGTCATTTAGCAGGCGTCCTTATCCAAAGCGACTTACGATTGATACAGTCTTACAATCCAAGCAGTTATGAGTTAAGGGCCTTGCTCAAGGACCCAACAGTGGCAGCTTGAGATTTGGGTCAGGGTGGGATCTGAACCCTGGACCTTGTGGTCTATAGTCTGGTACCTTAACCACAGTCCTATAGTGGTTTACTGCCACATTCCAAAGACATGTGTTAGGTCAGCTGGTGTTTCTAAAGTATCCCAGTGTGAGTGTGTGTGCACATGTGCCCTGCCATGAATGGGCACCCTGTCTAGGGTTGGTTCCTGCCTTGCACCTGTGCTGCCAGTTAGGACCTGGCTCTCTGAATGATTTGAGGAACATGTCAAAAGTTCAAGGTGTTGACTTGGCTTCCAAATTCCAATTATTTCAGTCCAATCAAGTATATGTGGGATGTGCTGGGCAAACATGTCCTTAGGCCAAATCGTGTACGTATGACTGTTGGTAGAACTATTCCTTTAAAATGTGCACCAACTCGAACCCAAAACTCACTTCCTTTAAAATAGAACCACTCACATAGAAGCTGTTGATCCAGTACATGGGGAGCCCATGGCGCCATCAGCTGGTCGATCACCCGCAACTACACCCGTCTTCTCATTCTGCCCAGGTCCAGTCTTTAGAGCAGCTGTTGGTGTTGGGGTACCATTGTGTTTATCTTTCATGTGAACCACAGTTTCTTCGCTTTTAATCTCAGTAGCTGCAGCAGTGCTTTGAACTGCCACTTCCGTGGATACAGCAGCAGAACTGGAACCATCAGTCTGACCTTTCAATTTTCGTGGCAACGGACTGGAACCATGTCCTTTGGCTGCCTGCAATTCACATACTTTTCAGTAATATCAGGACGATTAATAAACCAATTCCATGATTTGAAGCCTAGTGTTTTGTCTTCTAAGGCAGTTGTAATATAGACTGGGGTATCAGTGACTTGCTGTAGGGTGAACCCCTGACCAGCTAGGGGTACACCAAATGGAATTGCATGGCTGTGAGAACTGGATTCTCATGACTACAATAGCAACATAGTACACTACTCCTGTAGCACAATATTATAAAAATACTGTCCTAGAGGGACTAGTGCTCTAACACTACGATGATAAGAAACAAATGGTTTGATAACCTAGTAAAACTAGTAAATTATAAATTATTTTTCAGTTTCTTTGTAACCTTTTACTAAACTTCTTTCAGTATATTGCTTACCTTTCTATCATGTTAGGTTATTCACTGTAAAGGTACTGTTATCTGCTTAAATGTCAATAAATCTGAAAATAATGTGGTGTTCTGAAACTTTTGACCAGCAGTGTACAGATAAGAAACCATGAAATTTGACTTACAGATGAAACCCACTTGCCGCCGAGGTGCTGTCCACACTCAGGGCAGCATGGTGGTTTATGGCGAGTCACATAAGTAAAAGAACATCCAGGAGTGCTGCAACTGCCCCGTCCCCTCCTGGTGTACTTTATGGACTGGAAAATAAAGTGGAAATTATTAATTAGGCTAAACAGGGTTACTTGGCTCCCCAGACCAAAAAAATTAGTCACCTTGCATGTTTAAGGTTGTAGTAACACGAGGATGATCGAGCTATAAATACACCAGAGAGGTGTGCGACAGGATTCATAGATTGAAAAGAGGTGGTACAGTGCAGTAAATGTCTCGTTCGATGTGTGCAAAATTGGTCGCAAAGCAGATGTTAATGATTGGCAATAAGGAGTGATTGCATTTGGGCATGCCAAAGGCCATAATGTGAAGAAAGTAGCAGAATTGGCAGGTCATACAGGTCTACCAGCAGTGGCAAAAATCCCATTCTATAGAAAGTTGGACAACCAGGTTTTGCAGTTTGCTCCTTATCTTACCAAGGAATATAACATTCCTATCTTTTTATTCCAAGATTGCAATTCTCATGTTCACAGGGCTACAAATGTGACTGATTGGCATGACCAACATTCAGGAGCAGCCACACATCTGGATTGGAATGCAAAATCCCAAGACGTGAATCCTCTTGAAAATCTGTGCAACTGCCTGGGACAGCTGGTAAGATGCCAAGGAAGGCATCCATGAATTCAGGCCAAATTGCACAATTCTTTGATGCAAGAGAGTGGCTGAGCATGGACTGTGGTAGCCTAGCGGTTAAGGTACTGGACTTTGGACCAGAAGATCCAGGGTTCAAATCCCACCTCTTCCAAGCTGCCGCTGTTGGGTCCTTGAGCAAGACCCTTAACCCACAATTGCTTGGATTGTAAGACTGTACTAATTGTAAGTCGCTCTGGATAAGGGCGTCTGCTAAATGCTGTAAATGTAAATGTAAATGGATGTTGTCCAAATCCAGCGTCAATCGAATGCCATAAGGAATTGACTCACTCACTTTTTCCATAACCACTTAATCCAATTCAGGGTCATGTAGAGCTGGGGATTAACAGGAAGAACAGGGCCAAGCAGGAACCAATCCTGGACAGGGCACTCGTCCCTCCCTCCCTCACTAATGCCAAATAACCTAACATGTCTTGGGCATGGAATGTGGGAGAAAACAGAACAAAACTCTCAGACGGGAGGAATATGCATTTACCTGCAACGGCCAGGTCGAACCTTCAACCTGGGTCTCTGGAGCTGTGAGGTGACAGCCCTAAACACTGAACCATGGTGCCACTCAAAATGTATATTATTTAATGCAAAAACACAAACAGGGATGAAACTGTGCTTTGGAGAAGCTCAGAGTGTCTCTTCTGCTGGTGTTATAAATGTTGTGCATGTTTTATGTCCACAAGTCCTTAGTAAATCAGCATTTTGGAGCTAAAGACCTGCTGTAATAATAATGCATATGTTGTGATATTTAAAAAATAATAATAATTTAAAAAAAAAAAAAGGTACAGTATACTCAGTGTGAACTGTAATGTGCATGTTGTTTAGGTGTATGTAGTTTCTGAATTATTATCTTCATCTTTAAAAAGTTGTACCCACCAGTTTGAAGGAGGGTTTGGGATCTGGTTTGACTTGTTTCACCACAGGGAGCACCATTATCGAACCGAGTGCAGGGATGACTTTGTTTTCCATCAACTCCTAAAGGAAAATAAAGAATATACTAAATGTAAAATGTGAACGATTCATAAATACAAATAATCCTCCTATGAAGTAACTGGCTGTTTATGCTGCCTGCGTTCTGAATCCTTCCCCACGGACATGGCCGATTTTGCCTTTGTGATGTCTGACCCGGCAGTCAGGCACTGCTGGGATTCAAGCCTGGCTCTCCATGGTGGTGGGCTACTGAACTGCCTTCATGCCACCTGAACTTAAATGTTTAATTGCAGTAGTAAATGCGATAGTAGTTGGGACGTGGTAGCCTAGCGGTTAAGGTACTGCACTATGAACCAGAAGGTCCAGGGTTCAAATCCCACCTCTGCCAAGCTTCCACTGTTGGATCCTTGAACAAGACCCTTAACCCACAATTGATGGATTGTAAGACTGTTTCAATTGTAAGTCGCTCTGGATAAGGGTGTCTGCTAAATGCTGTAAATGTAAATGTAGTATTAGATATACACTGCCTGGCCAAAAAAAGGTCTCCACCTGAATTTAACTAAGTAAATAGTTAAACAGTTTTAAAAAAAGAGCCTCCCATCTGATAATTACTCCATTGGTGATTATGTTTCAGGCAGCAACAAGTTCTTTAACCCTAACTGATGCAGTGAGTAGCTTCTCATTTGTTAAAGGACCATGTCAAAAGACACATCCTGTGGTCGTGGAAATCTGTTTCAGAAGGGTCATATTGTGAAAGAGTGGATCAGGGAGCATGAGACATAATTTTCACACATAGATTGGCCACCACAGAGTCCAGACCTGAAACCCTTTGAGAATTTTTGGGATGTGCTGGAGAGGACTTTGCGCAGTGGAACAATTCGCCCATCATCAATACAAGATCTTGGGGAAAAATGAATGCAACTCTGGACAGAACTGCTTCTGCAATGTCACAACATTTATTTCTGTCCAGAGTTGCATTTATTTTTCCCCAAGATCTTGTAATAATGATGGGAGATTTGGACCACTGTGCAAAGTCTCCTCCAGCACATCTGTAGACATCCAGCACAGTTCTATAAACAAGAGAGAAAATGATACATTTATATACATAAAGTGGCAAAGGAACAGTGCAATAACGATGAATAGTGCGTATGAGCACAAAATAGTAAAACAGTGTGTAAACATGGTGCTGTATGGTGTGACTTAGCACAGTTCAGACAGCAGAAGATCAGTAGTGTCCCTGCAGTAATTAGAGTCGTTATAAAGCCTTATTGCAGTGTGAAGAAAAGACCTCAAAATATAAGGTATAAGTCTTACATGATTGGGTATGATGGCAACCAGATGAGTTGCGTCGGCTTTGGCCTGTGGCACTCCCGTGTCAAAAGCCCTGGCCGATACGCCACTACCATCTTCCTTCACCAGCAGGGTGGTGGAATGGCACTCATGCTGTGAAAATGTCAGAAGTCTTTGAGCTGAGGGGTTACACTGGGGCAGGGCTCCTCGTACTGCCGCCCCAGATCTAACCGAGGTCACAACCGCATCTTCCCCGCGAGGCTCCACAATCAGGCACTGCTCAACCAACTCCACCTCACCGCCCAGACTCAAGGGTTCCTGGGTGGATTCCTGTCTGGCTGTATCAACCTCACTTTTCATACAATCCTCAGCGGAGGTACCAATCCATTTCTCCTCAAGTGAGGTCTTCGGCAGGAAAACATAGTTGGTTCTGGGCAAGATTTTGCGGAAGCCTGGGATATCTTGGGAAGATACTGCAGATTGAATGGTCTGTTGGGTGTTAGGGGGGGGAAAGACAGATTCAAATTCTGCTGTAGTATATAGAATAGTATTTAGTTTTATCATTTTTAAAATTGTTCTACTGGTATGCGCCATTGAACGTCCATCCTATCATAAACTGTTTGCTTTAATGGCCGGACGATGCGAGTGTAAACAGCTGGTCACCTCAACAGTCAATCAATGCTACAGAGTTTAATAGCAGAAGTCCGGCATTCACTCAAACACTCACATATTACCGTTCATGTGGTTTCTTGCTTGCTTGGACTAGAGACTGTTTAAAACTTGGTTGATGTGTTTGAAGACTTTTTTTGTGCAAGTTACTCAAGTTTGTGTCTGTGACTTACAGCAACTCATTTGTAACAAGCATTAAATGTACCTGTCCTATTGTAAGAAGTTCTCCTTTGTTTGTCCCCCCACTACCTGTATATTCTCATAAACTGGTTCACACTTACTCAGAGTCTCTGTTTCACCTGGCTGACCTTCGGTGTTACTCGTAATACTGTCTATCGACGCATTTTTTGCTTCCGTCAAACAAAAGTATCAGGTCCAACATACCATCCTCTTAAGTCTTAAGTTAAGTCAATATTTATTTATATAGCGCTTTTTACAATGAAGCATTGTCTCAAAGCAACTTTAAAATTTTAGATTATCTCCTAATATCTATGTCCAATCCCAAATTGAGCAAGTGATACGGCTTTTCCCTACACAGGGTCAGAGCAGGACATTACTGTACTTTCTTTCACTTTAGCACCATCTCTGATGTATTTATGTAACATTGCATGCAGTTTTCTTCTGAAAATACCCTTTATATGTACATTAAAGGACCCTGAAAAGTCTGTGTGACTATGTCCGGTCAACGTCCTGTTTCACAAAAGTACTGCTGACGTTAAATGGCGCATACCTGTAATACTTCTTATATATTATCGGATCCTTGAACATGTAATAAATCATTACAAAGTAGAAAAAGTACAATAAATTGCATAACTCAAGCTGCACTGGTCATTTTATCAACATGTCGCAAAGCACATTCTGAAACCAAATGGAAATGTAAGAACCCCAGTCTTTAACTGGAATGCATCTCTGTAATGACTAATCACAATCTGCCTGTTAAGGACATTTGGCTTGATTATTTATCCACCATTATTAAACAAAAAAAAAAACACAGGAACCTGGAAATAGAAATATATGACCACTGTGGTGGAAAATGCGACCATCACCATCTAACCATCACATATCAAGTTCAGGGCTACCATAAACTTTGGATAAACAATTGCCATAATTTACCGAGTCCAAGCCATCTTTTTCTTTCTGGGCCCTTTCCAGGTAATATGCCTTATCAGCTACATTGAGCCTTTTCCAGCTGTCACTGATGCGCTTGTTGATCTCAGACTGAGGCACATCTGGATGCTCCTGCTGCAGACTCTGATGCACATCAAAGTAGTAGAGCAAATAGGCAGACCTGCAGACAAGTAGTAAATCACGTCAAGAGATAGTTACAGGAGTGCTAATAGTCATACAGTCGTATGAAAAAGTTTGGGCACCCCTGATAATTTTCATGATTTTTCTTTATAAATCATTGGTTGTCCAGCTCAGCAATTTCAGGTAAATATATCATATAGCAGATGAACACCGTGATATTTGAGAAGTGAAATTAAGTTTATAGGTTTTTACAGAAAGTGTGCAGTAATTATTCAAACAAAATTAGGCAGGTGCATAAATTTGGGCACCCTTGTCATTTGATACCTTCAGCACTAATTATGGAACACAAATTTGTTTTGTAAGCTCATTGACCCTTGATCTAACATACACAAGTGAATCCAACTATGAGAAAGGGTTAAAATGGCCAATTGGGAAGTTTTTCTCCTCTTTGCATCTTCTCTGAAGAGTGGCAACATGGGAGCCTCAAAACAACTCTCAAATGGCCTGAAAACAAAGTTTTTGTTCAAACAATCATGGTTCAGGGAAAGGGGAAAAGCTCTCTCAGAGATTTGCAGCTGTCAGTTTTCCACTGTGATGGAACATAGTGAGGCAATGGAAGACCACACAGGCACAGTTCTAGTTAAGGAACTCCCGAAGTGGCCGAATGGGGACCAAGAAAAATCTCAGATAGCAGAGGCGAAGGATGGTGAGAACAAGTCATAGTCAAGCCACAGACCACCCTCCAAAGACCTACAATCTCATCTTGCTGCAGATGTGTCACTGTTCATCGTTCAACTATACAACGCACTTTGCACAAAGGAGAGGCTGTATGGGAGAGTAATGCCGAAGAAGCCTTTTCTGCAGACACGCCACAAACAGAGTCACTTGAGGTGTTGCTACAGCACATTTGGACAATCCAGCTTCATTTTGGAATAAAGTGCTGTGTACTGATGAAACTAAAATTAAGTTATTTGGACATAACAAGGAGCGGAAAAAGAACACAGCATCCCAAGACAAACACTTGCTACCCACAGTAAAATTTGGTGGTGGTTCCATCATGCTGTGGGACTGTGTGGCCAGTGCAGGTACTAGGAATCTTGTTAAAGTTGAGGGTCGCATGGATTGTAGTTAATATCTCCAGATTCTTGAGAACAATGTTCTAGAATCAGTGACAAAGTTGCTCCGAGGCCAACGGCCCCAAACCCTGCTCAAAATCTACTAAGGCATTCATGCAGAGGAACCAGTACAACGTTCTGGAATGGCCATATCAGTCCCCCAGACATGAATATTACTGAAAATGTGGGCTGTCCATGCTCGGAAACCATCAAACATGACTGAACTGGAGATGTTTCTAAAGAAGAATGGTCCAAAGCACCTTCAACCAGAATCCAGACTGGAAGCTGTAGGAAGCGTTTAGCGGCTGTTATTTCTACAAAAGGAGGATCTACTAAATATTGATGTCATTTTTTGTTTGGGGTGCCCAAATTTATGCACCTGCTTAATTTTGTTTGAATATTACTGCACACTTTCTTGTAAATCCTATAAACTTCATTTCACTTCTCAAATATCACTGTGTTCATCTGCTATATGATATATTTAACTCAAGTTGCTGATCTGAACAACCAATGATTTATAAACTAAAATCATGAAAATTATCAGGGGTGCCCAAACTTTTTCATACCACTGTACATCTCAGTTAAACCCTGAGGGTATCATGTGTCTTGTACCCGGATTGTTTCCTGGTAAGATGCACGTACTCTCTCCGGTTAATGTTACATTAGCAACATAACACTTTGTTGGCAAACTTTTGGCAGATGTGCACCCTGGACCAGACGCCAGAACATTGCTGCAGGATGCTCAGCCCATCCAGCCTCCCACAGACATGGCTAATCTTTCCAGTGTTATGACCAGCCAGTAAGACAGAACTGCCAGGACTGGAACCCTGGTCACCGCAGTCGTCGGCTAATGAATTGCTGCATTGAGAACGCCAAAATCAAGGTTTAGTTTTTTTTTTTCTTTCTAATAGACGTGCCGACTAATACTTGTGCTATTTAATTCTATATATCATTATATTTGTTTTATTTATTGTAATTTCTATAAATATGTTCTCTTTTTTATATTTAGCTTCTGTCTATTTAAACTATTACTATATTAAACTATAACTATTACTTATTAATAATTCAGTTTAATTCTTACATATAACATCTAGACTGCAGAAGGAGGTTGTGTGTCTTTTTGAGTCTTGGCCCTCCCAAAGCTTCGACCTTATAAAATTTAGGGAATTTTTCCCTGCTCAATTAGGGTTCTGGGCTGAGATTTTTGTAAAGCTGTTTTGAGATAATGCTCTGTAGCAAAAACTGGTATATAAATAAATTTGACTTTACTTCTACAGAACAACCAACAGCTAACAACTAACTTCACTAAAACATTACAAGTTATTCATAAGAGGGCTGTTTCAATATGGCATCCTTCTTAATTGCCCTTTTATGATGGTTTGGGTTTTGTGTTACTTCCTTAACCATGATTTTAGTATAAAAGAAATGTTTGGCTCAATATGACTGTGATAAAACAAAGACTTAAAATGCATAAACACATTTCTGAGGAAAAACAAAAACATGCAGCTTGGCATGACTAATTTCATGACATGTAACATTGAGGTCTTGACTGTATTATACAAGCTGGCATCATGTCTGTGACGTTTTCAATGACTCAGCAACAGAAGATTATAGAGAGCAGCTTTTGCTACTCTGAGAGTGTCAGTATAGGGTGACAGCTAATAGAGCTCTGGTATTAGTATTTTTACTGAAAACTGTGATGGTGCATACACGTGACCTTTGACAACACTGCGGTAAAGAATACCTAGGCTTCTTGTGTTTCTCTGCATGTTCTGTGCTTCCTTTGCTCTTCTTTTTCTTCTTGGATGAAGGGAAGTCCACAAGAGTGTAAGAACTCTCCAAGTCCTCGATCACCTTCACATTTGTCTCCTCATACATGTCCTCCATCACTGGGAAAATTCTGTATGGATACAATGAACTCACTCATTAGAAAAAACATGACAAATATGAAACATTCTGAAAAACACACGTTTCAGTTGCAATTACATAATGTCAGTGAAACAAAATGCATGTTATTGTGACCATGGCAAAGACAGGATTGACTGTTATTTGACATCAGCACGTGCTACATTAAGACATTAACACGTGCTACATTTATGAATCACCTAATCTGGTTTGTTTATTTAACATTGCTATCAGCGGCCACTTCAGCGACACACACAAGGTAACATCAAGAAAAGTCATATGTGTATATACAGTGCCTTGCAAAAGTATCCGGCCCCCTTGAACTTTTCAACCTTTTGCCACATTTCAGGCTTTAAACATAAAGATATGAAATTGTATTTTTTTTGTGAAGAATCAACAAGTGGGACACAATCATGAAGTGGAACAACATTTATTGGATATTTTTAAACTTTTTTAGAAATAAAAAAACTGAAAAGTGGGGCATGCAAAATTATTCGGCCCCCTTGCGTTAATACTTTGAAGCGCCACCTTTTGCTGTGATTACAGCTGCAAGTCGCTTGGGGTATGTCTCTATCAGTGTTGCACATCGAGAGACTGAAATCTTTGCCCATTCTTCCTTGCAAAACAGCTGGAGTTCAGTGAGGTTGATTGGAGAGCGTTTGTGAACAGCAGTTTTCAGCTCTTTCCACAGATTCTCGATTGGATTCAGGTCTGGACTTTGACTTGGCCATTCTAACACCTGGATACGTTTATTTGTGAACCACTCCATTGTAGATTTTGCTTTATGTTTTGGATCATTGTCTTGTTGGAAGATAAATCTCCGTCCCAGTCTCAGGTCTTTTGCAGACTCCAACAGGTTTATCTTCCAGAATGGTCCCTGTATTTTGTCTCCATCCATCTTCCATCAATCTTCCCTGTCCCTGCTGAAGAAAAGCAGGCAAAAACCAGGATGCTAGCCACCACCATGTTTGACAGTGGGGATGGTGCGTTCAGGGTGATGAGCTGTGTTGCTTTTAACGCCCAAACATAAAACGTTTTGCATTGTGGCCCAAAAGTTTCGTCTGACCAGAGCAACCTTCTTCCACATGTTTTGGTGCGTCCTCCAGTGGCTTGTGGCAAACATTTTATGGATATCTTTGAGAAATGGCTTTCTTCTTGCCACTATTCCATAAAGGCCAGATTTGTGCAGTGTACGACTGATTGTTGTCCTATGGACAGAGTCTCCCACCTCAGCTGTAGATCTCTGCAGTTCATCCAGAGTGATCATGGGCCTCTTGGCTGCATCTCTGATCAGTCTTCTCCTTGTTTGAGCTGAAGGTTTAGAGGACGGCCGGGACTTGGTAGATTTGCAGTGGTCTGATACTTCTTCCATTTCAATATGATCGCTAGCACAGTGCTCCTTGAGATGCTAGCGGCTTTAAACTTCTCCACAACAGTATCTCGGACCTGCTGGTGTGTTCCTTGGTCTTCATGATGCTCTCTGCGCTTTAAACAGAACTCTGAGACTATCACAGAGCATGTGCATTTATACGGAGACTTGATTACACACAGGTGGATTCTGTTTATCATCAGTCATTTAGGTCAACATTGGATCATTCAGAGATCCTCACTGAACTTCTGGAATGAGTTTGCTGCACTGAAAGTAAAGGGGCCGAATAATATTTTATTTCTAAAAAAGGTTTAAAATATCCAATAAATTTCGTTCCACTTCATGATTGTGTCCCACTTGTTGTTGATTCTTCACAAAAAATTACAAATTCATATCTTTATGTTTGAAGCCTGAAATGTGGCAAAAGGTTGAAAAGTTCAAGGGGGCCGAATACTTTTGCAAGGCACTGTATATATGTGTATATATAGTGTAATCAATTAACCTAACACATGTCTTTACACTGAGAGAGGAAATCGGAGTACCCACAATAAACAGAAAGGACCCAGACTGCTCCACCCTGGGAGTGAACCCAGGACCTTCTTGCTGTGAGTCGATGGTGCTACCCACCGAGCCACTGCCACACAATCTGGAATCTCTTGAGAGAAAAAAAACATAATAAAATAAACCCTATGTGTGTGTGTGGGGGGATATGACTCTGGTATAAAAATCACTGCAACAGTGGACTGCTTGTGCTTCATTACAACATGTTCGTAGCCTGATGAGAATGATTGCTGACGTATAAACTAGGGTTTTACATGTTTTCTTTAACACTTAATTTTCCTTACTTACATTTGTCACTTAGCAGACGCCCTTACAACTGATACAGTTTTACAATACAATTGTAGATTAAGGGCTTTGCTCAAGGACCCAACAGCAGCAGCTTGGCAGAGAACCCTGGACCTTCTGGTCTATAATCCAGTATCTTAACCATTAGGCCACCACAGTCCCACACACTACTTGACCATATGAGGCTCCTGAACTTCTGAAATCGTCCCCTAATCACTATTCGCTACATTTTACATACCACATATAGCACTAGGGGTGGCGCTGTCAGTTCACAGTTGCAGAGGCACAGGTTCAAGTCCTTGCCCGACAGCTGAATGTGTAAAGTTTGCTGGGGGACTGGGTTCAAATCCAGGTGTGGCTTGCAAGATGAATGTTGGGTGGTGCGTTTACAGAACCCTGTGATGAGACACCCTGTCCTGAATGTACCTTTGCCTCTCCCAGTAAATTTCATATTAAGGCTCTAGACCCTGCCCTGAGACCCTAGCCAGTGGGGGTGTAATACAGAGATACTTTTCAGGCCAGGCATCACACATGTACGACTGGGTGTACCTGAGGGAGAGGCCACAGAGAAAAGGGATAAGGCTATCCCATGATGCTGCAACACGGACCCTGTCAGGTGAAATGTCAATTCTGAATAGGATAAGTGAAGTTACTAGTTCAGGCACTCATGACTCTTAGACAGCTTTATCCCAAATGTGCTGGATGGGGCTGAACTACTTGAATTTTATTTGACTTCAAAATCTGTTTGCATTAGGGAGGTATTACGGAATAATGTGAGACGTGTCATTTCATTTCTTACTCGCTTAATCCTGGTCTGGGTCACAGGAATGCTGGTATCTAGCCAGCAGCACAGGGTGCAAGGTAGGAACAACAGAGTGCCAATCCATCGTAGGGCACATACACACACTCAAACACTATGGAAACTTTAGAAACACCAATTAACCTAACACATGTCTTGTGAATCTATTTATTCCAATGTATTTATTTCTAATTCTAAAGTGAGTTGTCAGCAACAGCCAGTACTAGATTACACAGATGAATTCAATAAAACCTTAAAAAACACCAAATAATATATTTTCACAATAACGTGAAATTACACTTTTAAACCAGGAATTACACTTTCAAACCATTTTTAAATAAGCGGACTTCGTGGTTATAATAACATAAGTATCCCTCTGCATACTCTCTCCTAGTTTATCATGTAAACTGCCTCTAAATATGGTGTGTACAGACAGAATGCATGTGCAAAAACATAACCGAATACTGCAGCGAAATGCCTAATTACAAATAGCACCACTGCTCCCTATGTAGGCTCACTGCATAGGGAGTGAAATAGCCGCTTCCATAAGCTACGCACTGCACTACAATACCTAATAAGAAGCGATTTGATATTCGGCCTGGATAAGTCTCCATATTGGTTCTGTTCAAGACGAATTGTCCAATGAGAGACGATCTTATTGCAACCTTACCGCTTTCGCTTTTCGGATCCCTCCAGAATCTTCCATATCACGTAAATCACTTACAGGAGCGTTTAGACATCTTCGGAATCACAACCCGATTTAATGCGCGTCCTCTAATTGACGGTTTAAAATATAAAGAAAGACGCCTTTTCACCTTCCCTTTCCTTATGTTCCAAAGCAAATGGCGCCTCTTTGCTTGCGTTGGCAGCCAATCCGGTGACGCGATGAATAAATAAAAGCCAATCAACACAGCCGTTTTAAACACGTGAATGTTTTGGGGGGACCTGCGAAAGACGTGAACTAATTGCAGAAAAACGGAAAATATTTCAAATATCATTTTAAATAATCACAACTAGTACATTCAGAAGTGAGAAATAATTGGACTATAAGCAACGCTTGTAGTTCATACATGAATTTGAATTGCTTGCTATCGATTAAAGTAGTTTGATGTATTAACAGTGGCACATAAAGTATAGGAATTGCAGTAGTGTGTTATATAATGTTGAGTGTTCAGCTAATGCTGCATATTATGTACTGTGTGCTATTTTACAAGACTCCACTTTGAACCTGATTTATGGAATCGACTCCATGAGCTATTAGAATGGGAGTCGACTCCAAGCTGTGGAATCGAACAGAAGTTGCGCTGGCCAGTCAAAAGCAGTTGTGTGTCTATTGCATCATGGTCAGGCCAACCTAGTCGAGTACATATGTTCTCGGTAGCGATACACCAGAAGGAGCTATGGCAAATGACAAGGTGAGTGAAGTGCGATTTTCCTCTTAACGCCAATTCAGCCCACCGTCTATGCCTGCTTCAGCTTTCCTGTGGACATATTAGAACCGTTCTAGGTACTGAAGACAGCCAGTTATGTGTTGTGTTATGTATGGTTTGTTAGTTGAAGAATTGCAACTAGCCAGCTGCTACCAAACAGCTTTATAAGTGATACAGTTTAATATTAAGTTGACGAAAGTTCCTTTCCTTTAAAAGCTCGAACCTTTTAACAGTTTTCTTATTTAATTTGCTCATAATAACAAACTACAGGGTGGTTCAGTCCCAGCGATGCCTGCTGACTGGGTCGTGCGTTACATGCAGACACGATTGGCTGTGTATGAGAGAGGGGAGGCCACTTGGGGGATCATCCCCTGGTGCTGGAACAGAGACCCTTGCTGACCGTATGACTTACACCTTCAGAAATGGCTGCCTGACCCTGCTACAGCAAGGGGTGTTTCTAGAGTACTTATTGGACTGGGGCATACACAGCATTTATAGGGGCACAGCTGTACCCCTCTGCTTGCCAATCAGTTGTAGGGGTACAACTGTGCATTAAAGATGAACACAAGATGTTTTTTATTGATGAATTGCATGAATTTTGGTGTATTCTAATGCAACTGCTGCCTTTGCTAGCCTTTGCTTTTGGTGGTCTTTTACTTTTGGGAGGTTATATGGTTATAAGTGGCTTGCCAAAACATATAGCGATGACCTATCATTACCTTGTCTTTTCAGTATTTCCTTTAAATATTTGTGTATGTGTATTATGCCATATGAAAAACTGAAAGAAACTGGCTCTAACTTGTGGTAGCCTAGCGGGTAAGGTACTGGACTATGGACCAGAAGGTCCAGGGTTCAAATCCCACCTCTGCCAAGCTACCACTGTTGGGTCCTTGGGCAAGACCCTTAACCTGCAATTGCTTGGATTGTAAGATTGTATCAATTTAAGTCACTCTGGATAAGGGCGTCTGCTAAATGCTGTAAATGTCAAGCGTTAGCTGTAGAAGCTTTTGGAAAGATGGTGGGGCATTATAGGGAAGTTAGTGAGCATAGTTAACTTATGTGTATATGGAGTGGCGGCATCCATTTTCCTTTCAATCTTAAACAATTAGCAAGAAAAACACCCACACAACTTAATGATGCCACCACAATTCTTCGTAGTTTGTAGATGTGATATGGTTGGGTTTCGTCAAGCATCGTGTTTGAATTTAAGTCTGAAAAGTTCAATCTTGTCTGACCAGTCTCAGCCGTAAAGACTTGCATGTCCCTCAAAGTTTCCACTGGCCTCTTAGTAGCTTCCCTGATCAATATTCCCCTGGCTTGGTAATCTAGTTTTAGGGAACGCTCTATTTGTTCAGGATGGTGTTGCCATACGCTTTTCACTTCTCGGTACTGCTGTCAGTGGTACTCCAAGGGATAGCCTAGTGGTTAAGGCATTGGACTATGGACAGGAAAGTCCAGAGTTCAAATCCCACCTCTGCAAATCTGCCACTGTTGGGTCCTTGAGCAAGGCTCTTAACCTACAGTTGTTTGGATTGTAAGACTGTATCAATTGTAAGTCGCTCTGGGTAAGAGCTTCTGCTAAATGACATACATTTCAATGATCCTTTCCAAAAATGTATCCTGGAGCACTTTTGATGGCTCATTTCTAGCAATGGTGTGTTTTTCTGTGCCCATGTATTTCTAATAGTGAAATCCTTGGCAGGACTAGGCATTTCTGAAGTAATTAAAATCACTACAGTTGATGACAGCTCGGGAAGGTGATTGGTTGTACCTGAGTACGTTTATAATGCACAACTATAATCCAAACTAGATATTGTTCAAAAACGCAGGAGTACTTTGCCATATGGGATGTAAACCACTCAAATGGCAAAGTATGTTATGTCTGTACTTGCACATCACAGCTCTTTAGCCTGGTCTGGCAGTATGTTATGTATGGTGCAATATAAGAGCTTGTCATTATCAAATGGACCAATCAAAGCTAAGTACCCTCACTAATTTTGTTCACCCTCTTGTCAGAGTGGAACAGATGAGTGGAGCTATAAATAGTTTAGACCATTTATAGGAAATGCTAGAATAACTGGACAGTATGTCACCATAGTCTTCATTCAGCAGTGTAGAGCATTCTCGCCATGGGAGAAAATACCCTTTATATTTAGATTACAGTAGCACAGAAAGATTGTGACTATGGTGATGTCAACCAAATGTTGATTTCAGCCAAGCATTTTTAATTAGATGCATCACTAGTTTGAAGTGGTTTGTGGAATTTCATAAATTAAAGATGCTGTTCTCGCTGTTATTTACTGTATATGCTGTTGTACATGGCTAAGATTAAAAAGTCAGTTTCAGACTTGTCAACTGTGTTTGTTTTGCAGGATCCCCTGAATCAGCTGAAGGATCTCGCGCACCTTAAAGATCGGCTTGCAGATATCCAGAAAAAAGTGGAGGAAGAAGTGCAAGCTGGGATACCACAGGTAGTGTCATGGTCTCATAAGATAATATCCACATAGCCAACCAGATTTGATATTAAACATATTTATTCATGCTCAAAATTACCATTATCAAAGGAGGTTTAAGCTTCTATGCTTGTACAAGAGTCATTACAATGTGACCTACTTAAATAGGACCTGCCTGACAAAGTGAAGTACACCAAAAGATCCTTAAAATCTACACATGGTAGTCTTGTACGTTGGAGTGGGAGAGCTTGAAAATATTCTACTAAAAGGGGGCACTGTAGAAAAAGTTTGGGGACCATAACATGTTACATTTACAGCATTTAGCAGACGCCCTTATCCAGAGTGATACAATCTTACAATCCAAGCAATTGTAGATTAAGGGCCTTGCTCAAGGACCCAACAGTGGCAGCTTGGCAGAGGTGGGATTTGAACTCTGGACCTTCTGGTCCAGAGCCCAGTATCTTAACCACTAGGCTACCACATTGCAAATGTCCAACACTGCAAATGTAAAAATAATGCCAATATGCATATTTTTGTTATTTTGTTCAATATTTTATTTAGTTTCTGTTTTTGAACTGTTACTATGGACCTATTTGACTAGATAAATTAGTTTCATTCTAACATTTATCATCTAAACCACCCAAGGAGGTTGGGTCTCTTTTTGACTCTTGGTCCTCCCAAGATTTCTTCCTTACAAAGTTTAGGAAGTTTTTCCTTGCCACTGTTGCTCTAGGCTTGCTCAGTTTGGGATTGGCCTTCGACATTAGAAGATAAACTAAAATTGTAAAGCTGCTTTGAGACAATTCTCCATTGTATAATGTGCTATATAAATGAATCTGACATGACTTGACTGACAAACATATTACCGTATTTTCCGGACCATAAAGCGCACCGGGTTATAAGACACAATATCAATGATCGGCTGCTAACGGATCTATTTTCATACATAAAGCGCACCGGGTTATAAGGCACATGAAATGAAACAAAGCTCTTAAGTTCCGTCAGAAGCTCAGTTTGGTCTTTACCTGGCACAGGGTGTCTTCTTGCTTCCTCCACTTCCGTACCATTGATTCGTTAATGTTGAATTCTCTCACAGCTGCTCTATGACCATGTTGTACTGCGTGACTGATAGCGTTGTGTTTGAAATCCGCTTCGAAAATAAATGAATGAATGCACGTACCCTAATGCTGAAGCACATACCGTATTACTCCGCTATGCTGCGCACTACGGTGGCCGTAAGCTTCGTAAACTTACCAAGGCCGTGCTAAAAACATTTGACAGATTTATGAGTGCCGTGTACCATCTACAATCGGTTCTAGGTCAGAAAGCACAACCAGAATTAATTCATACATTAGGCGCACCGCATTTTAAGGCGCACTGTCGATTTTTGAGAAAATTAAAGGATTTTAAGTGGTCCGAAAAATACGGTAAACCTTTCCTTTGTACTTCGATTGAACTAATGCAGACATACTTGGATTTCTTTCCTCTCACAGGGTGGGTCACTGTTAGCCTCTCCTTTTCTGAAGGGGTTTCTGGCTGGCTATGTGGTGGCCAAACTGCGTGCCTCAGCCGTTTTGGGGGTGGCATTGGGAACTCTCACCGGCATCTATGCGGCACAGAACTATGATGTGCCCAACATTGAGAGGACCATAAAGGACTATCTGAACTCTTTGAAGAAAGGTCCCAGTAGTTAAACAAACAGAGTGCAGTATAATCCTACGGCAACGCTTATGAGTCACGATTAAAGAAGAGCAGATTATCGGACTTTGTTGCTGCTGCTGACTTTTCATATTCAGGTCATCTTTTTACAATTTCGTGCGTGGAATATGGTGAGCGAGGTATCCATACAGCTGCCATTATGTCATACCATTTCCATGTGGAGCTGAACTGTGTTGTGGTTGTTGCTGATGGATTGTGTTGAAGCTCAATCACTTTATCTTGCCTTACAATTCTAGTGCTGTGCAGCTTTATGTTTGGTTTGTGCTCCTGTATGGCTCCGGTTACAGGAATAATCAGTACCAACTGCTAGCAAAGACGAAAAAAAATACAAATCACTGTGTGGTGTAGCATACCTAGAGGATGCCCATCATTGAGAGTGTCAGTTCTGGTGAAAAGGACCCCCCTCTTAGAAGGTGGCTCCGCAGAGCTTGCTGGGGCGTCCTGTCAATTCTCTTGATCTTTATCTATGGCTCTCATGCTCCCCTTATCGGCCTCACCAAAACGGACGCTGGCGTTCCCTTCAGCCCTTCCTCCTGTGTGGTTCTGATTGAATTCAGCAAGCTGCTGCTCTCTCTCGGTGCTCTGGTGGCATCAGGGAACATCGGCTCGCTCTGGGTTTCTGCCTCCTGGATCATGGCGGCACCGTATGCTGTTCCTGCTTTACTCTACGCCTTCAACAACAACCTGGTGGTGTTCATGCAGGCCTACATGGACCCCAGCTCATTCCAAGTGCTCAGCAACCTCAAAATCGCTTCTACTGCTCTGCTCTACACCACATGCTTGGGAAAACAGCTCCGGCTCGCTCAGTGGGCAGCTCTGGCTTTGCTCGTGGGCGCCGGAGTGTTTCACAGCTACAGCAGTTTGGATTTGGAGAGCTTGGCCGATTCAGGAGATCTCTCAAAGCCCAAGCTTCGTATCACTGCTTGGGGTTTGCTTCTGATGTTCATCTATTGCTTTGTCTCGGGGCTCGCCGCAGTCTACACCGAGAAAGTTTTAAAGAGCCAGCGTCTGCCTCTCAGCCTGCAGAATCTCTTCCTCTATGTATTCGGCGTTTGGATAAATCTGGTGTCGCATTTCACCGGCAGCGGCGCGGAGAAAGCGTTTCTAGAAGGCTATTCTGCACTCGTTTGGGTCATCATAGCAGGACAGGTGGCTAACGGACTGCTCATGTCCATCGTCATGAAACACGGAACTGGAATCACTCGACTCTTTATCATCTCCTCAGCCATGCTGGTGAACAGCGTGCTGTCCTGGGGGATGCTGGGACTGCAGCTCACGCCTTTCTTTCTTTTGCCCGTGATGATGATTGCAGTGGCTGTTTACCTCTATTACACGTAACTGAGACAGATGTCTCGTCAAAATAGCAAAGACTGGATTGCCAGGGACAGCACAGACCCCCTTGGGATGTTTTTCTGCACCATACTTAAGAACAAGAACTGAACTAGACAAGAGTTAATGGAATATTAGGGTCCCTTTGCTAATTATAGATCGTTCACTTGCTTAAGCAGGTTATTAAAAATGTGGTTGAGAAAGACAACAAGGTCAAGCAAATACAGGTCGATTAAAGTAGTAATTATATTAGTGATGCACCAAAATAAAAGTACCTATGCCAATTTTGAGCACGCTGATTTGTAGGGGTGTAACGATGCATTGGGTGAGGCAAAAATGTTTGGGTTTGACGATGTCACACGCGTTCTATTTAGTATGGCATGTAATGCAGTTGCATGAACACCAGAGGGCGCAATCATATGTCATGTACCAATACGTATTTAAAACTGTTTATTTTTTATTTGCAGCAGACTAAGGATTCTTTTTGTTTAAATTGTTATACAAGAAAAGTACACATTGTTTTAATTGTTATTGTTCAGAAATAAAAAAGGAATCTTTTCATTCGGTTATTTAGGATCTGGTGAAGCTGCAACAGAGTGCTTTATTTAAAATTTTACATTTATTTTAATTGCAGTGGACTAAAGTTTTTTTTTTTCTTTAAAAACATATAATTTGCATTATTTACACTTAAAAAAAGAAATCTTAAAATTGAATTGTGAACTCAGGCATCATTACATCCCTACTGATTTGGTGAATTAGTTTTTGAAATTTGAGTATTTTGTTTGCATTTTTTTTTTAATGGCATATAATTAAAAAAAAGAGACATCACGTGAACAATGGTGAAACAGCATATTGAGATTATATGCAGTATTAAAAAACTAAAAAACAAACAATCTAAAAAAACAGCTTCTATAGGCTATAGTCGCAGGTATTTAGTCTGATCCCCCCCTTACACTTCATCTGAGCATCTGGCAACCTC
Source organism: Ancistrus triradiatus (assembly GCA_025084515.1). Lineage (NCBI taxonomy): Eukaryota > Metazoa > Chordata > Actinopteri > Siluriformes > Loricariidae > Ancistrus > Ancistrus triradiatus. Next base: position 360,246 of record JAJAGP010000282.1, on the reverse strand, counting down.
ATCAAGATGCAAAGGTGTCCCAAGAAACCACTTTTTTTGGAAGGGGAACAGGGTGAGAAGGCTAAAATATGCTAAAGCTCACAAAGATTGGAATGAAGATCAGTGGAAATAATTATGGAGTGATGAAATTTCTGGGTCCATATATTATATATGGTCATTATAGCATTGCTAAAACAACAAAGCTATTAGTGGGTAGGTATTTATTTAAACTCTACACACGAGCTTTCAGGCTACACCAAGTACAAGCCTTTGTTCCCTAAACTCTGTTTGCTCATTATCTGCATTTGTCTCTGCTGTCTGGCCCAGCCTGACTAACCTAAAGTGCCATTTTTGGTTAAAAATATTTGATGGTCAATATTTTATGGCATGTGTAAGTCATAGTACAGCATGTTGTTGTTTATGTGGCTTTAATGCGGAAAAATTGTAATGAGGTTGGCACCTCAAATGATCCAGTCTGATAAATAGCAGCTTTACTTGTACACCATTAACGTTATATAAATGTTACATCTTTAGAAGTCTGACATAAACTTAATTCCACACTTTCAATGTGGATCTATCATTTCTCAAAGGAACACAAATTCAAGATTAAACAGTGAAACAAAATCATATTGTTCTGGGAAATATTAGATGGTAAGAGAACAGTCAGTTTTCCTATCTGGCATCTGGGATGTGGAAGAATCATTCAGGAGTAAAAACCTGAGTGACTGATGACAAGTGACTGGGTTGGAGCATCTCCTAAACCAGTGTTTCCCAACCTTTTTGGGCCACGGCACTTATTTCACATTAGAAAAATCACAAGGTACACCACAAAAGGTATATTTATTGAAATATAATGAACATCTAGTCTCAATTTACTCAGTGTGAAACCTGGGCCTGTTTAGTTGAAGACAAAGCTGATATCTTACTGCCCTCTAGTGGAGGAGAATGTAATTGTTCTCACTGTATCTACGTGCCACTCGGTTCGAGTACCAATCAAGTGAAATAGGATTTACATTTACAGCATTTAGCAGACGCCCTTATCCAGAGCGACTTACAACTGATACAGTCTTACAGTCCAAGCAATTGTGGGTTAAGGGCCTTGCTCAAGGACCCAACAGTGGCAGCTTGGCAGAGCTGGGATTTGAACCCTGGACCTTTTGGTCCATAGTCCAGTATCTTAACCGCTAGGCCAACACAGTCAGGATCATCTTACACGGCACACCTGATGATTTCTCACGAAACACTAACCTAAACAACAGGCCACCAGTGACAGGGAGATGGAGCCCAAGGATCACTGGTGTGCCAAATCAACAAATGTTATCCAGTCTGAGCCGAACAGACAGAAGAACTACTGAAGTCTAGAGGAATATGTCACAGCAAACAGTACAGTGCCCCCTGCTGAGTATGGCGCTGACCAGTCAGAGTAATCACCTTCCTAACCCATATCCATCATAGAAAGTGCCTACAATGGGCATGCAGGTATCAGAACTGGACTTGAGCAATGGAAGATGATCATCTGGACCAACGAGTCTCATTTCAGTTTCCATCACATAGACTGTCGGTCACCTGTGGAAGTGTGGGAAGGAAACTGTTCCTGAATTCTGGCTCTTGGGTATTGGTGTGCTGTTTCTTTTTAATGGTACTTCCTTATTTATGTCCGTTGACCATTGCAAATTGGGGCAGTCCATCCAGAATGACTGTCCTTGACTGATGTTTGAGTGTATGAATTAGAATATTTTGTGTGTTGTATTGTTGCATGTTATGCTTTTACTGATATAGATAGGGAAAAATAATCTCCTAAATGCTGAATGCCATGGAAATGTTTACTGTTTGGTTTGTTTTCAGTTACGATAATCAACACAGTTATGAAGTACAGAAACTGGAAGTGCTTATGAATGCAATCATAGAACTAAATAAAAAACATGTTCATGAGAACGTTTGTATTTAAATATTTTTGTTTTAGTCACATGACAATCTGAGCCTTGTGCTTTGTGTTACATGGTTTGATTTTGTTTCATGTTGTAACCTTGGTTATCCTGGTCAGGATTCCTGGCACGGATGCCATCACACAGACATCATCCAAAGTGACTGACCAAAGGCGTCCACTGTCATTCCCCTGTGGTGGACTGTTGTTCCGTCCAGGATGCACTTCCGTCTGGGCCCAGTGAATTTTGGGATAATCTCCAGACCCCCACAACTCTGATCAAGATATGCAAGGTTAAAACAATGACTACTCTTCTTGTCGCGGTACCAAGTCACACTCTGAAGCATCCATCTTGTAACTTGGGGACTCCTTCATGTTGGTCTGGTTAGACATAGACTTCATCTCAGCCAAAGCTATGAGATAATAAAATCCAGGTTCAGTTTAGGAGACCATTAGAAACCATGTGTAAGATGTTACATTATGAAATTATCTAATGAAGTCTATCTTTAGTGGAGATGTACTTTATAAGCCAGTTACTTTTTAATATCCTAGTAAGACCTGATGATACATTTTTGTCCTCTGTGGGGGACATGAGTTCACAAAGAATATTTCAATAGCCATATAATCTACAGAGCTAAAAGCCGATGCGCCATCTAGAGGACATCGTGGCCTTTACACTGATATCATTTGTGGGGTTGTGACGTTTGCAACCAGAGATCTGATTTTTCAAAATGGCTGCAATCTCAAGAACCACGTTTTACCGACACACGAGAAGTAAATTGTTGAATAATGTGTATTAATGATTTTTCCTACAGCCTATAATTTACATGTTAGTGAACATTGGGACTTCCTGATCTGAAACAGAAGGATGTTTATACTTATAAAATCATGTGCCTGTGTTGTTAAGGACATGCAGGAAGGTTGATCTCTGGGATCAGGGATTTGGGACATCAGTTTAGAAGGAAACTAAATATTGGGGGAAAAAATATCGTAGTCATGAATAAAAGCACAGAGGAGAAAATTACATGTTATAATAGATTCAGATCAGAGGTAGGTTGTAGGCAAGAGAAAGTGGGTGTGTTTTAAGGTTCGATTAGAACGCAGATTGAGATTTTAACTGTTGGACTTGTGTTGGTAGAGTTCCAGAGGCGTGGCGGAAGTATGGCGAAAGCTCGGTCATCATAGTTACGGAGATTGGAGGGTGTGGTAAGTGGTCTAGTTGTAGCAGAGCTTAGAGTGTGTATAGACTTGTACATTTGAAACAGTTCAAGTAGACTGGAAGGAGTAAGACTATTGAGAGCATTGTATAAGAGCTAAACTTATAGGAGGTCAATGGAGGTTTTGGAGAACTGGTGATATTTGGTGTGACCAGGTGTGAGTGAGTAAGATGAGCAGAGAAATTCTGAACTGTCTGAAGTTTATGGAGAAATGAAGAGCTAATGCTTGCAAAAAGAGACCTGCAGTAATCTGATGGCTAGAGATGGCTAGAGATGAAATGATGAATGAGAGTGATCATAGAAATTGAATTTGGAGCAACAATTCATCTCATCCCATACAAGCACAGACTTCCTTCATTCTTAGCCATATCCCTTCAATAAGGTCCAAGAAATTTCAGGGACTAGTCACCTTTGTGGAGTTGCATGTTTTCAGCTTGTAGCTGTTGATTTTGAGACGAGAGATACACGGCATCCTGAATGGCCTCCAGTAGTAGAGCCCTGTACCTGCCCTCTGAGATCCGCTTCTGCTCCTCCAGTACCCGGCGAAATGTTCGAAACACCTGCATGAGTTCAAATAGATAATGTTTCTTAAGTTTATTCTAAAGAACATGAATTCCATTTTCTGTTTTGTGGATTTGTGGAGAAAATATAAATTAGACATGTGTTAAATTATGTTACATCAGTAAATGGGAGTGTATATACAGTGGTGCTTAAGTTTGTGAACCCTTTAGAATTTTCTATATTTCTGCATAAATATGACCTAAAACATCAGATTTTCACACAAGTCCTAAAAGTAGATAAAGAGAACCCAGTTAAACAAATGAGACAAACATATTATACTGGGTCATTTATTTATTGAGGAAAATGATCCAAATATTACATACAATGGGGTAAAAAAGTATTTAGTCAGCCACTGATTGTGCAAGTTCTCCTACTTAGAAAGATGAGAGAGGTCTGTAATTTTCATCACAGGTACACTTCAACTATGAGAGACAAAATGAGGAAATAAATCCAGGAAATCACATTGTAGGATTTTTAAAGAATTTAATTGTAAATTATGGTGGAAAATAAGTATTTGGTCAAAAACAAAAGTTCAAACTCAATACTTTGTAACATAACCTTTGTTGGCAATGACAGAGGTCAAACGTTTCCTGTAAGTCTTCACCAGGTTAGCACACACTGTAGCTGCTATTTTGGCCCATTCCTCCATGCAGATCTCCTCTAGAGCAGTGATGTTTTGGGGGCAACACGGACTTTTCAACTCCCTCCACAAATTTTCTATGGGGTTGAGGTCTGGAGACTGGCTAGGCCACTCCAGGACCTTTTAAATGCTTTTTACAGAACCACTCCTTTGTTGCCTGAGCGGTGTGTTTTTTGGGATCATTGTCATGCTGGAAGACCCAGCCACGTTCCATCTTCAATGCTCTCACTGATGGAAGGAGGTTTTGGCTTAAAATCTCACGATACATGGCCCCGTTCATTCTTCCCTTAACACAGATCAGTCGTCCTGTCCCCTTTTACAGAACAACAGCTCCAAAGCATGATGTTTCCACCCCCCATGCTTCACAGTAGACATGGTGTTCTTGGGATGCAACTCAGCATTCAAACACGACCAGTTGAGTTTTTCCCAAAAAGTTCTATGTTGGTTTCATCTGACGATATGATATTCTTCCAATCCTCTTCTGGATCATCCATATGCTCTCTGGCAAACTTCAGACGGGCCCTGGACATGTACTGGCTTAAGCAGGGGGGCACGCCTGGCACTGCAGGATCTGAGTCCCGTCTTGTGTAGTGTGTAACTGATGGTAGCCTTTGTTACTTTGGTCCCAGCTCTCTGCAGGTCATTCATCAGGTACCTTCGTGTAGTTCTGGTATTTTTGCTCTCACTGTTCATGATCCTCATGATCATTTTGACCCCCACGGGATGAGATCTTGCGTGGAGCCCCCAGATCGACGGAGATTATCAATGGTCTTGTATGTGTTTCCATTTTCATACAATGCTCGCTCTCCCAGTTGATTTATTCACACCAACCTGCTTGCCTATTGTAGATTCACTTTTCCCAGCCTGGTGCAGGTCTACAATTTTCGTCCTGGTGTCCTTTGACAGCTCTTTGATCTTGAGTTTGGAGTCTGACTGTTTGAGGCTGTGGGACAGGTGTCTTTTATACAGATAACGAGGTCAAACAGGTGGCGTTAATACAGGTAACGAGGGGAGGACAGAAGAGCTTCTTAAAGAAGAAGTTACAGGTCTGTGAGAGCAAAAAATCTTGCTTGCTTGTGGGTGACCAAATACTTATTTTCCACCATGATTTACAATTAAATTCTTTAAAAATCCTACGATGTGATTTCCTGGCTTTTTTTTTCTCATTTTGTTTCTCATAGTTGAAGTGTACCTATGATGAAAATTACAGACCTCTCTCATCTTTCTAAGTAGGAGAACTTGCACAATCAGTGACTGACTAAATACTTTTTTACCCCACTTTACCTCAAGTCGACTTCAGTCAGTGGAGGCTGCCCATTTCTCCCCCATTTTTTTATTTTATTTTAGCACAAGTCCTCAACATAACAAATTGTGCAAAAAGTGAAAGGGTCAGAAGACTTTCCGATTGCATTGTATGTGTCCCTTGTTCTCTGTATACCCAAACACATATAGTTCATGTTGGGGAAACCTGTTTCTTAATTGTCACACTGTTGATAAACATACAACGGTTTATGAAAAGTTTGAGCCATCACCTCCAGGCACTCCTCTCTTAGTGATTGTAATTCCCTCTGGTGTAGTGTGTACTGAGACTTCAGTGCTGCCTCAGCCTGCTGATTCTCCCTGCGCAAAGCCTCAATCTGAAGCACCAAGACATGCCTCTCCCTGTTCAGGTACACCACTTCACCTTCCATCCCTTCTGACTAGACGAACAGAGGATCTTCTTTTAGTTCAATTCAGTAAACATGGTGTAGATCAACAGTAGACAAGACAAAGCACACTAGCTAAGGTAAACTGGTAAAGGTAAAAAGGTTTCAGTATATTATGTCGCTGGTTATGATCTAGGAGGTGACGAATAGTGCAGGTCTTGACAAATCATCACTGAATCATTAGCAGATTGAACTTGTGGACTCACTTTGCATAGCCTTTGCAAGAGCACTTTGGGTTCCTTGTTCATAGATGCCATTATTTCTAATCATACTAGGATGAACAAGAATCTTGTCAGCCTAAATTTGTGTAGCTCACAGATCGTCAGGCTAATACATTTGCACAAAATCTACATAGTTAATTTTGTTGAGCTGACATTGCTGCTTAACTTATTAATAATGAGTGAATAGAACTGAATATATAAGATTTAGTGTATTAGTACCAGTAACAGCCCTACCAACCAACATCCCAGAGCAGTCCTGAGACTGGAAAACCTCTGGTGAGGTAGAACACATACTCATAGTCTTATACACCAGAATATCAGTCACTGGACATACAATGTGCAGTTCATACCCAACATTACCAGAGGCTGGATATTTTGTATTGCATCTCTGGCGAATTGAGGTTTTATTTGTGCTTGGTGTCCTAACACTGAATGAAAGTTCAGTGGTGTCCTGGAACCATAAGGCCAGGGAAGTTTTTAGATTTAGATTCAGTTTTATTGTCATATCGCAAACACACTGAAATTATGCCGGATGGCACGGTGGCTCAGTGGGTAGCACTGTCAACTCACAGCGAGAAGGTCCTGGGTTTGATCCCAGATGGAGTGTGTAGAGTCCCCATATTCATGTGGGTTTATTCCGGGTGCTCCAGTTTCCTCCCACAGTCCAAAGACATGCTTTTGGTTAATGGATTATGCCAAAGTGGCTCTAGTGTGTATGTGTGTGAATGTATGTGCCCTGTGATGGACTGGTGCAATATCCAGAGTTGTTCCTGCCTCGTGCCCTTTGTCGCACCGAGTTTGGCTCACAGGCACGGTGTGAGTCTATTGAGTCTTATTCCTCCCAATGTTTCTTCCCTGTAAGGTTTGGGGAGTTTTTCCTTGCCACTGTCACCTCAGGCTTCCTCAAGGGCTTTGAGCCAATATATTTGCAAAGCTGCTTTGAGACACTGCTGTGTTGTAAAAAGCACGACATAAATTAATTTGACTTGACTTGATACACCAACTGCTTCAACCTGGTCAGGGTCATAGTGGATGTGGACCTTCCAGTGGTGCTTCAAGTTTGTGAACCCTTTAGATTCTGCATATATATGATCTAAAACACCATCAGATGTACTTTATACAGTACAATACTAGCAAGAAGAGATCATTACAATCTATGTTGAGGGTTAGTACTAAAGGTACACTCCCACCTGCTCTTCCTGGAGCTCGCCTTCCATCTTCAGAAGTTCCTCCTGAATGATTTTCTCATGATCTTCCTTTAGATTCCTCAACTGCTCCATTAGTGTGGAGTACTCCATTGGACAGCGTGACTCAAACTGGTGGGCAGATTCAGTGTAAGCAATTAAATGATTGTGAATGATATGTTCAATAGAATATGGTAAATGTTACATATTGATCTGTCAACTTTCAACTGATATCAGACATCTGATCTGACATCTGTCAACTGTGAACTTTCACATTACATGTTAATCTTGCACATTTCTCAGCAGACCATAATCCTGGCTCTCACTTATTTCCAGTGGCCATTAATAAAGAAAAGTATTATTTAATGGGGGGTATTACTCGACAGTGCCTTTCAGCCATGTCCGCCTTCACACAGGCACAGTTTTCGGAGTCTGAGGGAGGTGAGGCAAGACGGGGAGATCATTCCCCAGCTCTGCAACAGTGACTCTTAACCAGCCACAGGCTGGCACCCTGTTCAGGGTACATGCTTGTCTGTGCCCTGTGATTTCAGGGACCCAGATTCCAAACCCCTCGCAATACTAACCTGGATGAGTGGTGGTTAAAACAGATTGGGATGTGGGAGAAACACAGAACACTCTTCTAAATCCTGTACATACTTGTCCTGATTGTTGGGATTCTTTAAGTGCATCCTCCTGGCTTTCCTCCACTCTGTGCAGTTCCATTTTGAGTCCCTTTATGTAGCTGATGCTCTCCTGGTTCCTCTCCACACTGACTCGGCCCTCTGTAAGCAGAATCAGATGGTGTGGTGTGAAAAAGTGTTTGCCCCCTTCCTGATTTCCTATTTTTTGTGGAGGAAGTTGTCCACTCATCTTTGCAGAATTGTTGTAATTCAGCCACACTGGAGGGGTTTCCAGCATGAACCGCCTTTTTAAGGTCATGCCACAGCATCTCAATAGGATTCAGGTCAGGACTTTGACTAGGCCACTCCAAAGTCTTCATTTTGTTTCTCTTCAGCCATTTTTCAGCTGGTGTGTTTTGGATCATTGTCGTGCTGCAGAACCCAAGTTCGTTTCAGCTTGAGGTCATGAACAGTTGGCCGGACATTCTCCTTCAGGATTTTTTGGTAGATAGCAGAATTCATAGTTCCATTTATCACAGCAAGTCTTCCAGGTCCTGAAGCAGCAAAACAGCCCCAGACCATCACACTACCACCACCATATTTACTGTTGCTATAATGTTCTTTTTCTGAAATGCGTTCTTACTTTTACACCAGATGCAATGGGACACACACCTTCCAAAGAGTTCAACTTTTGTCTTGTCAGGCCACAGAATGTTTTCCCAAAAGTCTTGCGGATCATCAAGATGTGTTCTGGAAAAATTGAGACGAGCTTTAATGTTCTTTTTGGTCAGCAGTGTTTTCGTCTTGTAACTCTGCCATTCAGGCCATTTTTGCCCAGTCTCTTTCTTATGGTGGAGGCATGAACACTGACCTTAACTGAGACAAGTGAGGACTGCAGTTCTTTGGATGTTGTTGTGGGGTCTTTTGTGACGTCTTGGATGAGTCATCGCTGCGCTCTTGGGGTAATTTTGGTCAGCCGGCCACTGCTGGGAGGGTTCACCACTGTTCCATGTCTTCCTCATTTGTGGATAATGGCTCTCACTGTGGTTCGCTGGAGTCGCAAAGCTTTAGAATTGGCTTTATAACCCTTTCCAAACTGATAGATCTAAATTACTTTCTTTCTCAATTGTTCTTGAATTTCTTTGGATCTCGGCGTGATGTGTAGTTTTTAAGGATCTTTTGGTGTACTTCACTTTGTCAGGCAGATCCTATTTAAGTGATGTCCTGATTGAGAACAGGTGTGGTAATAATCAGGCCTGAGCGTGGCTGGAGACAGTGAACTCAGGTGTGATAAACCATAGTTAAGTTATGTTTTAACAAGGGGGGCAATCACTTTTTCACACAGGGCCATGTAGGTTTGTGTTTTTTTTTTTTCTCCCTTAATAATAAACACCTTCATTTAAAAACTGCATTTTGCGTTTACTTGTGTTGTCTTTGACTAATACTTAAATTGGTTTGATGTTCCGAAACACTGACAAACATGCAAAAAGATAGGAAATCAGGAAAGGGGCCAACACTTTTTCAAACTACTGTAGGAATAATTCAGCTTTCACATATTTATCCTTACCCCAACTGTATTTGATCCACCAAGCTATGTTTTGTGTCTAGCATTTATTTGTTTTTTTGCACTGAAGCTACAAGCTAGCAAGTTTGTCTCATTCAAAATCTTCCACAAATATATGGCCAAATCCTCACATACATGCTTTGAAAGGCATTGATAAGCTACATAATCACATTTTAATTAAAGCACTTCACACAGTAGCAGTGTTCACAAATGTTACAACTCCCTCTGCCAAACAACCGTGGGTCCTTAATCACAACACGTTGGGACTTTAACCCCAATTTACCTGGACTGTAAGATTGTATCAGTTGCAAATCAGTCTTGATAATGCAAATAACTCTCCTAAATGTAAATGTTTAACCAAAGTAAGCTCAACTGGATCTACTTTATCGTCACCATACATTTGCTTTACTGAACAATTCTGCTTTGAACTCTATGAAACTTTTGTTATTTTGCAAAATATTATAGCAAATAGTGCTAAGGAAAAAAGTTTACTGGTTGCCCATGATGTCTATGGTAGGTGACAATATTTTTTTTTATTTCAAACAAGAGGACATTAAGAGCAGACAGACAGCTGTGGTCAGTAGGAGCATGGGGGGCTGAGGGCCTGAAGTAAGTGGTAAGAACTTTATTACATAAACATTTGGGCATTTAACCCACCTGTTGCATGCAAATCCAAGTTCAGTTCTTGCTATTTGCAGTCAAATTTGGTCAAAACCATTTGTCGTGTTTTTTAAAATTCAATCCCTTTCCCATTCATTATCACTATGATGATACAATGGCTGTAAGGGCAAAAAGCGTAAGTAACAAGGTACTTTAATATAAACACAAGTTAGACCACTCTCTGAGCTTACAACTACAAACAAAAAATACGATTAAACTCAAACAGCCATGATCAGATTAATACTTTCCCTGCATAGGACCAAGCCTCCTTTTATACAGCTGACTCCCACTATTAATTGGGCGTGATGCTATACAGGGTGTGACAGCACAGACACATGCAATAATGCACAAGTGTGTGTGGGTTGGGGTGTGGGGCAGTCATGAAATGATGACACATGACAATGACAAAATTACACTTAGTTTTCATTTCTTTTGTTTTCTATAGCCAGTCAATTCAGATCTGACCAGTCAGACATGAAAAGTCAGATCAGAACCATCACAAGATTTACTTTTAATCCAGTGTTTCTCAATCCTGGTCCTGGCGCTCCACCGCTCTGCACAATTTAGTGCTTTATCCTGTTTATACACACCCACTTTCGCTCAGTAGCGGGCTTGTTAAAGAGCTGAGTAGTTTGATCAGGTGTGTTGGGAGCAGGAAAACACTAAAACATACAGAGCGGTGGGGCGCCAGGAGCAGGATTGAGAAACACTGTTCTAATCATATTCATTTTCTATGTCTGGGCAGATCCACCCAAGACATGACTAATGTTACGACTTAATAAACAAATTACAAGCCAACGAAACCAGTTATCATTCATTTTATGCTTTTATTTACTTTGATTAGTTCTAAGTTGTGAAACATATGTCCTGTAGATGACCAACGCGATATTTATGATGGAGGAAAATACCAAATTGACCAGACACAAATTCTGGGGAAGTGACAAGATACAAAATGCACGTCACTGTAATTGTTCACATTATTTTGTTTTGTACATAATCTGTCTGACTGTGGATTGGTGGAGTCCAAACCCTGCGGAGATAGTTTTTTCCATCAAACTTTTCCAGTTTGATGAGCATTGATAACTCTTTTTCTCACTACACAGCTCCAGAGACCCACTATGTGGTTGTTTGTCCTCCCCAGGTGTACTCTGGTTTCCTCCCACATTCAAAAACATGTGCCAGCTTAACTGGTTGCTCCAAATTGCCCCCAGTGTGAGTGTGTCTGCCTAGTATTGATATAACCACTGACATGAATAGCCATTGATGCTCACGAAGTTAAATAAATAAATGAACAAACATACAAACCAATCATATGGCTGTGGGTGAACAGTGCTTAATGATGCCACCTTTGCAAGTTTTTGACCAGGCTCTTTTCATTGGTGGTTCTATAATAGTGTAATGGACTCCTTCAAAACTGCCCAAATTTAGCCTTCAACACTTGAACGTGGATACTAAAGCACCAAAGTATATTTATCTTTTGCTGTTGTTTGTGGGTACATGTATTATACAGCATGTGTAGGTGTTACTATAGACCAAAAGAGAGGGTGCACCACCACTTATGCTGACCACTATATGAATGCATTCAATTTGATAAGAAGAATATAAGTAGCACTATGAACTTTAATACATAAACAAATTCAAGTTCAGTCCTTGGTATTTGCAGTCAAATTTTGTCAAAACCGTTTGTAGCATATTATTAAATCCAACCCCTTTCCTATTCATTATCACTACGGTGATACAATGGCTATAAGGGCAAGAAACGTAACTAACAAGGAGTTTTAATATAAACACAGGTCACGCCACTCTCTCTGAGCTTACAACTACAAACACAAAATACAATTAAACTCAAACAGCCATGATCAGATTCATACTTTCCCTGCATAGGACCAAGGCAAACAAATGAGGTATGTTTAAGAATGCACGTCACTGTAATTTTTCACTTTATTTTGTTTTGTACACAATCTGTCTGACTGTGGATTGTTGGAGTCCAAACCCTTAGAGATCGTTTTGTAACCTTTGATAAGCATGGATAACTCTTTTTCTCTGCTTCTGAAAAATCTAATATTTATGTGCCATGATACACTTCCACAAATGTGAAGATCGGACTTTGACAGACCCTGTTCTTTAAAACAGTGTCTCACGCTCACCTGATTGTCATCCCATTGAACTGGAACACCTGACTCGAGTTTCACTTTCAGTTTAATTGTTAATCCTAGAGATTCACATATTTTTGCCACTCGCAGATATGTAACATGAATAATATCCACAATAAATGAGTGACCAAGTATTATTTTTGTCTCATTTGTTAATGAGAGGAGTAAAAGTAATGCCAAGACGCACACACAATGTATAGTGACTGTCAACGGGACAGCAAACACACTACATTGACATTTTAGGCAGTTTAGTAGTCACAATCAGACACATTTAGAATTACATTAAATTTTACTGTGTCTTAAATCACAATGGCTTGTCTGCTTGTCATTACCTTAGAACTGGATACAGTTTGAAGCAAATATGTGGGTATATATTTACAAAAAGATTTTATGTGAGACAGACTTGCATTACTCGTTAGCCACTTTAGCTTCAGAGCTCCACTGCAAATCAAATATCAAGCACCGGTAGTCTGACTTCAAACAGTATCCCTGGCACTGACTTTGGTAAAGTTTGCCTGTGTAGTGTGTATCTTGACAACTCTTCAAAACAGCCTGTGAAGGAATTTATTAGAGTACAGAAAAAAACCTTGTTGGTTTTTGTAACCTTGTTGGTTACAAATCCATCATGACATTCTACCACTGACATTTCAAACCTGTCCAAAGTGTGGACGCACACACACATATACCTTTGATGTGCATTTCCATTTGCTCTCTCAGAAGGTCTTGTAGGCCCTTTTTCTTCTCAGCTGAATCAGTCGGTGCTCTCTCCATCGTGGATTCTCTGTCAGTTTCCTCCTAGCCAACCATAAACACTTTAGGCCTCCATGTTAGGGAACAGTTGAACTGTGGCTCATAATGGGCATCCCCCTTCACTGAACTATAGTTTTTTTTATTTTAATCCTTCTACATATCTAGTTAATTATCAGATCTGCTGTGCTGCATAATGTCTGAATTTGCCCCTATATGTCTGTTTTGGTATGGTCAGCCAATACTTACAAAGATATCCATGCTGTGGAATAGAGGAGCAATGCTGCAGAGTCTCTAATACTCTGCACTGGAGCAGGTGATAGTTAGCCTGCAATAAAAAATTCATCAACCCGTATCCACTTTCCTCACGCTGACACAACATGGTTGACTTAAATATATTCTGAAGTATACTGTTATAATCCTGACTTAATCAGGGCATTTCATACTAATCACTAGGGTGGCACAAGTGGTTAGGCTTGGTCTCTGCACAGCTCCAGAGACCCACTATGTGGTTGTATGTCCTCCCCAGGTGTACTCTGGTTTCCTCCCACATTCAAAAACATGTGCCAGGTTAACTGGTTGCTCCAAATTGCCCCCAGTGTGAGTGTGTCTGCCTAGTATTGATATAACCACTGGCATGAATAGCCAGTGATGCTCATGATGTTAAATAAATAAATGAACAAACATATAAACCAATCATATGGCTGTGGGTGAACAGTGCTTAATGATGCCACCTTTGCAAGTTTATGACCAGGCTCTTTTCACTGGTGGTTCTGTAATAGTGTAATGGACTCCTTCAAAACTGCCCAAATTTAGCCTTCAACACTTGAACGTGGATACGTTGAAGCACCAAAGTTGAAGCAGCAAAGTATATTTATCTTTTGCTGTTGTTTGTGGTTACATGTATTAATTACGTGGGACTGTGGTAGCCTAGTGGGTAAGGTATTGGACTATTGACCAGAAGGTCCAGGGTTCAAATCCCACCTCTGCCAAGCTGCCACTGTTGGGCCCTTGAGCAAGACCCTTAACCCACAATTGCTTGGATTGTAAGACTGTATCAATTGTAAGTCGCTCTGGATAAGGGCGTCTGCTAAATGCTGTAAATGTAAAATGTAATGTATTATGCAGCATGTGTAGGTGATAATATACTGTAGACCAATAGAGAGGGTGCACCACCACTTACACTGACCACTATATAAATGCATTCAATTTCATATTTTTTTTGATAAATGGCATCACTGAATGCACTTTTCTTCTGCAAGGAATACATAATTTTTGCTAATATAGTCAAGTCAGGTCAAGTCATATTTATATAGCACTTTTTTACAGTGAAGCATGGAGAGAAAACAGAAAATGTAGTTAGTTATTGATTAAGAGCACAGAGTCTATTAACAATCACTGATGCCATTGGAGGCAAGAAGACAACAACCCAACATCCCAGATCACCACAAAACTCCTTCACTATGAACCCCTTTAAGGCAAGGATGCACAAATCGAGATTAAGAGGACCAAAGTCCAGCCCAGCCGGACCACCCACCAGACACTCCCGACCAAAGGACTCGGCAGGTTCAAATCCCACCTCTGCCAAACTGCCACTGTTGGGTCCTTGAGCAAGGCCCTTAACCCACAATTGCTTGTAATATAAGACTGTATCAGTTGTATGTTGTTCTGGATAAGGGTGTGTGCTAAATGCATAGATGTAGATGTTGATTGGATCTGCAGTAAAGTGCACATACCTGTACATACACTCTAAATACAGTATATATGTAGATACTGTATGTAATAATGTGTGAGAGCCAGAGTTGCCAGGTGCTCAGTTTGGTGTCCAGTTTTTGGCCTGGACACACTTATACTATATGGACAAAAGGTTTGTGGACACCTCTTCTAATTATTGAGCGCTGCTATTTCTGCAGCACTCACTTGTAAAAAAATTATAGTTTAAAGCATACATTTATGGATTCTTCATAGAGAAACATTATCAGTAGAATGGGTTGTACTGAATACCCCAGTGACTCTCAACACAGTGACTTAAAACCAGCTATCAGCATTAATAGGCTAACTTACAGGTAAAATAAGTTATTGCCTATGAATGTGTTCTAGTGCTTAAACAAATGCATCATGTTCAGCATCATTTACAAAGTCAGTTTTTAGTCAGGCGTCTGGATTATTTCTGTATATACTGTTCCTTGTTAAGCTCTTCATTAGCAACACCCTGGAAAGTAGGGAAATGTTTGGTTCCTTGTAATTCCAGGTGAGATATGGATTTATTGTTAAACGTGTTCATCATGCAGTGTTTGTTTATTCAGCAGCTCTAATTGCAAGTACACTTGCAGACATAGAAAGTTTAAACTTTTACTTTTGGTTGGCAGCAACCACTACTTCAAGTATCTTGTTGTCCATCTGCTTAAAGCTGGCACTGTGTGCAGATAAATCTTCATGATTATTTGGGCCAAACTCCATGTCTACTTTGCCAAGTCATGTCAAGTAATCACCAGACTTACTGATGTGGTCTCTGACACTGAATACTTTTAATTTAAAAAATGCAGTGCTGTCAAATGATTAAAACATGAAAACACATTAATCACACCAATTTTATTGAGCTTCATCACATTTTTGCTCTCTCATATTTGATGCTAAGAATGCATTTATTACTTCATAAAAATTCAGTAAACACAAAATGCAAATGATCAGAAAGATACTTAGTCCAAAGTATTTCTTTCATTAAGTACTTGTAATGTAATAGAGCATGTGTTATCTTGCGTGTCAGACACCTTGTTAAACTTCCTGGTTACACTGAACCCTTGCGTGTTTTTTTTTGTGAGTGTTATGTGTTGATGTCACACAATAAAGCAAAATCATATAAGGGACTGTGCGAAATTCTTTACAATTCTGTTCCCTATATGGCAATTAAGCAATAGCAATAGAGAGGGAATGTGATATTGCAAATAACATCATAGCTCACCTAGTTCCATAGATAATCACAGCCGTGATGTTATTTGCGATAAAACGACTTTGTGTTCTTTTATAGTGGTGCTTGAAAGTTTGTGAACTCTTTAGAATGTTCTATATTTCTGCATAAATATGAGCTAAAACATCATCAGACTTTCACACAAGTCCTAAAAGTAGATAAAGAGAACCCAGTTAAACAAATGAGGCACAGATATTATACTTGGTCATTTATTTATTGAGGAAAATGATTTAATATTACATATTAGTGAGCTGTAAAAGTATGTGAACCTTTGCTTTCAGTATCTGGTGTGACCCCCCTGTGCAGCAATAACTGCAACTAAACGTTTCCTGTAACTGTTGATCAGTCCTGCACACCAGCTTGGAGGAATTTTAGCCCATTCCTCTGTACAGAACAGCTTCAGCTCTGGGATGTTGGTGGGTTTCCTCACATTAACTGCTCACTTCAGGTCCTTCCACAACATTTCGATTGGACAGGCCCAAACCATGATACTACCACCACCATGTTTCACAGTAGGGATAAGGTTCTTATGCTGGAATGCAGTGTTTACCTTTCTCCAAACATAACGCTTTTCTTTTAAACTAGTTTCCTTTGTTCGTACCATGACGTCTTGATGCATGCTCAATGATCCAGGTAAGAAAATCCAAGAAATTGAATCAGTTCATCTGGACATAGATTTTATTGGAGAAACGTTTCGTCACTCATCTAAGTGACTTCTTCAGTCTCAGAGACTGAAGAAGTCACTTAGATGAGTGACGAAACGTTTCTCCAATAAAATCTATGTCCAGATGAACTGATTCAATTTCTTGGATTCGTTACCATGACACACTTCTAAACTAAAAAAGCTCTATTTTGGTCTCATCTGTTCCACAAAACATTCTTCCAATAACCTTCTGGCTTGTCCACCTGATCTTTTGCAAACTTCCGACGAGCAGCAATGTTCATTTTGGAGAGCAGTGGCTTTCTCCCTTGCAACCCTGCCATGCACACCATGGTGTTCAGTGTTCTTCTGATGGTGGACTCATGAACATTTAACATTAGCCAATGTGAGAGAGGCTTTCAGTTGCTTAGAAGTTACCCTGGGGTCCTTTGTGACCTCACCAGCTATTACACACCTTGTTCTTGGAGTGATCTTTGTTGATCGACCACTCCTGGGGAGGGTAACAATGGTCTTGAATTTCCTCCATTTGTACACAATCTGTCTGACTGTGGATTGGTGGAGTCCAAACTCTTTAGAGATGGTTTTGTAACCTTTTCCAGCCTGATGAGCATCAACAACTCTTTTTCTGAGGTCCACAGAAATCTCCTTTTTTCGTGCCTTGATAACATGTGTTGTGAAGAGCAGACTTTGATAGATCCCTGTTCTTTAAATAAAACAGGGTGCCCACTCACACCTTATTGTCATCCCATTGATTGAAAAGACCTGACTCTAATTTCACCTTCAAATTAACTACTAATCGTAGAGGTTCACATACTTTTGCCACTCACTAATATATAATATTGGATCATTTTCCTCTATAAATAAATGACCACGTATAATATATATTTTTTTTCATTTATTTAACTGGGTTCTCTTTATCTACTTTTAGGACTTGTGTGAAAATCTGATGATAACACATGACTTCGTGTTTATTTTATTTTTTTGCTTTTATACAACTTTTTTAGAGATAAAGAATTTCATACTGCATATGCTTTAATGCCAACAATACCTGCCACCAAAAGGTAGGTCCACAACAAAGTTGTTGCTAAGCAACAGTAACATATCTCCCTACCCTGCCTTAACACAGTATACTACAAAAGGCATATGGTTTATATAACATTATTGAATAAAGTTAGTTTGAAATACAAAGTGCAAATATGCGAAGATTAAAGGAAAAAGTTCTAAAACTACAAATAAAAACGTCATGCTGTTATCACAAATATCATCATGATGAGAACTCTTCTCAACCAATCAGACTGTAAGGTCGGAACTAACTGTTGTATAGTAGTGCCATACAGTACATGGTATGTAGAACATAAGGAATGGTGAATGGGGGAACATATCGGACAGAGCCCCTAAGTACCTCACATGGTTGGACTTTACAATTTCATTAACAGCATAATAATAATTGCACTACTAAGGTGTTCATTTTGACAGCCCTAATAAAAGGGACAAAAGTATTTTCCATAACTAAGAACTGCAGTACCAGCATCTTGAACCAGGCATTCTGTTTTTCTAAGCAAACTTAAAGAATGACTGCAGTGAATAGCTCTTACAGTTCTTAAACATTAAATACCCCAACATTTGTGACAAGTCAGCTGCAGTTTATTATTCAGAAGTAGTCAGTCATGTTTAAATTAGAAGGCATGGTTTATTCGAAAGCCACTCATACACAAAACATTCCTTCATGTCCATAATCCCATCACCCACAAATCTTCCATCTGTAAACCTGTCTCATTTCAAAAACAGTCCCAAGTTATTTCTGAAATAATAAAAAAATAGACAAACTGCATAGTGCAGAATATAAAACAACAGAATATAAAGCTTAAGCTGTGCATGTTTTTGATATACTTGTGATGAATGTAACAGTGCTTGTACTTAAATGTCTCGCCTAGATAGATCAAAGAGAATGAGATGCTGATACAGTTTATTTCTTCAAATCAATAGTAATCACTCTGCTAAATTGTCAAAGAAAGAGTTAGCATTGAGCTATAGATTTAAGAGATTGATTTGTGACAGTTTCTTTTTTTGTAATCACGGCTGAATATTGTTGTCCGTCTAGCATTCAACCGACTTCATGCTGAAACAAGAAAAACAAACAGTCAGTTAGGAACAATGTGACTTAAATCATATTGTTGTGTATTTTAAAGGCTTTTATGTGATATGTGACAGACCCTTACCAAGCTTTTTAGTTGACTGTTATGAAGAAGGGGGGGAAAAAAGAGAGCACATTAGTAATTAGCCTTAGCATTAACTACAAGAAACTTAAGTTTGACCAAAAAGGCTGCATTTTGCTAAATGCAATAAATAAATATACAAATAAATAAATATCTCTAGACATTAAGAACATTGTCATATCTACACATTTTGCTAACTGGACAATTTATAGCGAAACTCTAATGTTTAAAGAAAAGGCCATGTACAGGTAATGAAATTTTGCTAAAAAAAATGCATTGCTGATGTGTATTTCTAAACATAATGCACTCCAGGTGGTTCACAAACTTCTGCATGGTCTGACAAATCTTGAAGAAACAGGCAGAAACAAGCATCTCTTGACCGCTTCCTTGCAAGAAATCTACATCTATCTAAGCATTTAGCATACAACTTTATCCAGAGTGACATACAACTGATACAATCTTAGCAAATGTGTGTTAAGGGAATTGCTCAAGGACACTGGAAGCTTCAGAGAGGCAAGATTTGAACCCTGGGCATTCTGGTCCTCAGTCTCTATGAAGCTACCTTAACCGCTAGGCTACCACAGTCCTAAAGCTGCTAGGTAATCCAATGCAAATGCTAAAATGCTAGTGAGAGGCAGGCAAAAAAATGACAGTGAGTGAGTGTGGGAAAACCCCACAGAGTCAGATTCCTTCAGTCCTTTTGGAAGAGGACTCCGCTTCCAAGCACTAACATCTCCATCTCAGTTGTGCCCCTGCAACTGATTGGCAAGCACATGAGTTTTTGCTTGTACTGGGGACTGTGGTGGCATAGCGGTTAAGGAATTGGATTATGGAGCAGAAGATCCAGAGTTCAAATCCTTACTGCTGCTAAGCTGCTGCTGCCATTGGGTCCTTGAGTAAAACCCTTAACCCACAATTGGTTGGGTTGTATTATTTGTGAGTCATTCTGGATAAGGGCACCTGCTAAATTATATAAACGTAAATCAGAGTTATCAAGCATGTGCCTGGTGTGTAGTATGTTTGTTTGCTTTGTAGGCATCTTTAATGGTGTTGTAGCCATGCTCTATTGTCTTATTCTGTCTGATAGGACAGTTGATGTATTGTGTGTATTTTGGCACATTTGTGAATTACTTTTCTATTTCTATGGTTATAGCTAGTGTTGCACCACGTTGTACGCATGTGCATCATGTCCGTGGTTTGATTATTTCTCACTTGAGAAAAGCAGTAACAAAATGCCTGCTGTAAAATCTTAAAAATTAGAAAGATCTTAGTAAGATTATGCTTCCATATTTGTGCTTGTTACTGCTTTATGATAAAATGTATTTTAATTTAACTCTAAAACTCAACCAGTAAATACTATTATTTCAAGCTTATTATATCTTATTTGGGATACACTGCTTTTACCAAAATAAAGGCATGACAATCTATAAAAAGTGGAATGCTATAAATATCAAGATTTATAGGCACCTAGTTAAGTCAGATAGATTTGGTATTGGTACTTTGTATCGGCAGATACTTGAACATCAGGTATCGGTATCGGAAGGATATCGGAAGTGTCATCGGTGCAGCCCTAGTTATAGCTGGTATAGATCTATTGTTCTGTCTTGTATTTGTTGTGCTACACAAGCTTTCTATTCTATGCTATCTAATTAGATTTGTCACGGAGTCGTCTACTTTCATCTTGACGCCACTTCCCTTCTAATCCGCAAGACTTGGTCAGTTCTATTAACTGAAGGGAGATTCCATGGTATTTAAGCCTCTATGTGTGATTCACATCTATGATGTTGGGAAACTCCCTTCAGCCAGTCAACAGTTCCAAGTTCATTCACCTCAACCTGCTAATATTTAACAATTCAGTGTTTTAAAATGACCTGCTGACCAAACCTGCTGACTAGACCCATTGTGGAACCTTATAGTGTCTTTAGAAAAAACAGGCCAACTGAGGCTGATTCATTCAGAGTGCTTCTGAGATTTGGAAACCTACCATTGCCACAGTCTGGACGGCTACGGGTCAGACTTTCAGGGATCTCCTTGCCATCCTTATCCACACACCAGCAGTATCCGGTGCTGTGCCAGCACTGCATGGGCTTGAAGTTGCCTTCCTCATCGCACTCTGGCTCGAAGAAGCCTGGCATCACCTTGGCATCCTGCATCTGACATTTGGTCTGCACCACTGACTCTACAGAGGGAGTTGGGACAGCAGATGTGAATAGACAGTACTGTATCTAATGCATCTCAGTGAAAGAGTTGTTATCAATTACTTTCAGTATAAATTCCAATTTAATGATCACTTCACACTTATTTACCTCAACTAATACTGTTACGGAGTTATTCCCTATCATAGCTACTGAACAAACTTCACGCCATGTATTACGTAAGCGTATTATCATTTGGAATAAAACTGGGCAAAACTGTATTATTACTATACATGTGAGGAAGAATCTGTCTCGTACCAGGAATGTCAGATGCCTCAACCTCTTTGATGTCTCCAAGCAGAGGCATGCTGTTCATAGCCATGGACATTCTCTTAGGGGTAAGTCTGGATCCTTTTAACAACAAATATTCAGTTTAGTTCACATAAGTATTAATATGACACACAAACTGTACAGAATGGTGTTTTTATATTGTTAGATTTGTCAGATGTTTAAACTCCTATTAATAAACGTATTGTTAGCCTGTAATTATAACCCACACTGTTTCATTTCTTCTGTAATACAGTTTCTGACCCCTCTCACTCTTTGCATTATACTTTTTTTATGCTGTGTGCTTTCCCTTGACTGGTCATATATGAGTTTATACTTGGGGAAATTCAGATTAAAATAATACAATATACACTGACCAACCATGATATTAAAGGCACCTCCTTGTTTTTATTGATTTTATCAACTCCACTTACCACACAGAAGCATTTTGGATCATTGTCAGCACTCCAGTGACACTGAAGTGATGGTGGCCTGTTAGTACAGTCTAACCTCGTTATCTCACCCCCGTTATCTCGCCAACCTCATCTCTCTCCACCTGTGATGGCAGAACGGATTTCTTTCCATGCATCTTACCTCGAAAAGCCAAAACCCTCGCCCTTGCAATGCTTACAATGTGACAGATGTCCTGCCAGTAATGAAATTCTACCTCAGTAAGCCACCATGTTTCAGACCGTCAGTAGGTGGCACTTTAATCCTACTTTAAACTTGTAAATCCTACTTTAAAACTTAACGAGTGTAGACTGTATATGTTGTGCTGGTATTACTGGATCAGACACAGCAGTGCTGCTGGTGTTTTTAGACACTGTGGCCACTTACTGACCAGTCTACTAGACACTAGACTCATCTGCCTTGTTGGTCCACCTTGTAGATGTAAAACCAGAGACAGTAATCTGTTACAGCACAAGTTGCATTAGTCATACTTTAGCCCTTCATCAGTGGACCACCACCACACTGCAGTACTAAGAATGTGGTGGTACTTTGGGGGTCCTACAGAGTGCACCTGTGTAGTAAGTAGAGGTGATAAAAATGGACAATAACTATAGAGACAGCGAGGTGGTTTTAAAGTTATGGCTGATCAGTATTTGTCCCGTGAAAGATGTGTTTTGGTATCTATCTTTATTTTTATGAAGATGACTGCAAAGCATATTACCTGTGGTGAAAGTTTTTTGAACTTTAAACAGATTATGTCTTGTATTATGGGTTATGCAGTGAGTAAAGTTTGGGTCTAACATATAGACAGTGTATGACAACAAATGTCAGTGTTAAAGTAATATCCAAACAAGTCTGAATGGAAAAAATTTAAATTTGATACCACAAACTGTACTTCATAAATAGACTGATTTGAGAGCTGTCTTTGTGCTCTAATGAAGTCATGTCCCTAAAAGACCAGCATTAACCTAATAAGAAAGCATTCACAGATTTCCTTGGGCTTTAATGCAACAGAGAATGACTGTACCATACAAAAGTCCACTTCCCTCCCTCTGGCTGGAAGCCTGCAGTCTCTGAAATAACAAGAAGAAATAGTAATAAGTCAATTCACTGTAAGATATGAAACCACAGTTGTAGGACATTAAATTCAATATATGTGTTACAAGTGTACAACTTTCTGGAACACTATAGGGTGTCTATAAAGTAAGTCCCACTATAACATTAATGCATTTATTTATGTTTATTCTCACATTGATTCGATGTAATGTGGATAAAACCTGGGCTCATTGTGCTTCCTATAAATCTGAAAGCAACCTCTCATGTATGTTGGTTGGTGAGAACTAAAGTTACTGATGTGGGACGCACTTTATAGACACCCTGTAGATGGCACATCGTTGTTCTATATGGCCACTGATTGGTGTGTTTTTTGGTCTGCAGTTCGGATCTCACCGTAAGAGGCACCCTCTTTTTCTCGCCAGTGTTGGTGCTATCCTCATCCAGACCCACCAGCAGTGGCATTTTGCTCATGGGACTGTGCATCATCTTAGGAGCACCTGAAACAAGATTACGAAACTGCTAATCATGACTGAACTCAAACTGGCCTTGAATGCTAAGAATTTTTTTTATTCATTTTGCATTTCCTTGCCATTATTAAAATGCCCCCCACCCACAACTACACATCCAGTTCTTCTTTCTTAACCTATCATTTTTGTCTTCTCACTTCTACTTCCTTATTGCACTTTGATTCTCCCACTTTGGTCCCCCTCTTTCGCTTCCTCATTCCACCCCCCTCCCTCCTGTCATACCTGAAAAACTGCGAGACAGTGACTTCTTCAGGTTCTCCTGGCCCTGCTCCAGTGACTTCAGATGATCCTTCTGGGCCATGACATAGTAGGCAGTGAATGCCTGGCCAGCCAGCAGCAGACATGCCAGCACGGCCAGGCCAGCCACCTTGGCGGCCTTAGCGTTGGAGTTCCTACGCAGAGGAGAAGACACACACTATTTAACATATAAAAAATAACAATCTCTTTATTGCATTTGAAGTTTTTAGCTTTTGCTTTGTCTGTTAACAATTTGTATTAATAAATAAACAACGTCAACAATTATAACTGGGACAGCATCTAATATGCTAGACCACCACTACAGGTACGCGAGTCATATTGGTGTCTTCTGACTGGGTCCGGAATCACTAAGAAACTTCCTGTAAGATAAAGTATCTATCTATCTGTCTGTCTGTCTGTCTGTCTATCACACGCAGACACAATTGGCTATGTCTGAAGGATGTGAGGCCACTCAGGTGATTATCCCCCAGCGCTATGATGGACTTACGCTCCAGTATAGCTTCCGCCATGACTCTGACCAGGAAAAGCAGGGTTAAAATAAGAAGAAGAACATTATATGATCATGTGCAAAGTGCTGATAGGTACTGGCTAGTTATTTATTTAATGGTGGTGTTGTACGATGATTTGTCAGTGTTACTTATTTAAGTAATAAAAACAAATATAAGCGTACACACATAAGCGCACAAATAAGCGTAAACACTCAATATGTCGAGCTATATCCAAACAAACACTCTGCCTTTACTACAGCCCCAGACCATCTGAAAAAAGAAACAGGATGCTCTGCTTTTCACGAGCTGAACATTGCACAGTTTTAATAATACTACTTATTAGAAAAAATATTATACTAATTACTAATTGTTATTCAAAATAAGTATGAGGAAAACTTGGGAGTTACAATTCTTACTTATCCCAAAATAAACAAATGGAGTATTATTATTATTATTATTATTATTATTATTATTATCGTTGTTGTGTTTGTTGTTGTTAATAATAATAAAATAATAAAATATCTTCCTAAATAAATCCAGATTTAAATTCCTCGCTACTGATTGAAACGGTTCTCTCCCCTGTAACGTCACTTGTTGCCAGGCAGATCTGGATTTCATTTCATTATGTTGATGCAGCGAGCTTGCAAACATAAACCTACACATCAGCACAGAACATTTTAGAAAGTGAAATAAATATTATATATATTATATATATAAGCAAATATAAGTGTTTTGCTTTGTGTAGCAAATAATCTAGCAGCAAAAAGGTTTTAGGTCCGCTGACAGTAAACTGTCGTAACCTGCAATGTCTTGTTTGAATAAAAGCCATTAACAAAAATAAATAAATAAACAAAACAACAACATGTTCTTTGTTATATATGCTCGCACAATAACACACCGGAATGCTCTTAATATGTATAATGGTGTGCCTGTTACACGTTCAAACTAACGTATTTCAGTTATGTTTGCATATTAATGGCATTCATTATTTGTATATATGAGTTATATAAACGGTGTAGGAGTAAGTAATTAAAATGCTCACCGTCTGGGCTGGGGCATGGTCTCGGTGCTGGGAGCGCGCTCCAGGAGTGCGTCGTTCTGCTGCTCTTCCATCCTCACAGGTGTTTGCGCCGTGAACTCTCTCGCTCTTTCTGTGTATCTCTGGTGAAGACTGAAATTGAAGTGAACGAACAGTGGTTGAAACGAGATTTAAACCAGTGGGACGGCCCTGTTTGTTCTGCAGACCTGACGGAAAGTCCCGGCTCATGAATGTGAGGAGGAGGAGGAGAAGCATGATGCGCTCGAGGGTGCATACTACCGTACTAACAAGTATGCTGCAGTAGCGTTCGCTCTTTCTTATCAGAAAGTGTTAGGAAAAGTGTGTTAGGAAAAACATATCGATCTAGGTAGTTGTATTTGGCAGAAAATACATGTCAAAGTCAAATACTAATATAATCACTACACATTTTGATTTTTTTTTTATCTATCTATATATCTATCTATCCATCAGCCTGTCCACATTTACATTTACAGCACTTATCCAGAGCGACTTACAATTGATACAATCTTACAATCCAAGCAATTGTGGGTTAAGGGCTTTGCTCAAGGACCCAACAGTGGCAGCTTGGCAGAGGTGGGATTTGAACCCTGGACCTTCTGGTCCATAGTCCAATACCTTACCTGCTAGGCTACCACAGTCCACCTATCTGTCTTTCTGCTTGTCTGTCTATCAGTGCTGTGTCTATACTGTATGGATTGGATTTTATTTAATGACCCATCAGCATAATGGCTGTTCATGACATGACACTCACTGGGACATTTTAGGGCAACCTATATTGCATGTCTTTGGGATGTGGGAGGAATACAGAGTAAACCCATGTGGACACGGAGAGGAAATGTCAACTCCACACAGGTGCAATCCTCCGTCGGAATCGGACCGGAGATCTCCAGATCTAACCACTAGTGCCAGTGTATATATCTTACAAGTAGATTACCTTAAAAAGTCGTTCCACTGTGGTAGCACCCATTTACATTTACAGCATTTAGCAGACGCCCTTATCCAAAGCGACTTACAATTGATACAGTCTTACAGTCCAAGTACGCAACAGTGGCAGCTTGGCAGACGTGGGATTTGAACCCTGAACCTTCTGGTCCACAGTCCAGTACCTTACCCGCTAGGCTACCACAGTTGTTAAAAGATCACTTCAAAGACAAGTGGAACTACAACATGCAACAGATCATCATGTTATAATGAATTTGTAAGCCTACATTTAATCTCAGGTTCCCATCTGTTTTCACCAATTCATTTTAATTATCTATGCATTAAAAGATCACTTTTCTCAAGACAAATATGTTGTAGAACAGTTGTTCGGTTCCCTTGCAAGTCCATACTACTTAGTATGAGAGTATGCAGGTTAGTGGGCATCTTAGATTCACTTCTTATTTTCCACACCCCCCTAGTATGTAATCTCTGATTGGATGTTGAGCTGAACAGCATCATCAGTTGACAGTTAAAGTAAACATTGAATATGAGCAAGCAGGATTTAATCTAGTGGCCAGAATAGATACACACAGTCGGTATTGATATTAAACATTGTGATAATATAATAGAAGTATGTGTGTGATAGAAACAGATGTATATTTGAAACACTTTAATGTGATTCAACTTGCTTAGATTGTTTTATTGCCAGGTGCACAGTGAGCAATATGTGAGGCTATTCATTGTAGATACTATCAATTTTAAGTGTTTTTAAGCCCTTTGCTTTCTGTAATGTATGGCTTTCACAAAGCAAAGCGTGCATTCATGCATTAAATACAAGGTCAGAACTTCCCAGTGGTTTACTGTAGACGCTCCTTTGCAGACCTAGTTTACCTAGATACATCTGAGTCAGTTTCAAAACCTCCTCCCTGATTGGAGAATGAATCACCACAGGACTCTCAACTTAGAATAATCTGTTTTCTCTTCTCCCCAAATTAAGGAAATGTGAAAAATCATTATTTCATCCTTTTATACAGAGGATGTGGATGAATTTTGTAACAAAGCCTTGTGGAAAAATGAGAGTTTACTAATCTGACAGTGTTAGATGTGGCAGTTATTGAGGTAATAATGTTTTCTAAGGTCTCGCAGAGGTAATAATATTAAAAAACAAACTATAAGCATATTAAACCACAGATACATAGAACCACACACAAAAGCCTATTTTATGACCGAATTACTCTCCCATACTGAGGAAATGCAGAAACAATATTCTAAATGTCATAATACATTCTAATACATAGCTAAGCTCAAGGCTGAGTCCCCCCCCCCAGCAGTTCCCCTGTGTCAGGGAGGCGTCCACAAAATTATGAATACTACTGCAGTAAGGACATTTCATCTTGGTTTGAAGTGAGGTCTAAACAAGAGTATCCTATGTACAATACAAATCATCCAGTGTAACACACAGACACTTCTGCCTAATGGAATGTGTTTTATGCGGAAACCTCACAGTGGAAAGCACCTAGCAGAACAAAACAGCTTTTACATAAGATTCACAAACCTCTGTGAGATTTTGAAAACAAAACCTGGGCATCTAAATAGATGGAGCAACTTTAAATCACACAACACACCCACATGGACATTATGGCAATTAATTAGCAGATACCTTTCCTCTTGTACAAGAGAGAAACTGGGATTTGACCAAATTCTTTTGCATTTTACGAAATTAATTTCCAAACGCTAAAACATCAACACATCAACCTATTAAACTAAGTAAGATTCATGATTGTTAAAACAAGGTGTTTTCCGCCTATGAAGTTACAAGTATTGATTATTTTCTTCTTGTTTTGCGGAGCTGACGTAAAGCTCTTCGAAAAGGGGTAGTGAAAACCTCTGATTAACAGGAAACACTCTTACTTTAGAAGTCAGAGGATGTCTGTGTCTACGAAATGCCTTTCAACACTATTCAAATAAAATCACTGATTAAAAATTGTACTAATAATCTACACATACCGATCACTTTATTACTGCATTGTTTCTACAATAGAGCAGCACTGCTGTGTCTGATCCATTCATACCAGCACAATCACGAGTCATGGACCATATCAGTGGCTCTGCAGTGCTGAGAATGATCCACCACCCCAAAAGTACCTGATATGTGGGGGTCCTGACCATTAGAGTACTAACAAAGAGGACTAACAAGGTATGTAGAGAAACAGATGGACTGCAGTCTGCAATTGCAGAATTGAAAACTGCTTCTATATGGTGAGAGAAACTGAAAAAATGGACAATTTGTGTAGAAACCAGGTGTACCTGATAAGGTACTGTTAATAACGTGATCAGTGACTTTTTGAGCTAGAGTTCTCAAACTTTTATACAAAGTACACACATTTCTTTACTACAATTAGCACCAATTCAGACCTCTGCACGATTATCACAGACCAAGTGAGTTGATGTCAAATACACGGTGTTCCTTTGTTACAACCTACCCCACTACTTTCATACAGCTAAAGACAAGGACAGATATGCATCATTTTTCTGGTTAACCCATTCATGCTGGTTGAGTTACTGTTTTGGAATTTATGACTTTATGACTTTATAACATAATTAAATCATTTAAAAAAAGATGAGAATGAGGCCTTTTGTCTTTATAGGTAAATATGTTCACTTTTTGTGGCAATGGTGTTTTGTTTCACAGTAAGCATTCATATTTAATGATCAGTGATCAAATAAATTGCACTGGACCCAGATTTACACATTGTGTCTGGTCCAAAAATGGACATCATGATTCTCAAAATGTACGTCTTGTATGTGTATTTGCATAAAATAGTTTAATTTACTTACTATGTATTTAAATCACTTAATGTCGATGTGCAAACTTCACATTTTATTCGAACTAAGACTCCATGACTTTAGTTTCGCTCTTAGATTTATCATCTACGCCGCCCAAGGAGGTTGGGTCCCTTTTTGAGTCTTGGTCCTCCCAAGGTTTCTTCCTAGAACTAGGGAGTTTTTCCTTGCCACTGTAGCCCTAGGCTTGCTCAATTTGGGATTGGACGTAATTATTAGGAGATAATCTAAACTTGTAAAGTTGCTTTGAGACATAGAATTTCATATCTATTTATTTAGCACATTATACAACTCTATTTGTCCCAAATCACCTTCTGATCTAAATCTCCATTCAACCAGAAGAAATAATTTTCCTAAACAAAGTAACAGTGTTGAGAAAAACTCCCTAAGGACAGTAGGAAGAAACCTAGACAGGAACGGAGAATCAGAAAAGGGAACCTGTCCTTTTGGTTAACATCAGATAGTGGAATTAGAGCAGGAACTGATTAAGCATGAAGTACAAGAATGAAAGTGAGAGTCAGGGGTATAATCCCTTATGGAATAATCAGTCAAACTGAACATGGGCCCTAACTGGAGATGATCCTAATGGAATCTGGTTTCAAGCTTGACCTTTTTCACAATAAGGGGAGAGTGGCCATAGACCCTAACTCATAAACAATAGAATGGGATCTTTGTAGCATAAAAATGTCCTCAGTTGTACCGCTTACTAAGGAGTTCCAGACAGCCTCTGGAACACCTTATGATAGATCACCTAATACCAGTGACTGACCACAATAAACTTGGCTGAATGGAAAAAAATCCCTGCAGTGAACATCCACAATCTATTGAAAATCCTGTCTGGGAAAATGGAGGCTTGCAACAAGAAAGAGGTGCTAATGTGGTGTTCAGCCATGTAATATATTTACATTTACATTTGCAACATTTAGTCAATGCCCTTATCCAGAGTGATTTACAGAAGTGGTTTGTATTTTCTTAGTAGACATTACCTCATGCTTGCACAAATGGGCTGCAGTTCACAAACCACAATTAAACTAAAACCCCATTAAAAACTAACAAAGAAACATAGTAATAAAGAAAAGAACAATAAGCAGGACAGCTTAAGTCAATAATACAACTGTGTAAGGCCTATCTCAGTCTTTGCTTATGTCCTGAGAGTATACAAGATAAAGGTTAGCTAAGGGTTTGTATTTCTTTCAGATAGTAAATAGTAGTAAATTGGTATGTAAGACAAATGGTAAAAGTCTCCTATTTGTTACATTAGTGCCACAGGTATATCAACTTAAACCTTATATATAGTAATGGCCAGAAATATTGTCAACCTTACAATTTTCCTTCCAAATAATGTACACGTTGCTCTAAAATAATTTATTTCACTCTAAAAACAGTTGAAATTATCAAAGATTTCCACAAAATATTCTTCATTCACTCAGTTAATCCATTAAAAATGGTATGCACAAAATTACTGGCATCCTTAATTTAATATTTACAACCACAAATCAGAAAAAGTTGGGACAATGTGGAAAATGCATTAAAAAATGCAGTTTTGACTTTTATTTCACTGCAGGCAGTATAAACCTGAGATATGGTCAACTTCATTTCATTTGGTAATAAGCATCCATTCCTGCATTTCAGGGCTGCAACACATTCCAAAAAAAGTTGGGGTGAGGGCAATTCAGAGCTAGTAATGAATTAAAGAACTAAATGATGATGTGATTTTAAACCGGTGATGTCAACAGCTGATTGTAATGATTTGGTACAAAAGTAGCATCCAGAAAAGGTTGAGTCTTTGATGAGCAAAAATGGCCAGAATATCTCCAGTTTGTCAACAAATGCATGAGAAAATTATTGAAATGTTTTAAAAACAATGTACCTCAAAAAGGATTAGAAGGGATTTGCAAATGTCTCCGTTTACAGTGAATAATATCAATTAAATGATACAAGGAATCGGGAGGAATTTCAGTGCCTGAAGGCCAAGGGCACAAACTTAAGCTGATCTTCTATCCCTTTGACTACATTCAACAATAGCTGACATAACCACATGGGCAAGGAATCACTTTGGCAAACCTTCGTGAAGCAGTACAATACGAAGTTACATTCACAAATACCACTTAAAAAAGAAGCCTCATGTTAACCATGTCCAGCTTTAACTTCTCTGGGCTCAAAGGCATCTAGGATGGACCATCACACAGTGGAAATGTGTATTGTGGTCAGATGAATCAATATTCCAGGTCTTTTTTGGAACAGAAATGGACGCTATACCAGTTGTAAATTGTTCTGCGTAAGAGTGTCTTCTAAATGACCAAATGTAAATTCTACTTTGTGATATATCTATACTTCATGAGGTATTTTATGAGTTTAAAATCTGGACCTAATGATGATGGCCACTTCAGTACAGTCCAGTGCTTTGACTTAAACAATTTCTGCTTTTTATGTTTTGGATCATTGTTCTGTTGAAAGGTGCTTACTGATACTAATTGATACATGACTGAACAAAACATTAATGTACTTTACCATAATAGATTTATATTTGGTCTCGTATATCCACAGCATATTGTTCCAGGAGGATTGTGACTTCCTAATGTAATTTTTTGCAAATTCAGTTTGCCTTTTTGTGTCTCCATTTCAGTTGTTTGGTCCTTCTTGTTCCACATGATTCAGATGATGATGGATAATGCGAGCTGACACTATTCTACCTTGATTCTGCAGTATAGCTTCATTTTGTTTGGAAGTTGTTTGTACCAATCCTTTACTCTTTTCAGTTTTTCTCATCCATCCACATCCTGAAGTTTTGCAAAGTTACCTACAGTGTCATGGGCTGCAAACCACTTGATTAAATGGACACATGAACATTAAGAAATCTGGATATGTACTTGTAGTCTTGATATTGTCCATACTTTTCTAAGGTTTTGCTTTTCAAAGCTTCTACTTTTGTGTCCCTGTCCTCAGTGTGGAACACTCAGGATCAAAACATGACAAGACTCAACTAAACTGAATAAAAATCTGATTTCTATATTGTGTAAACCTGTAACTTCTTAAAAGTGTGCTTAATTGCAAATTAACCTGCTTTAAATCTAAGTATCCCTTACAATTTCCGAAGCATGCCGACAATACTGTCAGATCCATGTTCAATTATATGTGGAATCCTACAACGGTACCATCACAGCCATTCCCCAATCCTGTGTGAATGGTACACGTGGCCATTGTCATTAATGGTCATGGCTATCTGCATATTAAACTGATCAGTGGTCCCATAGTTATGTCATGGTGCTGGTATCAGGCATTATGCAAAGGTGCTGTTGATAAGATTGGAGAAGTTTTCCAACTAGCTGAGACTGAAGAAGCCACTTAGATGAGTGACGAAACGTGTCTCCCACAAAACCTAATGTCAACTTCTGGAATTTTCTCACTTGGATTACTGAGTATGCATCGAGTCAGATGAATCGGTAGATTGTGACATCAAATCCTGGCTCCACCAAGCCACAACTACTGGACCCTTGAGCAAGGTCCGTAATCCATATTTGCCCAACTCAATTGTAAGATGCTCTGGAGAAGGCCATCTGCTTTAAATGTAATGAACTTACTATTTCTCTAGGTGTGGGTGAGTATGTATGAGTAAATGATTATGTTACTGGTTCTGGATGTTACATAAACTGCTATTAACACTTTCAAACATAAATGTGCTTATCAATTAGGTATGCTGCCAGGGATTTCAGGCACCATGATAAGATATTACACTGGGCTCTAAAAAAATTATAAAAATTAATATTAATCAGCTTGCCAAGTTGCTAGTTTTGTTACGTAAATTGTAACAATTTGTTACCCTAAACTTTTTCTCCACAATACAAATGTAACAAATATCAGAAGAATCGGTATACTTTATACAGACGAATGAAGTCAACATTAAAATCCATGCCCAGAATTCACAGTAACTGGAACTCAATCAAACATGAAGTCTGAGATAAACATCCTACTGGCCAACACATCCGTGTTTATTGGGAAATCACCAACCACACAAAAGAGACATTTCTCTCTGTTCTGCTTACACTTCCTCATTTTATCTTTAGTGGTGAATAAATAGCATTTAAGGGCATAACTCAATAAGGCTTATTTTGATGATTGGACCTGATAGCAACATGTATCCAATAATGTTACCCAAAGCAAACTTAACTCCTTATATGATTTGTTTTGACAGCAAATGCAACATGATTTTTTTTTCAACAGCCAGAAAGCGATAGATCTAATGCCAAACTGTGACATGTATATTGGCTGCTGTGTGTATTGAAAGACAGTTAAATAACTAAGTGGGCTACTGTAACATGCAACGTCAACTAAAGTCTGACTTTCTAAATGAAACCCATAGTTCAGTTAAAATGTTGAGTTAAAACTGTCACATGTATCATATCACTTTCCTTTTGTTATTGTTAGTACACAAAAATGTAAGGAATTCCCCACAGTCAGAGTAAGAAACACTACAGAAATGAGAGAGTCATCACAAATACTCTGTATCATTCATGCTATTACTAATGAAAAGTGAAAGCTGTCAACTAGTTTAGTCATCTAAGTTGCAGAGGTTTTATAGTAACACATTGGTTTTACCCTTAATGCTGGGTTAATGTGCCTAGGATTTCTGATCTAGATAATTAATTAAGCTGTTATTTTACACATTCAAGAATTCAATCCTTGAACGTTATTGGCAAATTGTGGCACATTTGCCCAAAGATGTTGCAGCTGGGCCTGTAGATCCTGTATACTCTTACGCTGCTGAAGCTGGCATCATAGCCAGTCCCATAAATGGCTGATTGGTAATAAATCTGGTGACCGGGCAGCAGAGTTGGGTATCGTTTGCATTTTTGAAATTCTAATTATGATTCCGATGCTTTTTGTCATTTCCTGTTCTTATCGTTTCCAACTGTCGATTTCAAAATGGTGAAAAAAGTGCCAAATGTTTAGGTATGAAGAATATATTTATTTTTGTATATTTCAACTTCAAACGTAATCACTTTACATTAATCACTACCATTGAAACTTATAATTAAAAAAGCTTAATGTGGCTTAACGTTCTAAAGTAATGACCTAGGAACACCAAATGTCTCTCAATTAACGATCATAAGTAATCTCTACTGCTGAAATGATGAACATGATAAGTAAAACAGGTTTAAATGGGAAGAAAAAAGCTTACCGGTAACTTAAAAATGATTACTTTCCTTTTTGGACCTTTTGGTTCATAATTTCTGCAGTAGAGATTACTTATCAATAGTAGTAACTGAGAGAAGTTTTGTTTTCCTAGGTCATAGTTTGAGTACATTTAAACCACATAAAGCTTTGTTCATGTTCAGAGTTTTAGACTGTCCGAATGTTGGAACCGGTTCTGATTCGGAACCCTACTGGGCAGGGCAACAAAGTATTGCAATCTGGTAGAGATTTCTTGAAATCCCGTGCTGTGTATGGGTGAGCATTATCCTGGTTAAAAATGCTTCTCTGCCATGAGAGACAACACGTGTGGCTGTGGTATGTCCTGCAAACCAACATAGAACTTTTTGGTAAAAACTCAACTCGTCGTGTTTGGAGGAAGAAGAATTCGGAGTTGCATCCCAAGAACACCATACCTACTGTGAAGCATGGGGGTGGAAACATCATGTTTTGGGGATGTTTTTCTGCAGAGGAAACAGGACGACTGATCCGTGTTAAGGGAAGAATGAACGGGGCCATGTATCGTGAGATTTTAAGCCAAAACCTCCTTCCATCAGTGAGAGCATTGAAGATGGAACGTGGCTGTGTCTTCCAGCATGACAATGATCCCAAACACACCGCTCGGGCAACGAAGGAGTGGCTCCGTAAAAAAGCATTTCAAGGTCCTGGAGTGGCCTAGCCAGTCTCCAGACCTCAACCCCATAGACAATTTGTGGAGGGAGTTGAAAGTCCGTGTTGCCCCAAAACATCACTGCTCTAGAGGAGATCTGCATGGAGGAATGGGTCAAAATACCAGCTACAGTGTGTGCAAACCTGGTGAAGGCTTAAAGGAAACGTTTGACCTCTGTCATTACCAACAAAGGTTATGTTACAAAGTACTGAGTTGAACTTTTGTTATTGACCAAATACTTATTTTCCACCATAATTGACATTTAAATTCTTTAAAAATGCTACAATCTGATTTACTGGATTATTTTTCTCATTTTGTCTCTCATAGTTGAAGTGTAGCTATGAGGAAAATTACAGACCTCTCTCATCTTTCTAAGTAGGAGAACTTGCACAATCAGTGGCTGACTAAATACTTTTTTGCCCCACTGTATGGTCAACATAATGGTTAACAAGACTAATTAAAATGCCTTCGTAACATATACTGTATATGGGCAGATATTCGTATTCATTTCCATTCAGTTTAAAAAAACAAAAATGTATTAATAAACTGAGTTTGGCGTTTATCACCTGTTTCATAACATTGTTTGTTTTCATGCCCATAGGGAGACTAAAATACACTATTTCATCAGCCATTCTAACGTGACCAAATAAAACCTGCTCTCATTACGTGTACTACTGTCTTTCGATATCTAGCTGTTGCTATTACGCCTAATTTAAATTATTGAGAAGTAATTTGACCAATGGTAGTCTGTGTACATAATCCAACAAGTATGTGTGTGTATCGCGACTATAGAAAACAAATGTCAACAAATGAAAGCAAAACTACATCGTGGACATTTTAGGCACTGACTGAACAAATTCCCATAAAGAGGACTTTGCTCGTAAGGTCTGGAGTCAAAATTAAATAAGGAGTGGGTATTAATAATAATAATAATAATAATAATAATAATATACGTCATAATTTTAATACGTGTATAATCATAATATAATTTTGTGTTATTAGCTAGGTACTGTGCCTTTGCTTACTTCGCTGTTTACTTTACCTTTATAAACGTCTCTGTTACGAACCTCTTCAGCACAGCGTCCTTGCACTCGTTCCTGAAACTCTTTATAAGTCTTTCTCAAAGCTGCCAGAAATAAGTAATTCTAAAGTCTTAAGCTAAATATATTGTTTGTTGTGTATATGTGTCATCCCGTTGAGTGGGTGCTATTTGCTTGCTGTAACTATATTTTTTCAACCTAACAACACACATATGTAACTATTCATAATGAGTATCGGTCAATCTCAGGCAACTTTTTACAAGGTTTCTCCTGTTACTGTTACTCAGTCCTGTTACTCTATATGACATGCAGGAAGTTTCAGCACATACTTAGTAAATACATCAAATGTAATCATATGGCGTCCCTACTAATAGCATTACGACATTGAGCACATTCTAATGATTTACCAAAAATGTGCATTTTACAATAAACAAATAACTTTTAAAAATAATTTTGGTAACAGAATATTAAGTAGAAACTGACCTTCTCATTCCTAATTACAATATCATCAAAAATACAGGAAAAAAGAGAGAACTTATTTTTGGTTTTCCCATGGTCTTCACAAGATTCAGATAACACAACATCCTATTGAACATGTGACTTGTGGTATATTCCATCATTTTCATAAGTGGTAATATGTTAGGGTAACAGGACTGAACTAAAATCCTGGGGACATGACAAAAATGTGTATTTTAAAGTAAAAAGTTTTGGCTTTCTCATTTAAAAATATTTAAGGCTATTCTGGAATATGGAGTGACTCAACATAATAATAATAATAATGATGATAATGATGATGATGATGATGTTATTGTTGGGACTGTGGTGGCCTAGCAGTTAAGGTACTGGACTATGGACTAGAAGCTTCAGGGTTCAAAACCAACAACTGTTTGTATTGTCAATTGTAAGCTGCTCTGGATAAGGATGTCTACAACCATGACATAACTGTAAATAATAATAGTAATTGTGTTTAAATAATGATGAATGGTTTTATTATTCCTAATAATAAAATGTTTTTACAGTTAATTAGTTTAAAAAATATATATATATACATGTAATGTCATGGGGACAGAAATGGCACCATTTGGTGGAATCGCATATATTTACTAGGTATATATTATTATCAGTTTAATCCTTTACAGGGTCCTTTACAGGGAGAGCGGGTGCCTAGTCAGATTTACATGAAATAGTTTTATTTAAACCAGTAACAAAATGTAAATTAATTAGGCTACATCAGAAACGTGTTTGTGCGCTGGTACAGTCCACCAACTCCAAAAACCAGCAAGACCAGCAAGACCATTTCAGTTCACCAGCTAAACGACAACTCCGACACTAACCAGCATAAAACACATTTTCTAAATAGAAATAGATAAAATGTGTGCTTTAGACATAATCCCTGTAATACTGCTATTAGAACACCAGGTGGCAGCATTTATAATGCTTTGATTTAACATGTTTTGCCCTCTGGTGGTCGTAGTGTACAATGGCGTCTGTAATACGAAGAGTCTCGTGTTTGTGACTTTGGGGCAGAGAGGAGGCGCGACTAGGAGAGAGAAGGAGAGAGGGGGAGATCTGCTGCTCTACTGCTCAATTCGCTTCTCTTACGGAGTCTGTCAGCGGACACAGCATGCAAAACGTGGCATTTTAACAAACGGGTGAGTAGAGGACACTGTGAACGTAAACGCTGTGCTTGTAAATCAGAGCCGCTGTGTTAAGGTTAGGCGTGTATGCAGTGTTTTGGTAACAGTGGTGTGTGTGTGTGTGTGTGTGTGTGTGTGTGTGTGTGTGTGTGTGTGTGTGTGTGTGTGTGTGTGTGTGTGTGTGTGTGTTGGTTGAAATCTCAGCTCTAAGTAGTCACATTAGTTGAGCTGGCATGCTGTCTGCATTTCAAGCTGACATTCATTCAGCAAGTGATCCAAGAGTGCACACTGAAACAGTCGTAGCAAGGCTTTCTTAACCCACAAGAGTCAAGTATGTATTTGCATAGATTATTATCAGTGGCAGCGTGAATCTTCGTGCATGTTCAGCTGTGCAAGAATTACGGCTGCTTGGTATGTCAAGATGGTGTGAGGAGGTCAAGACAGGAGGTGGACCCACACTATAAAGTAGAAAGTTTGTGGACATCCCAACAGACCATACACAAACATGAGTAGTATTGTCGAATTTAATTGTTTCCCATTTGCTGCTACAACGTCCTTTACTCTTCTGAGAAGGCTGTCCATTAGAGCAAACGTAGGGCAGTGAGTTCTGTTGGCATTCCAGTTCATCACGTCCATCGTCTGTCAGTCCATCAGAGTTAAAGTCATCAAAGATGTCAAACCATGTTTTTAAAAACTTTGTTTAAGGAAGGCAGGACAGAATGTTGTCCTATATCCCACCCAGTACAGTCGTTCGTTGAAAAAGCATTCGCTGAAACTTAATTTCAGTTCGGTTGAAAATGAAAATGAAATGAAATGACAAAAGACAAAACCTTTTTTTCTAGTGGCTGGAAAAAACATTTATGTGAGAACTTTTCTATGATGTGGTTGAAAGTGAACAGTGAAATGATGTCTTTTTTAAATCACTGGAAAGATGTTTATTTGGAACATTATTTCTTCCGTATGGATTTGGTACAAATGTTTATGAACGGGTTGATTTCTAGTTAGCAATTAAAGGGTCTTTGACATATTGATACCTGTAATGTGTTGTTTATATTGTACATTACTAAATGCAAATCAATATACTATATTTACTACACCATATGGTATGGTAATATTGAAAGTGACATATCCAAGTAATGACAGAATAACAAATACACTACCCCAATTCCAAAAACGTTGGAGCAGTAAAGTGCTAGGCTAATAAAAACAAAAGGCATTGACTTGCAAATCCTGTTTATCCTGTACTAAAACTCATTATTTGACACTCATTTCAAATCTGATAACTGCAACATTCCCCAGGAAACTGGGACAGTGTTTTCCATTGTGTAACAGTATCCTTTCTGATAATAACATATATTAAGTGTATGGGCTTTACAAACATCAGTTTAGCAAGTGGAATCTAGCCCCATTCTTCCATGATGCAGATTATCAGCTATGCAGTTGTTAAGGGCCTTTGTTGCCATATTTTGTGCCTCATAACGCTCCACACATTCTTTTTTGGAGACGGGTCAGGACTGTAGGCAGGCCTCATGTGCTCTTCCTGCTTATACAGCCATGCACATGATCCAGGCAGAATGTACTTTGGCGTTGGCCTGCTGGCAAATGCAGGGATGTGCCTGAAGAAGACGGCGTCTGGATGGGAGCATATGTTGTTCCAACATTTGTACGTATTTCTCTGCGTTCACGGTGCCCTGACAGATGTTCAAGTTACTCATGTCATGGCAGATGCTGCCTTTTGGACCTGATAACAGCTTGGCTAGTCCTTGTCCCCTCAAGAACATGATGGATGATTTCCCCCCCCCCCCAAAACTACTTGGAATAAGTTTCAGCCTCATCAGACCACAAAAGATGAGCTTCCCCTGTGCTACTGCCTATCTGAGAGCTGCTACTGGCATCTTGGTGACCCTACTGTACAGTGTGGTTGTACTTCTTTGCATAACAAGGCCTTAACTTGCACCTAAGGATGCAGCCATGAATTGTGTTGGCTGACAAGAGTTTAAGAAAGTATTCCCGACCCCGTGTCATAAGTGGTTTTAGGCTTTATGTAATGTAAAAATGAGGTTTGAAGGTACATTTATTTGTTTATTTATATATTTTTTTATATATATTATTTATGTCACTTCAGCGTTATTGGCTATACATATAATCCATTTCCATTTACAGCATTTAGCAGATGCCCTTATCCAGAGCGACTTACAGTTGATACAATCCTACAATCCAAGAAAT
Source organism: Ancistrus triradiatus (assembly GCA_025084515.1). Classification (NCBI taxonomy): domain Eukaryota; kingdom Metazoa; phylum Chordata; class Actinopteri; order Siluriformes; family Loricariidae; genus Ancistrus; species Ancistrus triradiatus. The sequence goes on along the minus strand of JAJAGP010000282.1, from coordinate 320,396 downwards.
TGTGGGTTAAGGGCCTTGCTCAAGGACCCAACAGTGGCAGCTTGGCAGAGGTGGGATTTGAACAATGTATCTTAACCACTAGGCTTCCACAGTCCGTATTTCGCTTTTGATAAGAATTGTTTTGGTCTAACATTTTAATTTATGGATGCTCAAGCAGCGCTGCAGTCTAATATGTTAGCCCACCTCCGCAGGGACTCAGGTTTGAGCCTCGTCCATGAGTCATATCATCAATGTTAGCTATTAATGTTCATCATAACTGTGTGTGTTACAACAGAAGTAACACAAGTGTGTAGAGAAAGGAAAGTAGCTTACTCTAATTAATGACTGTGATGTTATTTTTAATGTATTTTCTCCAAAATACGTTCATATATGAAACATTGAACTCATGCATATCTGATTTAGTATTAGTATAAACTCAGGTTACATTCTTCCTCTTCTGTTAACAAGTTACATCCGGATGGTTGGCAAATATGATGTATCTTAATTAGCTAGCATTTTTGACTAGCTAACATTATGTATCTAACTTGCTAGCTGTGTAAAGTTTGAAGCAAATGGTGGGTTGCAACACATTGAGGTGGCAGCGGTATAACATTTTCTGGTAAATAGTTCTTATCTGAAAGTCTAATTGAAGTGAGTCATGATGCTGCTGCTATAGACATCCTTGTGAGTGGCATCCCAAAAATGACTTAAATTCAGATTTACATAGACAATATAAATAAAAAAAAGAGTGTTTGTGTCTTGTGTCAAATTTAAGATATATAGGTTTCAATATAAAAATAAATAAGTCTACTCTCATTATTTCATACAGTGGTGCTTGAAAGTTTGTGAACCCTTTAGAATAACTTTCTGCATAAATTTGACCTAAAACATCATCAGATTTTCACACAAGTCCTAAAAGTGGATAAAGAGAACCCAGTTAAACAAATGAGACAAAAATATTATACTTGGTCATTTATTTATTGAGGGGGCTTGGGGGGTCACACCAGATACTGAAAGCAAAGGTTCACATACTTTTGCCACTCACTAATATGTAATATTGGATAATTTTCCTCAATAAATAAATGACCAAGTATAATATTTTTTCTCTGATTTGTTTAACTGGGTTCTGTTTTTGTTTTTTTTTTTGTTTTTTTTAATTGAGATGTCAAAATCAGCATACAGAATAAAACAAACAGAACTGGGTTCTCTTTATCTACTTTTAGGACTTGTGTGAAAATCTGATGACGTTTTAGGTCATATTTATGCAGAAATCTAGAAAATTCTAAAGGGTTCACAAACTTTCAAGCACCACTGTATCACATCAACGCTTGTTAATCTGACTTAAATTGGAGTTTGTCACACAACTGTAGATTAGGATTTAAATAAACAGGCTACTGTTTTTTAAAATCCTAATACTACAGGCTGTAAGTGTTTCATCAAGAGTGAAAATATCGAATGACTTTTCTTTGTTTGTTGGTTATTATATTGTAAGAATACAAAGGAAAATGTCATGTTTATTTTGAATCTATGAATTTTATTTCCCAGAATACATAGTTTGACTTATTAAAGAACAAATGTCAAATTAAGCACAAATATGAAGTTAAAGTTTGTCTCTGTTTTGCTTTATACGTTAAGTGTAAATTTACTTCTAGATATTCCTTTTTATTTCTAGATTCATTCAGGATCAGTAAAGTCTTTTCTTACCTTTTTCTTACATTATTTTATTTAACATTTTAAACAAGATAAGTTAATCTTGGTAAAGTTTTATATTGAACATTTGCTGCATAGTCGCGTTTCTTTTTATACATTTTCTAAAGAAACAAACGTCCATGAATAGCTATAGTTGATTGGTTCTATTGCCTCTTCAAAATAAAAATATACTTTTAAAAGTTCATTTAGAATTATTTTTTAGAAATAGAAGAGAGAAAACCAAACATATGGGGAAATGCCTAATTTTGCCTACTTTTGCTGGTTGTAAATGGGTATGAGCATTAAGTGACTTGTACATGTGCAGCTTCTCTTTAGTATAAAGATTAAATGTTTAAATACTTCTGGCTTTTGGACTGAAAGGCCATTTCAGTGCATCACCATCCCAGTGTTCTATTCTGTAGGTATTACAGAATGAATAAGGTTAGTTTGCTCGTATACATCTGTGATCTTGATTGCCAAGTTGGAAGGAATACACACTTAGACTGTGTCTCACTGTTACAGTCATGTGGTTTGTACCTCATAGGACTCTAGCAATTGTGTTGTTAATGTGTAAAAACCTTGAAACCATGACAGTATGAAATGAGGAGTATTACAGAATGTTTTCTAAATCCCACATTCACACAATATACTGATGCTCTTATGTTTGTTAATTGGGTAAATGGACCAAAAAGAAGGATAAACATTAGGAATGAATGGCAGTAAACAGCACTTACATTTCCAAGATGATCTCACTGCTGATGTCATGATGTCATCTTTGTTTGTAAACTTTGAAAAGGTCTGTTGTTTGCTGTTCTGGTCGCCTGTCCTCTATATCTGTTTGCCCATGATTTCGCATTGCTATTTGCCATTGGCTGATCTGTGTTCCATTTTTCAACAAACCACTACCACTCATTCCATCCACTGACCACGTCTGAAAAGGCCATAAATGCTGTGTTTATTGGCGTATCAGCAATATGTATTTTCCCTACTGTTTATCTTAAACCATGCTTTTGTGAAAAGGTCTATTTATTGATCTAATTTACACTAGAGAGGAGTCTCATCCGATCCTGTATTGGTATCGGGTCCAATATTGACGTCATTCACTCATGGATAAGGCCGATCCACTTACCGATCCATAATCCATTCCACATCTTACCATGAGCATGCGGCAATTTCAGTCTGCAACTGAACTGAGTCAGCAAATAGTATTAGTTGTTGGTTTAACTAAAATGTCATGTGGAGATTTTTTAGTCTGGAAGTACCGAAAAGCACAACAGCATGTTGTAACCTTAAACACAATACCAACAATAATAATAATCATAATATTGAAGTAAAAAAAAACCCCAAAAAACTCCTGTATCGGAATCTGTATCGGCAGGTGTGCACTGGAATCTGATCTGACCTGAAAAAATGTGGATTGACCCATCACTAATTTAGACATCCCATGTACATCCTTGTTTGACCAGTGAACATTAGAACCATTACCAAAACTAACAGAATATTTACATTCACTAGCCATCATCATTTTGTTTAATTTCTTACAAGCTTTAAAATGCTAGTCTAAACTATGTTACAAGTAGAACGTTCAGCTTATGTTATGTCTGTTATATCTGTATGGATCTACCTGGGTTAGGCCAAAATGTAACGTCCTCCTTACATCACATGCTAGGGAAAACAGCCTAGTGGTTAAGGTACTGGACTCTGGACTAGAAGGTCAAGGGTTCAAATCCCACCTCTGCCAAGCTGCCACTGTTGGGTCCTTGAGCAAGACCCTTAACCCACAATTGCTTGGGTTGAAAGACTGTATCAATTGTAAGTTGCTCTGGATAAGGGCGTCTGCTAAATGCTGTAAATGTAAATGTTTGGTGGGATGAAAGCGTCATACTGAGGCTTGGGCTGATTATTGATGTTATTGAATCATATGATAATATGTGTCATAATATAAAGTGTCTTGTTTTTTATTATTACTGTATTATGTCTTATTTCATTATAGTATTCAGTGCAAAAGGTTGGACTTAATTTACACATTATACAACAGAACATCACAACGGAGGATAAGTGGGATGGTGAAGTGTCAATATGGCAATATTTTGGTTTCAACTGAAAGGATGCGAAGAAGCAGTGGTTGTTAATGTTGTGTGAGGTCTGTGCTGAGGGACTTCACTCTGTACTTTAAGAGCGGAAGATGAATGAGAATAAATAATAGTGCACAGTGCAGGCAGTGCACCAGATATTTCACTTACTCACTCGCTAACTCACTCACTTTCCGTACCTGCTTAATCCAATTCAGGGTCCCTAACTGTCCCTAAGGTGATAGAGGACTGTGGTAGCCTAGTGTGGTTAAGATATTGCCACTGCTGGGTCCTTCTGCAAGACCCTTAACCCACAATTGCTTGGATTGTAAGATTGTATTAGTTGTAAGTCGCTCTGGATAAGGGTGTCTAATAAATGACATAAAACGTAAAATGTGATAAGACAGAAACCAAGACTAGACAGCGCACCACTTCAGTCTAACTCACTCTTACAATGGGACACATATAGGCACCATTTGACCTAATGAATGTTATTGGAATCTTCTTCTTCTTCTTCTTCTTCTTCTTCAGGGGTCACCACAGCGAGTTAAACGTTTCCACCTCACCCTGTCCTCCACATCCTCTACTCTCACCCCAACTCCCTGCATATCTTCATTTACCGCAACCAAATAACTCCTCTTTGGTCTTCCTCTCCGTCTCTTGCCTGGCAGCTCCATCGCCAACATCCTCCTACCAATATATCCACTATCCCTCCTCTGCACATGTCCAAACCATCTCAGTCTTCCCTCTCGAATTTTGTCTCCCAATTTTCCAACCTGTGCTGTCCCTCTGATGATCTCATTCCTAATCCTGTCCACCCTACACGTCCTAAGAGACCTCAACATTTTAAGTTCTGCCACCTCCAGCTCTGCTTCCTGTCTCTTTGTCAGTGCACTGTCTCTAAGAAAAGCCATACCAAGGCTGGTCCAATACTCTCTTAATGAATGTCATTGGAATGTGTGTGAGAATTGGAACTGGAAATTAGAATTTGTCATATAAATTTATGAGACAGAAGGAAAGAGTCTATTCTGTCAAACTGGCATTAGCTTCTTTACCAGCAGAGCAGCAACACTGTAAAGACATCATAAGTAGGGTTGTGCTAAAAAATCGATACAGCATGTATTATGATATTTATTTTCGTGATATACTACATCGATTTTCAGCTCAAAATATAGATTTTTTTTGAAGGAAGAAAAAACACTTTTAAATGGATTGTAAACTACAATCTCCACTCCTGTAGATGTCGCAGTACAGTGGTTTGACTCAATTTGCCCGGTGAATTATCAATCTGATGTGATATATTAAGACGACTCAGATAATACACCATAACATGTATTTCAGCTGTTTTCATATTTTCAGTGAACTGTATGGAATATTGCAATATGACCCATGTATCGTTATGCATATTTTATTGTGAAGTCTATTCCAATACCCACTCCAATCGTAAGCCCATTCCCCCAGTGGACTGGCTGCAGACAAAAATGTAACAACTGTTTAACAACGAAAGTTACTGAGTTTAATATGGCTATCATTATAAATAATTCCACAATATTAGAAGGTTGGCTGTTGTGTGGCAGTGTGGTAATTAAAAATGCATGCTGTGTTGTAAGGCACATGTGGTGCTTATAACTGAATTTGGATTGTAGTAATCGAGTTTTAATAAACTATTAATATCACACCAAGCTTAATTGACGTGTTATGTGCAACACCTTCTCCTGCCACTGTAATGTCTATGGAGATTTCATGTCTGCTTCTTATTATGAACCGTGTGGCTGAAATAACAGAGATCTCTAATTAGAAGAGATTACTTTTCACCACATAGGGCACAAAATGAAAAACTAGTGCAGGTTTGCACACACTGGAGTGGCATTCATTGTTAGTCATTGTGACAAACAAGTATTTTGAGCAGTTCCTCTTGACTGCTGGTTTAGTATTGTGCAGACTAGACCAAAAGAGAGGGCAGTATTCCAAGTATTCGCTCCCTGATGGTGAACTTGGTGGTGCTGGGTGAAGATGTCAGTCCATCACAGAGCTGACAGGGGTCACTGTTGGGGCGCCCATGGTTGATCCCCTTGTGCCTATCACTGATTTTGAGACATAAGACCTTATATCTAATGACCCTTTATATCTGATGACTCTGCTCCAAATCAGAATGCAAATTTTATGCACTTTGCAGAATGCACAGTGAACCATAGCAGTGATTCTCAACCTTGCCTCTTGGCAAAGGTGACCCATGGAGGTGCATCCTACGCATCTGTAATCCGGTCTTTGTTTAATATACATGAGCTTTGTGTACAGTCTTGATCGTTTCAATATTCATGCTGACCACCCGTTTTTGGTGTGGATTTTCAGTCTTCTTTTTTGGTACTGATGACCAAGTCTGGAATTTCTTCATCAACAAACATTTTTAGCTGTAATTTTGACAGTAGCACTTTTCATCAATGTGTAGGGAATCATTCCGATTGCAGATTGCAACTAAAAACTCAACAATCTGATAAGAATTTACATTTATATGTGCACTAAAAGATAAGCACATACAGTGGAATCTTGGAATTTGCACGGCTCTTCAGTTGAACAATTCAGATATCAATTAGTCCGTGAAATTTTTTTGTGCCCCCAAATTCGAACAAAAATTTTGATTTCGTACATGGGCCCCCTAAATAAAACACTCAATGGTGCGATCTAAAAAACATGATGCATATAATACAATCCAGTCAGTGGCGATAATGCACCAACATGGTATGCCAGTCACCACAAAACCCAAAACAGAAGAAGAAGAATTAGGGTTCGATCATAGCCATATTATTATGTTGTATTGTTTTATTGTTATACACTGCCTGGACAAGAAAAAACACCTGGATTTAACTAAGCAAATAGTTAAATAGTTAAAAAAAGAGTCTCCCATCTGCATTGGTGGTTATGTTTCAGCTGGCAGCAAGTTCTTTAACCCTAACTGATGCAGTGAGTAGCTTCTCATTTGTTCAACAACCATGTCAAAAGACCCATCCTGTGGTCGTGGAAAAGATGTTCATCTGTTTCAGTAGGGTCAAATTGTGAAAGAGTGGTACAGGGAGCATGAGATGTCATTTTCACACATGGATTGGCCACCACAGAGTCCAGACCTGAACCCATTGAGAATCTTTGGGATGTGCTGGAGAAGACTTTGTGCGGTGGTCCAAGTCTCCCATCATCAGTACAAGATCTTGGGGAAAAATGAATCCAACTCTGGATATTGTGTGGAAATGATGCCATGGGGACTGTGTGTCGTAGTCAAAGCTAAAGGTGGTCCAACGAAATATTAGTGTGAGACCCTTTTTTTTTGGTCAGGCAGTGCATTATTATATTATGTATATGCTTATCATATCAGTCTATGGGTGTGGGATTTCACACACCCCCTCAGTCTTTGCGTCGCTGTCTCAGTGATAAGACGTGCCGAAACGGTTTCATTCTGATTGGAAATGTAGTCAGCTAAAGAAGTTTACATGGATAGAATTCTTCTATTGAAGCAATTACTTAAAGGATTACCCATTATTAATTAATAACTTGGCGGTATTAATTAAATTGTAACACATAGCTCTTAAATCGTAACTAATGTGTGCTGAGGAAGTACGTGATTCTGGCTCCAGATTGCTGCTAGTACTGCCTTTAGTTATGTAACAGCTTATATAAGTGTGACTTAAAAAGTGTGAGAAGAGTTGCCTGTTCTGAGTTTGAGCCATGTGGTTTTCACAGTGCTAAATTAGTATAGCTTTGTCTTATTAGCTTGACTCAGCTACATTTGGTGAAAAGGGTAAACTCCTTTGAATTTTTTTGGACCTTTCAGACTGCTAAAAGATGAATGTGATATGATACAGTTGTTGCCCAGCAATGCACAGCTTTTAACTGCAGTCCCCCTGACAAGAAATAGCACTGATGATTTATTATTAAAAACTGCAGAATGCGAGCTGGGACTTAATCGGTCTATGGCTTTTGGATAGACAATGATGCAGAACACAAGAATGGTTTTTATAGTGTTATGTAGTCATGCTAGACTATCTATCTATCTATCTATCTATCTATCTATCTATATATATATATATATATATATATATACACACACACATATATGGTCACGCTAGGCAGTTGCAGTTTGTGAGATAGGTTTGGCCAAGATGAGGCAGGAACATTGTTTAGCATGGCCTTGGTCAGCAATATAGCAGTAAAAAATGACTACATCATCAAGTTCTGATTGTTCAAAACAGCACATCAGTGTGTCAATCGCGCTTCGTATGCTTTAGGCAAACTAAAAGACTGACGATGAGCTTAACACGAGGCATCAGCTGAGCGAGTTACCAGCTGAGGAGACAGCAGGGAAAGCGTCCCTGTCAGTATGGTTAAAGTGACACCTACCGACTGGTCTGAAAACTTGGCAGCTTAAGGAGGTATAATTTAATTGCTGGCAAGACATTTGTCACAATTCAAGAATGGTGAGGTAATGTGTCTGGTAAAGTGCATGGAGGGAAATCTGTTCTGCCGTCATAGGTGACGAGGGATGAGGTGAGCTAAAAAGGGAGGCGAGGTTAGACAGTATATGTAATATATATGTACATGTATACAATATACATTTTTGTATATATACAGTAAATATAAACGTATACAATTTTACAGTAGACAATTTTCCACAATCAACCTTAATATATTTATTGGGGAAAATTGTACAGATGTTGCAGCTGTGACGGTAGCTGATGCCTGAGTTGGTCATATAAATGCTCTATTGGTGATAAATCTGGTGACTGGGCAGGCCAAGGAAGTTTTGCAGTCTGGCAGAGACATTCCTGGGAAACCCTTGCTGTGCTTGGGTGAGCATTATCCGGCTGAAAAATGCCAGTTGGAAGCACTGCCATGAGAGGCAACATGTGGCCGCAGGATGTCCAGCACATATCACTGAGCCGTTAGTGTCCCTCTTATTATTACTGGGGGTGATTGGCTGTCGTATGCTATGGCTCCCCAGATCGTCATGCCAGCAGGTGGGGCACTTTGTTGCTCCACAGAAAATCCAAGATTGAAGCGCACATCACAAGGCCTCAATACTCGAACCCGACCATCGTCGGATCCCAAACAGAACCTGGATTCATCACTATATGATTCCAGTCTGTAGAAGTCTAAGTTTCTTGTTCACAACATCACTGCAAACGAAGCTGAAGGTGGCTGGCTGTCAATTGCAGGACACGTATTGGGTGCCATGACAACAAATTTGCTTCTGCTAAGTGCCTGGAAATGGACTGAGCAGATACAGGGGTGTGTAGTGAAGGTGCCACCTGTGTCTGGATGGTGGACAATGAAACTCTGGGCGCTGCTTACACAAGGCTACAATTTGCATAGATCCGTTGTGGATCTACATTACTGGTATGCAAAGTCCCGCCCCTTCAGGTAACCACAGATGAAGCAGTAGCACCAGAAAGTTTGCATGTCAAAGTTGGACTTGGTGTGAAGATATTACAAACAAGTCATTAAAGCAGCAACCCCAGTCATGGTATATGGGTTTCCAGTTAGTGTTTAGACCCAAGAGTATTATTTGTTGGTTGGAGATGTATTTTGGATGTTCTGGAGCTGGTATCATGGTACTGGGGCCTATTACAGGGTGATAGACGTTAGCATTTTCTTAAACCCCTTTCCAAACCACAAACCATCCTCTTAAGTCACAGTCCTCTTAAGGGACTGTGGTAGCCTAGTGGTTAAGGTACAGGACTATGGACCAAAAGGTCCAGGGTTCAAATCCCACCTCTGCCAAGCTGCCACTGTTGGGCCCTTGAGCAAGGCCCTTAACCCACAATTGCTTGGATTGTAAGATTGTACCAATTGTAAGTCGCTCTGGATAAGGGCGTCTGCTAAATGCTGTAAATGTAAATGTAAATGTTTTCAGTATTAGTTTAGTGTTTTGAACAGGATTCTGTAAGTGTATGTTTTGTCTTTGTGTACAGGTGTTTCTTCATGATTCTGAGTCAAGATCTATTTCTCCTCAGACTAAGATCTGACAAAAACAGCCCAGCAATCGTAACTGAATTTGAGTCACTTGTCTGCTGCACTCAGAAAACACCTTTATCGTTGTTCACAGTGCTACATATCTAGACTTGTAGAGAGACCTGCAGCAAAATGAATTTCCTACTCTTGATATTTTTGTCCACCAAAAGCAATCCAATACAGTCCCTCTAACTTCACTGAAAATAGATTTATGTAGGGCTGCTAAACTCAATTGCATTGAAATTTGGGTTCCTCTTTTAACCAAGAATAATCAGCTTTGATATTGGTGGTAAAGAATATGCTAGCTAGTTATTGTTTAGCTTCACTTCCATATGGTATCTTTTAATATTTTATATCAATTTCTGTTTGTAGTTCAAATTTGATAAGCTTACTTAAGATGACTGATATTTGATTCAGAGGCCTTTTCGGATTGGATTAGTTTATTGGGTGGACATCTGTGATTTAATATTACATGTCTGCTCAGTAATGAACTGTTGCATCCAGGCAGTAATACAATTTCCACAGGACGAGGTTGTATTGAGCTATAGTCTCTTTCCAGCAGCCGTTACATTTGTCCCTTCACTCCTTCGGTGATGTATGGCTTTTTGTGTTTTCTTATATTTCTGAGTGACCATGGAATGAAGTCCTCAGCATCCAGTCCAATGAAATATTTCAGCGACTCTTTTAAAGCCTTTATCAGTAAATTCCTGATTGTCTCTGGTTGACTTTGATTTGTTTGATTTTGAAGACCTTACACTTTTTTTTAACATAGATATATTAATGAACAAATTTTATTTAGCAACAGAAGTAGTCTTGGTAATCTACCCACAGTTTATGTTAAGCGTGTTCATGATGCCGTCTCATTTGAATTTTGCTGAAGGCAATCAAACGATGTGTTTCACCAAGAACCAAAAACATATTAGCATTAATTGTTTGTGTGAACAGTACCGGGTGTTCTGGGATTACATCGCATCTTACAGTTCAGTCTTTAAGAGTTTGTGCGAGTGTCTGCCAACATGGAAATTAAATGTAGTAATTAATAAGGCGTTATATAATAAGGATTTATAAAATCTGAGTAAGTATGGTGTGGTTTGATATGGTGCCTGAGTTATAGCCAAAGTGATATCTGAATGATAGTTTCCTGCAAAAGTAGGAAAGTTGGATGATAAACCTCTACCAGTAGAACAGTCATGTCAGTTTTTAGTCATCAGTTAAAAACTAAACGCTTTTGTCTTGATGGAAAGTAATTTCACCATATGTTTCATGAGGTACATGTTGATGGTTTTGGCAACTTCTAATTTAGACATTTATTGCAGCAGGAACTTTCTACGTTACTTTAGACCTCTGCAACACATTTGTGCTCTCTCCATACAGCAAGGACATGTGGTAAATTAACGGCTGTAAAAGTAAAAAGTACTAGTGGTGCTCTAAAAGTACTAGTGGTGCTTTTTTGATTCTTAATAATCATGCTCTTATTTTTCCTTTTGCTGATTTTCATTATTAAACAAATTACCCTTTTGAGCCATTGTTAGCTTGAATCGTTTGTAAGACTGAATTACATTTATTGACCGTATGAATTCTGGCATGATTTATCACACCTAAGTGATATTCCAGCAATTTCTCTGACGCTCTCCTACACAGATATGTATGAGCAGACCAGTTAGAAGAACCACATAGAATGATAGTGCTGTGATTTCCTTGCTAGGGACAGACAGAAAGATATGAGACAGGACATGTGTCAGACACGAGGGCCATTCAGTCCACAGCTGTTGTGCTGTATAAAAGGTTATTTATAGGTAAACTGATGCCTGTTGTTTCACTTCATTGACTTGAGGGAAGTAAAAGCAAAGCCCATCTATGTTAGGTTTTGTTGGTTTAGATTGTAGCTCTTAAGGCTGGCTGTGTTATAGGCACATTTGAGTTGTTACTGAGACATCTTTTTTTTTTAGTAGATAAATACAAAGGGCTTGACTTTTGCTCTTCTATATGTTTCTTTATAGAACAGATGCTTTTACTGAAAACAAGTTTCAAAAGAATGACAGAATACGATTTGGAACACAACCCGGGCCAGTCAGCTAACAGCTGAAACGAATCCGATTGTGTTATTGGAGTGTCACATTACATCATTGTGTTCTCAGCTATGTCTATTGTATTGGACAGAATATAAAATAATTACCTCAGGTGTGTTGTAATAGCATGCAGATAACTGACCGGAGGCTGGTTAGCAAACTGGAAGTATTTTTGCAATAATTTCAATGTCCGATGTGATTATTTTTCTTGTAAATACTTGGTAAGTTCATGTTTTAAATGGACAATGAGTTTCTATGCTGTTAGGAATTTTACAAAAAAATAAAAATAAAAAAAATAGAATCATGATAACCTATCCACAAGAATCGGGGTGGGTATTGGCAAAGACTTAGAATATATATGGACACGATACGATTATATTATGATACATTGCGATACATTGCATATGGCGATATATTGCGATATTCCACATAGTTCACTGAAAATATAAAAACTGATTAAATACAAGTTAATTGAGTACAAGTTAATTGAAGTCAAAACACTGTACTGCAAAATCTACAGGAGTGGAAGTTGTAGTGTACACCCCATTTAAAATGTGTTTTTTCTTCCCTTAAAAAATCGATATTTTTTCAGCTGAAAATCAATGCAGTACATTTGAAAATAAATATCACGATATATTGCTGTGTCGATTTATTTATTTATTTTTTTGTTAGCACAGCCATACACAAGTGAGACCTTAAAATGTTTGAATTATGGGAGATTTAAAAGTTGAGATGCACTGAAGTTTCAGTCAGCAAAGGGAGGACAGGAGTGTTTGACTGAATATAACGTTAACGTTAGTCTTTACCAGAGTGCAGTGATGAATGCAGACGGGGACTAAAAGAGCTTAGAGATCACACAGACAAACAATACACACACACACACACACACACACACACACACACACACAAAAGTCAGTAGGCACTTGGCACAAGAAGGTAAAGTAGCAGAGAATGTAATTAAGGAAGTAGAGGACAGATGAGAGGAATTACATGTGCTGGCTATTGGGATCACCAGTGGTACAGGGCTTGATTAGAGGCATGTGAGTGAGGGTGGTGTCTGAGATGGAGTCATGTAAATAGATACAGAATCAAGTCCCAAAATCTTAACTCTTTGAAAATGTATTTTAATGGTTTTAGAAATTAGAAAGTAGTTTAAAATGCTGTTAGTTTCCATGATTCTTAAATGAAGGAATTGCAATAGTTCACATGGCAACAGAGCAGCAACAAAATTATGTAGAATCAGTTCACTTTCTCCAGAGACATTAGAAAAGTGATCAACCGTTCATGTGAAGTATCAATAATATAATTAAGATTTTTAGGTTAGGTCATTCAAAAAACCACAAATTAAAATGCAAATTAAAACAGACAAACCTTTTTTTTCTCAGAGTGTTCAAAATGTCAGTTTAGGCCAGTGTTTTTTTTATTGCAGCGCATATTATTCGAAATCTTTCTGTCATCATACCAGTAATGTTTTATGCAAGTCCCTTGGAGGATGCAGAGTTGTTTTCAATACAAACTTGAATGTACTGAAAATGGAAAAAATGGGATCAGTCCATGGCTATTGCCTTCATAGCATGTTATTTGTCTGTCTGTCAGGAAACTGGTAAATAAAGAATTAAAGTCAAGAGAAGTAGGTTATGGAATAAATGATGAGCATAGTTGTAGCTCTATTGCACAAGTGTTTACTTGTGTGGAGTTTGTATGTTTTTGATTAGATTGCACAGCTTTAATGGGCTGTGAGTTTTATTCACTTATTTATTTGAACTATCTGAAGAAACTGTGACCTCTCGGATGTAATTTAATGTGCTAACTCACTATCTGTATTACTTGCTCAAACTATAATGAATGACAGTTATATTCATTATGTTACAATTCAGTAATGTGATTCACATACAGGTCCATTCGGATATATACGGCCGCGGTCTAATAAGGTTATTTATTTATTGTTTAGGAGTATTAAACTACTTAACTCATATATGACTTTGCCACCTACTTTAGGTCTTATACAGCAGTAATAATAACACACGTAACATCTCAGACTCTGGTGCAGAAAGTTTTATTAAACACAAAGTTTTATTTACAGTTACATTTACAGCATTTAGCAGACGCTCTTATCCAGAGCGACTTACAATTGATACAGTCTTACAATCCAAGCAATTGTGGGTTAAGGGCCTTGCTCAAGGACCCAACAGTGGCAGCTTGGCAGAGATGGGACTTGAACCCTGGACCTTCTGGTCCATAGTCCAGTACCTTACCCGCTAGGCTACCACAGTCCTATTTTTATTATTGGGACAGTTGCAGTTTAGTGTCTATTTGAGGATTGCTTTGTATTAAATGTGCATCTTCATGCACACCACACAATTTCTGTACACTTTGTGTTACCTGCCCTTTTCTGAAATACCTGCTCATGTTGTAAATACGTTACATAAAAGACAGTTTTTTTTATTCCATAAATGCTGGCTGTTTAGTCAATACCTTGTACAGTACAGTATCCCATACAACATTGCTAAGTATGATATGTAATATGATATTCGAACAACATCCAGATCACATAACATGCAAATTTCCCAGAATGTGTCATGGACGTTAAAAGACGCATACCTGTACTGATCCATGCTGAATCAATGTGTATCAGATTAGTACCTGTAGATGATGTTCTGAACCACATTTCCCCTCACCTTACACGGGGCTCTATGAAATCTGCTTTATTTTTTCTCAAATGCCATTTTGTTTTCTCCCATTTTCATTTTCTATGGATTTTTTTATGATTTTTAGCAGTGTTTTTTTTTTTTAACAAAACAACGACAATCAAACAAACAGTAACAAAAAGGCACCTTTGTATTTAATGAAATTGCTGCTATAACATTTAGCAATGGCAAAAAAAATAGAAATGAAAGTTACAAAAACAAATAAGGAAAGGTTCAGAGTGTATATTTTATAACTGTAAATAAACGTGCAATTTGTAACTTAAATAGTTCGATTTCAACAAACCTAAGGTCCATTTAGTAATGGCCTTAAATCACTAGGACACTTTTGTGCAATGAATGTTGCAATTAAGATGCACCGATTACACTAAAAACCCCAAAATCTAACACTTCCTCATCATCGACATGCATCAGCACCGGTCTCATAAAGAAACATGCGAGAGTCGTGTTTAATGCTTCATACATTAACTGAATTCTGAATGAAGGAAAGCACTGTGCGTTTCATGTGTGGCTGCATTTGTCAAGTCAAGTCAAGTCAGATCTATTTATATGGCACTTTTTACAATGGAGCATTGTCTCAAAGCAACTTTACAATTTTAGATTATCTCCTAATATCTACGTCCAATCCCAAACTGAGCAAGCCTAGGGTGACAGTGGAAAGGAAAAACTCCCTAAGTGCTATGAGGAAGAAACCTTGGGAGGACCAAGACTCAAAAAGGGACCCAACCTCCTTGGGCGGCGTAGATGATAAAACATTTGTGCCACTGTCACCATCGTGTGCTGCACAAGTTAAACGTGACCGGTACAGAATCGATTATATGAGACTATATTAGTCGATCACTGGTTATGGCCCATCATGCTCACTTTTTGATTTTAAGACTCAGTGCATTTCTGTCTTTATATCTGAAGTCTGTTTCCGCGATTCTGTCCGTATTCTCTGTATGGTGGAAATCATAAGGCCCCACTTACACCCTCCTGTTAGTGAATGAGCTAAACTGTAGTTTTATGGTTTAATTATAAGGTTAAACCCTAGAAAAATAGTACAGGAAAACCAACTCCACACTTATTATTTTTTATATTTAGGCACACGCACTGACTACAAGAAACTTTTGTTAGGCAGTGACCTGAGTGAAGGAATGCATGCAGGGAGAGATTATACGGAAGGACCAGTCAAACGGTTCACCATATGATCACCATAATGGTACTGTTTGGTTTTAAGAACATTACTTCTAAGTACCAAAAAAGAGCTTAAAAATACTCATCTGTTCCATATATCCAATCAAACAGAAAACTCCCTTGTTTGCTACAACATACAGTGACTGATCATCCAGAGTTATGAATTTGAGCAACTTCTCCTTTATTTTTCTTGATTGCATTCTTATCTTTTGAAAGTTTCTTGAATCTTTGGAACTGTCTGTGGCTCCAATGGCACATTGTTGTTATTTGCATGTGTGAACTCCTCGTGTGCTTTAGCTGCTTCTACGGGTGCTTGATTACATTTGTAGTATTATATTTCACAGTGCTACTGCCACTCAAAACTTTGCAAAGATAAGTTGCAGTGCTGCTAACAGCTGTCTCAAACACAAATTGCTTCAAACTGAGGCCATTTGTCACTAGCATGCCTGACTCACGTTTCTCACTAGCTCGTGGACAAATACCCAACGCGTACCATATTATGTACCGACGGATACAAGACTCCAACCCAAATGGCAGCTGAAATCACATCCAAAATGTCCTTGTACAGCATGGGATTGTCAAGGCACAGTTCAGTCTTCAGAGCCGAAGCCCAAGCAATCTCCATGACCCTAGTGCCAACCTGAACAAGGAAATACATAATATCCACAGATTCAGAATCCTGTCTTCAAACAATGGAATACTTGAACCAAGACCAACCCATAACAAATAATATCCTAGACCTAATGCAAAAGCTAACTAGAGAAAAGTGTGACTTAAAATGATGGTGGATCCCAGGACATTGTGGTCTCTCAGGAAATTAAAAAGCAGATAGACTCGCCAGAAACAACCCAACCATGCAACAGTCAAAAAACAACCTCCTCACAACAGATATAAAACCCCTAATCACAGCTTTCATAAAGAATAAGTGACAACATGAATGGAACTGGCAAAGAAGGAACAAACTGCAGGATATGCTCCACTATAAATGGCCATACCAGGATACGCCTCCGCCAAACATCTCAAACAGCTATAACCATAACAGCCTAGGCAACAAATGAAAATGACAGATACATTCAGAAAAGACTATGACAGAAACCTTTCAGAACAAACACTTTAAAGGTACTTAATTTCCTTAATGCAGCAATGTATATAAAACTAAGGACACATATAATGGACTATTACAGTGGTGCTTGAAAGTCTGTGAACCCTTTAGAATGTGCTATATTTCTGCATAAATATGACCTAAAACATCGTCAGATTTTCACACAAGTCCTAAAAGTAGATAAAGAGAACCCAGTTAAACAAATGAGACAAAAATATTATGCTTGGTCATTTATTAATTGAGGAAATGATCCAATATTACATATTAGTGAGTGGCAAAAGTATGTGAACCTCTAGGATTAAGTGCAGTTAATTTAATTGAAGGTGAAATTAGTTACGTCAGGTGGTTTTATCAACACAATCAGTGGGGATGACAATCAAGGTGTTGAGCGGGGCACCCTGTTTTATTTAAAGATCAGGGATCTATCAAAGTCTGCTCTTCACAACACGTTTGTGGAAGTGTATCATGGCACGAACAAAAGAGATTTCTGAGGACCTCAGGTAAAGAGTTGATGCTCATCAGGCTGGAAAAGGTTACAAAACCATCTCTAATGAGTTTGGACTCCACCAATCCACAATCAGACAGATTGTGTACAAATGGAGGAAATTCAAGACCCTTGTTACCCTCCCCAGGAGTGGTCGACCAACAAAGATCACTCCAAGAGCAAGGTGTGTAATAGTATAATAGTCATTTGTTTACAATATATACGAGAAATGGACCGATTAATGCTATATTGAGATAATCGGCATCAGCTGATATCTGCGCTCACAAGGCGGATATTCAAAAATAGCGGACAAAATACAACTTTGTTTCCTGCAGTGCAACTTGCAACTCATAAACTTGGACTACTGAGTAAATAAAAACAGAGATGCTGAGGGTGGGGCCATTTATGAGAGGATGAAAACTTTGTTTCCAGCATTACAACTTGATACTCTTATGTGGGTCTGGGATTAAAAACAAAAAGATGCTGCTACCATGTGCACTACTCTAAAGTTGTTGTTTTTTTTTAGCATGTAATTACACCTTTTTTTCAGAAACAAGAAGATGCTGTTATCTGCTGACAATGTTGTTAAGTGTAATAAAACTTATTGATTTTTTATTTATAAAAAAGACAGAGTTCAAACAGAAAGAGAGTATTTATAGCTTAAATATGTTCATTAAATTTCAGCAATTATGTCTCATTTTATTATTATGACTTTAATAGTTGAAAAAAGGCATTATATAGGCATTATATATTGGCCATCGGTCACTGTGCTCTCTAGATATGAACATCGGCATTGGCCTTTAAGAAAACATATAGGTCGACCAATAATATATACCCTTCAAGGCAAAACCATACAACAAGTTTCATCTGGTAAATATCTTGGTTTTACAGTAGATATGCTTTTGCTTTTGGCCTCATGTTGAACAGATGGTGAAGAGATTAATGTTAAAGTTGGGTTTTTATTTTAAGAACAGTTCATTTACCAGGCAGACAAGAAAAAAACAAACATTTTAGTTTACAGTGATATTTTCTACATGCATGCTCAGATGGATTTCAAATTGGATGTTTATCATTCTGTTTTGAAATTTATAATGAATTTAAAACTAGTCAGTTTACTCATCACATCTTTTTTTTTTTTTTTTTTAACCAAACAACTGGTTGTTTTATTCTTTCTCTATGAAGACAGATGCAGTGGATTGTTTATAAGGCAGTTCTTGGTCAGATTCCTTTGTATTCGCCTGCATTGTTACATACAAATAACAGCTAATACAATATCTACCACCAGGTTGCATTGACTTTGATGTTCCCTTGGTTAGGTCCAAATGTGGTAAGACAGTGTGTCACCATGCTCCATCCTTGGAATCATTTAAGGAATCATCTGAAACTCGAGCAGTAAATTTCATCGAGGGATTTTAACTTAGCCATTAATCATTTTTTTGGTATGATTGTTGCTCTAATTGTTGTTTGGTGTAGAATTGCCGTTAATGAAATTAGTTACCTGTAAAAACTGTGCGCTGCTTTCTCAGCCAGTGCCATTGTAAATCGTTTTATCCTGGTTAAACAAAGTTGAAATAAAACTGTTTAAATTGGCAGGCAAAGAAAATTGATTAAAAAGCATGCGAATGGAATGCGGATCGAACAACCCTATCCAGTACTACCACTGTCAACCTTTTGTGTACATTAGAAGACTTTGAGATGTTGCATGGCCCAGTCTTGCTGTAGACCTCCATTTGTGGAGATCCTCCTGAATTGGAGCAACTGTCTTAAATCAGGAGCTGAACTCAGCTCTGATCGGCTGAACGGGTGAGAAGATTAAAGGAAAGCAATGCTCATAAATTCTCCTTCTTCATGTTTTCTCTCTGTATCCGTGGAAAAGGGTAGCTATTCTTAGATCTGATGCAGTGTGTGCTCGAATACTGTGCGGAAAAGGTAGCGTGTGGGATGTGAGGCTGTTGGCGTTTGTATCTTTGTATTTCTTGTGTGCTTGGAAGGAAAGATTAGAGCGAAATAATTGTTAACTGGTGTTATTTCTAAGGCTCTGCATTAATAAGTGTGCACAAGCAATTGCTTTTTACTGCATATCTTGCATAACTTAATTCAATCAGATTGTATGTGACAATAATAGTAGTAGTAGAGTTGATAGGAAACAAATGTCCCTCTCAGTAGTGTGGTTGTGTAGTTGTGTTTATGCAGGATTTAACTGAGAGCAGGTGTCGTGATCCATTTTGTATTAGTAATATGTGTTCATGTTCACCTGCTTTTTTTCTCTTCTATAGCTGTAGCATGCATTTTATTACACCTATATTCCGTTCACCATTTTTGGCATCCCAGAAAGGTTGAGTTGGAAAAAAAGCTGACTATTTTTGGTGAATTGGCTTCATCTCACACTGGAAAACCTGGAAAAATTAAACCACCTAAATACATTTTTTTAATTAAAGGAAATTTGACATTATTTTAAACAAGCCTACGGTTATTGGCACCCCTGCATTTAATACTTTGTACAACCTCTCTTTGCCAATAAAATCACATCTAGTCTTCTCCTATAACATCTTATAAGGTTGGAGAATACAGAGCAGAAACCCACACCTAGTCTTCTCCTATAACACATTCTAAGGCTGGAGTATATAGAGCAGAAACTTGCATCTAGTCTTCTCCTATAACATCTTATAAGGTTGGAGAATATAGAGCATAATACTGCACCTAGTCTTTCTCCTACAACATAAAAGCTCTAGAATATAGAGCCAGAAACCCAACAATCAAGTCTTCTAATATAAGCATATTTATAAAAGCTGGAGAAATACAGAGCAAAACCCCTGCAAATCTAGTCTTATTCTCCAATAACATCATAAAGCTGGAGAATACAGAGCAGAAATTCACACCTAGTCTTCTCCTACAGCATCTTATAAGGTTGGAGAATACAGAGCAGAAATTCAGTCTTCTCCTATAACGTGTTACAAGGCAGAGTAGAAATCCACACCTAGTTTTCTCCTATAACATTTTATAAGGCTGGAGAATACAGAGCAGAAAACCACACCTGTTTCTTGCTAAGAAGTTCAATTTTTGTTTTTGCCCTAGTAGCATTTAGCAAGCTCCAGGCACCTATGTTTGTAGTTGGATGACAGGAAACAAGCCTTCTGCATAATCTGTTGGCATGGAGGAGGAATCTAATGTTAGTTTTGGAGACTTGGTGACTACTTTTTCTGTAGTCTGAAATCTAAACCAAAAATTTGAGTACACTGAACCAAAAATTTTTGATTGCTATCTGCATTGTCTCTGCATTTTAACGTAGCATGACATTCAACTTTTATAAGTCAAAAAGTTTGGCTTTGTTTCTCTTTTGGAAATAAGAATTTGCTGTTTTTGGCCAAAATTTCACTGCATCTCTAAATGTTACATGCAATATTCATCCCAAGGCAAACTCCTTTCATTCTCTAGCCACTCACCATTGTCACCATTTATACAACAATGAACCTTTATTAGAAGATTTGGACTGAAGTAGATCTCCACCTTGTTTAACTCTCATAGAATGGGAATAATATCTTGAAAAACAGTCCAATCATCCCATCACAAACTGATCAGGACTTGTATAATAGTGTTCCAAGTAGGATGAAGGCTGTTCTGGATGCAAAGGGTGGCCTATTAGGCTTTATGTTATAGGCGTTAAGGGAGTAGTGGATCTATAATTTGCATTAGATGAAATGAAGTGGTGTCTTATTGCTTTGTGAAAGTACCATTATAAACAAAGCTGAACCCTTCTTTCTTCTGCTTTTAACTTCCTTGAGCCATCCACCCCACCCAGGTTGGTGTCGTGCTGTTTATTTATGTCCTTTAATGAGTCCTGCGATGATAGATGAACCTCAGACTAGATGGACTGTTCCTATGCCTCAGGCTTTATGTGTATTTGACCTCCTTCGTTAGCAGATGGACGACTTGCCCTTGACTCCTTTCCTCCCCTTTTCTATCATTTTTTTCCCTCTGGCTGTTTTCTTTTCTAATGAACTGTACAGAGACATGCCCGTGAAACCTATCGGAGATTGCGCTTATTGGCTGGTTGCAGTCCTGAATGGTGGATTATTGAGATGCAATAAAGGACTGGAAATGAAATCAGATATGTGTATATTATATACTGCTTTGTTCAGTGTGTTCTATATTTTACTGTGATGTATTTTACTGTAACAGCTACTGTCACTTTACTGTGTATATAAATGGGCATTTAGTACAATTTTCTGTGTTTGTTTTGAATTGATATATTAGAATTGTTTATTTTTTCTACACAAATGGTCGCTACTGTAATGACTGCAATTTCCCTCAGGGATCAATAAAGTATTCTGATAATGGATACTTGAACGTTTTTATAGTTCAATTTGACCTATTTTAGCAATTTGTCAATATCAATATCAGTGCTGTTTTTCTTTCTGATCGAGCAAGGTCATTTTAGATGGACCCAGTATATTAGCTTGCCAGTGTGCCTCAAGCTTGTGTGCATACCTGACCTAACTTATCCTGTTTCTGAGGGAGGGAAGGCTGGATGAACATCTCTGATTCAACAGCTACCCCGATAACCGTTTAAGGCACTGGCAGAAATGGAAACTGAATATGCTAAGACTAGTCTGTTCCTGAATGCGGGCTGATTCAAAGGCACTTTCAGGCCTCTGTCCCACCTTTTTGTGCACGTGCCGGGGAATGTTGTGTTGTGAGGAGTTTGGTCAGAAACAAATTGGGAGGAAAACTGGACAAATGAAGGCATATTGTGGCCTGCCTGGTGCTTAATGAGTTACTGAGAACTACATGGGAAGATGTACAATGAGATACTGAAATGAATGACTAAAAGAAGATCTGAAAACTCTGAAAACAGGCCAGCTAATGGTGTATACCTTTCAGGAAAGTGCTCATTGTTAGTTGGAACAGAACGAGTAATATGCGAATTAATGTTTATATTGATTAACATATGCCACATCTCAAGGTTAAAGTGCTCATTCGTTGAGTATGTAAAAGAGTACTTTGGTTTTATCCAGAGAACCAGCTGAATGCTGTTTAAATTGAAATGTCTCATCCATTAAGTGAACGGTACCGTGGCTCATTGTTCCCTCACTGACTGACTGAATGACTCATATTATGCAATCCCCAGGCTTGCTGAAATTATGGGAGGATCAATTTGTGCAATTCAATATTATGGCATAATGTTATGAGGCATGCGTTCAGCTGCTCTTTACAGCGTGACAGCAGACTCCATTGCATATACACACTGAAAGTCTAGTGTAGCAGTGTGGTTTGACAACATGCCTGGCACATAACATCTTGCAGATGCTGTTTCTATTAAAAGTACCTAATGAAATGAATACATTGAAGGGGGATCAGTCTAGTAATCGCTGTTGTGTTTTTTTGATGCAACTCTATGGCAGTCTCCCTCAGAGAAGTGGCAATGAAATGTGGTGCTGCAACAAAGATGAGACTTGATGAAAATAATGTTATTGGATTATTAAAATGTAATAAATGCATTCTGTTGAAGATTTTGTTGTCCACTTGTATGTTAGTGTAATGTGTTTTTGATGAAGAAACGTTCTTTAGTGTCAAGTGCAAGCGAGTCGATAAGGATTAAATGTGATTTACGTGGAAACGTGAGATTAAATATTTTCGCCATTTGACAGCGCGGATATTAGTGTCACAAGTATCATATTTCATCTAATTTGGCCTAAAAGGTATTTCCTTTTCTAATTCATACACAATTTTAATATGAGTGCACAAAATACGCTTAATCACAATGTACTTCTAGTAATTCAAATCCATTTTCACTATAAACATATTTCAATGGTATTCACTGTAACTTTACATTGCCTTTTATGTCAGTCACTAATAAACATATGATTACAATTTCTTTTATTAAATAGATATGTCATAGATAACGTGATTATGTGGGTACTTTGACAAACTTTTACTGTAGCAGAAACATTTACTTGCACATTTAATGCATAGTATTAAGATATAGTATGAAAAAGAAATAAAAAAGTAATTAAAAAAGATCAAAAGTTCAACTGCCCAGTAAACAAGTAGTAGGCTAATGTAAGCACTGTTAGGAATAAAGTGGTAACTTTAAATACTCCAAGGACAGTGAGACAGTGATTATTCATAGAGAGCCCCACCCAAAAGTAATTTTTACTAATTTTAAACACCAGCTGCATATTTCACCATCTTTCAGTGGAAGCAAGCATGAAACAGCGTAAAAATAGCTAGGGGTGAATGATCTTGGGAAAAAAAATGATATCTCTATATTTTCTGGGATTTTGTCAATAATAATAATAATAATAATAATAGTAATAATAATAATAAGACAATACTTTGGCAGTATATATCTTGAATCTAAAGTATTCAAAAGTAGTAGATCACCTGAAATGGCACAACATTTGGTGACAACATTTGTTGTGTATAGCCGTCTGTTGCTTTTCTTGTTGTAATGGACATTTTTTGGAGAATGATTCCGCTAATTTTTGTTGAATGTGTTTTAGGGGTGGGCGATTTGATGATATTTTATCGTATCATAGGCAATATACTTTTCTGAGCACATCGAGGATATCATCAGTGCTTAAAGAAGACTGACTAACTGCATGTTTAATTATTGCTGTTTAATTGGACGAAGAGCAACACATTTTGAATAAAAAACACTTTACTAACTATGGGATAATATTTGAATAGTATTTTTAAGAATCTGTCACTACTGATGCATTTTGTCTGCAGTCACGTATCGTGATAGATCTCGTGTATCATGAAAATGTCTTTAATCGCCCAAGAAGGTTGGGTCCCTTTTTGATTCTTGGTCCTCCCAAGGTTTCTTCCTATAACACTCAGGGAGTTTTTCCTTGCCACTGTCGCCCTAGGCTTGCTCAATTTGGGATTGGACGTAGTTATTAGGAGATAATCTAAACTCGTAAAGTTGCTTTGAGACAATGCTCCATTGTAAAAAGCGCTATATAAATAAATATGACTTGACTTAACTTGACTTTAATTATTGTAATATAATATTTTTACTATATCGCACATTCCTAATGTGTTTATTTGCTGGTACCTTGGCTGGTTTAGTCAAATAAATGGTTTGGTGAAATAAGTTAATTGTTGAGCTCTTTTATGTCCACTGATTTCTGACATAGTTTGCAGATTGCTGTGTTTTGAGCAACAGCCATCTTTTCAAAGCCAAACTGCCTCTAACAAACATGGCTGCGAGGCTGGTGGTGTCTGTATTTTGTCTCCAGCTTGTTCATTCATTTTTAACTTCTTAACGTCTGGCATTTTTAGATAGAACGGTAGTTGGTTTGTGGGCCATGAGACACAGTGAATACATGAACATTTTTTTTTCTTTTTGCTTAGTGAGTGACACACATGATAATGTCAACTCGCACATCATTAAAACAACAGTTAAGATATTATTGTAGACAATACACATCACACACCCCTACAATTAGCCTACAACTATAGTAACTCATGGTGAAGTGGGGGAAAAAAAAAACAGAAATATGTCAATGGCGTACAAAAAATGTCTGTAATGATTTTATCATGTTACCTGTGACAGCAGGACATATTTGGCAGTAGAGATATGCTGCACCGAGGATCTTCTAACTAGGATCAGTTTGTGTCATTACTCCGAGGCAATCCTAATTATCACATAAGTGACTAACTCATGTTGACCCTTATGGACTCGTTCATCAGGTGTCCTGGATTACAGTGATGCAGCTCATCCTGGAAATGCTCACATAAATGTAATTGTAACGATAGAGTGAGTTGGAAGAGTTTATTTGTGATGCATTGATACACAAGTGTGTCTATGTATATTAATGTCCGGTCACTGAAGAGTCAGCCTTTCCTCCAATAAGATGGATGACCTAGCGTCTTACTATGAGCTATGCAGGTTTTATGCATGCAGCTGTTCCGGTTCATAAATGTGATACAGACACTTACAAGTTATTCCATGCGATGGCATTTCAATGTTCCATGCCAGACAAAATTCATGTAACCTCCAATTACTCCCAACTTAGCATAACAGGTATACTTTATTATTATTATTATTATTATTATTATTATTATTGCTGCTGTTATGTTAATAAAAATTAGCAAGAGTATTATTAATTTGGCCTTACAGTGTAATCAAGCATGACTGTGTTGCTCAGCACTATCCAGTTTCTCCATACTTGAGATGACTAAGGTAATGGGTTACAGAGCAGACATTAAGTGTATGTATTTTCATATCAGAAGTGAAAGCTATGATATTGGCAGTTGTTTAACTCTCCACCAAATGAACAAATTCTAGTGAGGATATTTCTCCCCTGGACTTGCTTTGATGGATTCCAAGGGCATAAGAGAAGATTAATCATCCAGCTGCATATGGGCGCAAAGATGAAGTTGGTGAAAATGAGTTTTCGGTAAATGGGTCACAAGAGAGTTCCGGGGTGTACAGAGGCTCTCTGTTTCTTTCTCTTTCTCCATCCTCATTGACTTATTGGTGCCTCCTGTGCCTCAGAAATTGATGCTTTGTTTTCCTATGTAGTGGTTTGCTCTGAAGTGGTGTGTGTACAACCCCAAATCAGAAGAAGTTTGGGGGGAGACAGTGTGTCTTACATTTACTTTGACTTTATTTAATTTTAGACAGTTTGAACCCAAGATATTTTTTGTTTTGTCTGGTCAACTTAATTTCATTTGTGAATATCCATCCATTCTTGCATTTCACACCTGCGGTACATTCCAAAAATGATTGGGACTGTGGTACTGGACTATGGACCAGAAAGTCCAGGGTTCAAATCCCACCCCTGCCAAGCTGCCACTGTTGGGTCCTTGAGCAAGACCCTTAACCCACAATTGCTTGGATTGTGTGACTGTAGCAATTGTAAGTCGCTCTGGATAAGGGCGTCTGCTAAATGACATGAATGAATGACTGTAAATTGGGAAGGTAAAGCATTTGCCACAATTTTGCCATTTCTTCTCAGACCACTTAAAAGACGTTTTCGTTTCCACTGTGCGATGGTCCATCCCAGATGCCTCCAACCCCAGTCCAAGCCTTCGAAAGTCAAAGCTGCTTCTGGACATGGTTAACATAAGGCTTCTTTTTTGACCAGTGAAGTTTTAAGTGTCATTTGTGAATGTATTGTAGTGCTTGACAAATGTTTTCCAAAGTAATCTCTTGCCATATGGTTATCAGTTATTGGTGAATGATGGTTCTTGATGCAGTGCCATCTGAGGGATCGGAGATCATGGATCTTCAGTTTACGCTTGTGCCCTTGCCTTTACGCCCTCAAATTCCTCCAGTTTTCTTAAATCGTTTAATGATATTATGCATGGTAGAGGGAGAAATACTTCCAATCCCTTGTTCTTTGAAGAACATAATACTGTCACACATTTGTTGACAAACTGGAGATCCTCTGCTCATCTTTTCTCCTCAAAGAACCTAACTCTGTAAAAGCATTGTGACAGCAAAATTGTCCAGGGCTGCTTCATATTGTGCTTCACAGTGTAGAAAGCATAACAGCTGAGGCTTGCTGTACGGAGTTGTTAGCGACTGTCCTGCACTTGATATGGCTCTTCGGCTCTCATCACAGCTGCTTGCTGTACGAGTTGTGTGAGCAGTTTCACATAGAATCACCACTTGTGTGCCTAAAGCCTAAATGAGTTTTGCATGTGACAGGTCACTGTTCACCATCGATAATATTCCATATGTACTTCATTTAAAATGTTTCAGCTATATTTTGAGATAACGGCAAGTTACTTCTTCCAAAAACATTTCCTTAATGTTGTTCACACATCATGTCTTCTGTCCTCAGTATTACTACCACCGATTTTTTGTCTTCAATAGAATTTATAGTTTTGTTAATAACCATGACTGGGCTACAGTTATTTTTTTTATATTCTGATAAAACTCTACTATATTCTGTTCTGTTCCATTTTTCATTTTGTATGGAGTGTCTTCATAAAAATGTTCTTCTTCATATAGCATGTTTTGATATGCATATGATTTCTCCTTCATGGTTACCTCCACTTTAGTTTTGTTATTTCACGTCAATTTTGGTCTCTCTTCACGTTTGCTTTGTAAAAACTGTAGCAGAGCCAAACAAGAGCAACATGAAACGATGAATACACTACCCATAATTCAGAGTTACACAGCTGGGGTCTGAGTTATAAAGTGGCTGTGGTATGAACAGCAAGTGGCCTAATCAGTGCTAAAGAGGACCAGAAAGAGAACCTAGTCTTCTTCAAAGTTTGCTCACAATGTGCACACTAAAAAGAACAGAGATCAGTTGCAGTTGGTTCGCTTTTAGGTTCACTTTAAAAGAACTAAGTTAAGTTCATTTAAAAAAGAACTGTACTTGAAAACACACTGTAATGTTAATTCTGTCTAGCATAGCTGGCATTTACAATTTTATTATTATTTTTATTTCTTTTTTATTTATTTTAAGTGGCCATTCAAATTAAGACCATACATGACTTAAGCAAATACATGGACCTCTCTATTTCTGTATGGTCGCAGTGTGGCCCACAAACAGCTATATAATCTGTTAATATTCAGACTAATTGCTTAATAGGAATAGAAAACGAACAGAAAATGTATACTCTATGCTTCAAACAGAATAGACAGAATAATCCAGCTGAAGCCAATCCGAATGAAGTTTGACTATCCAGAGGTGTTGGATAGTTCTTTATATTCTGTGTTAAATAGAAGAATAATAGCCATATAAACGTTTGAATTTGATTATATTTCTAATATAACTACACAAGTACGTTCTGCACATGTGCGATGTGCATTGATAGACAGTAGCTTGTTACCAGTAAGTACTGGAAAGTCATACACTCAAGCACGAGTAACTTGTAAAAATGTTTTTTAAAAAGTCTCTAAACACATCAACTGATTTAGAACACTCTCTTGTCCAAACATGTGCTAACAAGACCAGGGCATTTGACAAGTGCTGTGTGAGAAAGAACTTGTTTATTGTTTAGCTACATCCATCTAAAGAGGTGCAGTCTGTTCATAAGCCTGCTGATGAGTTCTCCCATGAGTGTTTTTCTTGTTGTAAAAGAGTCTTTACTAGTGGCTTCCTACATCTCAGCTACAACACGTGCTGACAGCTTCATTTCCACTGATGATGATACTACTACTACTACTACTACTACTACTACTAATAAAATTGCACGTATGCATGGTTGACATTTTAAATCATTTAAAAATGTTTATTATTTTCCAATTATATCTATATCCACTTATTTTTAACAGCATTAAAAATATATACCTTGGTTGTTGTCTAGAAGGTTTGTCGAGAACTCAAAATGACAAATACCAAGCAAATATTTTCCATAATTCAATGTAACTTGAATTAATCCATTCCAGACGCTCAGAAAATTTGCACTGTTTAAGGCATTATATGTAATAATGGAGTTACGATGGGGATATGTTAGGACAAATCCATAATAAGTTAAAAGTATCGTGAACTGAGGAGTTTAACGAGTGTTTGGTATCATGGCGAAGTCTGTGATAAGTAATGATAACCAAGTTAATGTTTAAAGTAATTTACACACAGCTTATTTTATAAAAAGTGTTAAAAAAAGCTCATGTAATGTAGTGAATAATGGATTGAAAGTGAAAATTAAAAGCAAAACACTTACAGTGTTGGTGAACTCCGGGCGCTAGCATAGCTGCTAAGCTAACAGCAGCGTGTGTTCTGGAGGATGCAGTTCTTTCATTTGGCTCTTATAACTAACTTTATTGGACCCATGTAGATTTATTTGCACTAAGAATCCAGTACAGTAGATTTAAAACTAAAGAAAAACACGATAAACAAAGCAGAGATCTTCACTTACCAAGGAACCTGAATCACTCAATCACTTTGTACTGAATCGTGAATAGAGTTTCGGCTGAAACGAGTCACGCTGCTCGACTCATACAACTTTATTCAAGTGTGCCCAGCACTAAGCACACAACGAGAACCGAGACAATTTTTTGCAGTCAAAACGCATCAAGAACCAAATTTGACACGTTCCGATGTGGTCGAGAACCGAGGTACCACAGTACTTAAGATTCTTTAGGATTTCACAGGTAAATAGAGAGAACATTCAAATTAAATTTTGGAACCAAATTGTTAGCCATAGTAAACAGATTTAAAAAGCAGGAAATACATACTATTCAGTGCTACTGAGTAATAAGTACAGCTCGAATGTAACAGTGAAATACAGTACCATTAGATTTGTTGTTTTAGCTATGGTATAATGACCATTGTTGACGATTGGACCCAAAAATTTCAAACTTAAATTTATCATGCCATAATACTCTTTTCAACTGATCTTCATTCCAATCTTTGTGAGCTTTAGCATATCTTAGTCGTCTCACCCTTTTCCCCATCCGAAATTGGATTTTTGGCTGCTACCCTTCCAAAAAGACCACTGCTGATCAAGCTTCTTCGGACTGTACAAGGATCAACTTGGCATCCCAATGAAGCTGCCAGATGCTGCTATTGCTCAAGTGAAAGAGGAGACCACACTAAATACTTGCCACTGTAGCCCATAGAAGCTGTTTTTAATACTGTATACACATTTCCTGTATTTTCTGGTTGTATTCTAATAAATGGACTGAGAACTAACTATATATGGTCATTATACCATTTTCAAAAACAATGGTATATCTAATCTAATGGTGGCCTAAGACTTTTGCAGAAGGGACGAAAGCAGTAGTAAAGCTAAGGCCAACAACTTTTAGGCTTGAATGCTCTGCCATCAGGCAGTAGGTCAGAACGGACGTTTGTTGTATAAATATACGTAACAGTTTGTTGACAGAAAGAATGTTTATGCCGTCAACCTGGCATTAGCTTGTTAGCCTGACATCTCTAGTTTCACAGGGAATTCAGTGCATCTCTCACAAGCAACAATGAAGCAGCAGTGCTCTGAACACATTCCACAGCCATTCCACTGGCACAATGACTGCAGAAATGTTAAGATGATTTAACTACAACTGTTACTATGTTCAATTAATGGAGCTAGCATTGTGAATAATTAAGTGAGACCAGAAGCTATCCCGCATGACAAATGGTAGTTCTATAACTGTCTGACGCTTGTTCATATTACTGGTTGCCTTCTGTAACCTTCATCGCTAAACCAGTATAACTGGCTTAAGTAGGTAATCTGAATTAAGTTTTAATTGTTTGATGTGAGTCAATGGCTTTGCAAAATGGTTTGCTTGCTCATTACCTGTAGACAGCTTTCTCAGACTTTGTGGAAAGTGTTATTAGATGGAGCAAATAAGAACCTTACCCTGAGTTTGTCATTTGATCCAGCCGATTGAAAGCTGTCACCTACATGACACCAATACGACAATAAAGATGGTACATTAAAACAATTTCATTGGGCAAAATTGAAAAACATACAAACTCACATGCTTACACAGCTGAGCTGATATTAAATGTACAGTACCATGGCAACCCTGGCAGGGAAAGACGCACAAGAAAACACATAGGCTTTCTTAGACTCTTCAGTACACAGAAAGAAGAATAACAATTTATCCATTAAAGTTTACCAGAATCCACTCCCACTTCTAACTGGAGCTCAAGGGAGCACGCCACAATACCAGGGTGAAAATGTAAAGAACCATCCAAGCATCTTAGAAAAGCCTTGAAAGCCTGTAATTACCAAACTTGAGCTTCTGTACAAACAACTTAAGAAACTAAAAAACACCTACCAACACGAAGAGGAAGAACAGAGCAGAGAAAACAATGGTGGAAGACCTGGTTTATACTTCCTTGTGAAGAGACTTGTGAAGGTGCTTATGAAGTGTGGGAGATTTGACTGGGCAGTGAAGAGAATGTGTTGAGACGTATGAGGTTCAGTCACAAATCACATCATGTATAAACATCATGTACTTCATAAAACTACATACAGTGGGGCAGAAAAGTATTTAGTCAGCCACTGATTGTGCAAGTTCTCCTACTTAGAAAGATGAGAGAGGTCTGTAATTTCCATCATAGGTACACTTCAACTATGAGAGACAAAATGAGAAAAAAAATCCAGGAACTCACTCTGTAGTCTTGCTTGTTTGTGGGTGACCAAATACTTATTTTCCACCATGATTCTACAGTGTGATTTCCTGGATTTTTTTTCTCATTTTGTCTCTCATAGTTGAAGTGATGAAAATTGATTCATCACACCTCTCCCTCAGTCCTTAATGACATCCTTTATCTGCTTTAAATTTGTTTGTGCGGCAATTTCAATCCTTGAGCTCATTCATCCCATTCTGTTGTCTCCACTGTCTCACACAGCATGACATTAACCTTTTTTTTCCATCAGAAATCTGTCTTGTTCAAAATCTTGTGTATTACTAACTTTTTATGCTTCTCGTTCCTTAAAACTCGTTTGATTGAAATAGTTCACATGTTTGAGGTTACTAAATGCTTTAAAATCTGCTTCCTCTCAGGGTAGACATTAAGAACAGCACAGAGTTTCTGATCTAACTCGTTTCCTGCTAGTCAGGATAGCTTACTTGCTAACACAGTCATTTACTGTAATTCATTTCACTTAAAGCATGCTAGTAAGTTAGCTGAAGCAGTAGCAGAGTTATACAAATTCCATCTGGCGTTAAAGAGAAAATATTGCCTCAGATACGAGATCTGTAATGAATAGCTAGAACTGAACATTACTGTTAAATGTTCAAACTTAAGACATTTTCTTGTGGTCTTCCACTGGCTCAGTTGGACTTACTTATCCAGCTGTAGTCAACTGAGCAGTAAAAGAAAACCTTCTGGGTGCTACTATGAAAAGAGTTTTTTTTTTCCACTTCTGAATGTGTGGAGGCACAGTGCTTTATCAAATCAGTGCAGTTGGACTGTTTCCAAAGTGACTTTAGCTAATTGCATTTTGTTTAAGTAAGCATGCTAATGATTGAGGAATTATGCGTCAGTTATTGGTTCATCAGTGCTGTCTGCTAAAAAAAGGTCACTTAATTTTAAGCAGCTAACAATTATTATTCGAATTGAGAGTAATGATGAGAGTGCTAATGTGGAATACTAATGTGAATTTTAATTTCAATGTACAAGTCACTGATAATAATTGGATTGTTCTCATGAGCAGTGTTGAAGAAAACCCTTCCACTGTGGATATGTTTTGTTTCCAAACCCAATATGATAGAGACTAGCCTTATAATTGCCAAGAAAAGTATTGTGCAGTCAATGCCATTAACAGCACAAGCCTAAGAACCACTGAGTGATCCACAGTCCCAATTCCCTCGCAATTGTGGTCTGTATGATAATAGTTAATGTTCGAGACAGGTCTAATTAAAAGTGCTGTAATCTCAGCATTAAGCAAAGCGGTTTTCAAAACTTAACATAGCCTCTCATCACTCAGTCAAGAGCAGCATAATTGGAAATGCTATAGTAGCTTCTTTTCATGTACGGAAATGGCCCTCCATTTATGTTATGTTTGGCTTACTCCTACATAGCCAAAAGTTCCTGGACACACAGAAATAACATTCAGAAATATGAGTACAATGACCACTTCGGAACTCGTTGAATTTGGTTCTTGACTCATTTTGACTAGAATATTTATCTCAGCTCTCATCATTTGCTTGGTATTCGCTGCACTTGCTTACACTTTTATGAGTCGAGCGGTGCGACTCGTTTCAGCCGAAACCCGATTCATGATTCACGTTTCAGTACACAGTGATTCAGCAAATCAGATTCATAATAGCTCTCACTCAGTGAAGACCTCTGCTATGTTTCTGTGTTTTTTTTTGTTTTTTTTTTACATCTACAATACTGTATTCGTAGTGCAAATAGGTCCCCTTGGGTCTTAAAATGGTTAGTAGTGACAGCCAACCAAAAGGAAATCAGGAACTGAATTCTCTTGACTTTCAGGCACCAGTTAGCATTAGCAGCTATGCTAGTGCTCTTGAGTTCAGCAATACAGTAAGTGTTTTGCTTTTACTTTTCACTTTCAATCCATTACTGACCAAATTACATGAGATTTAGTTAAAAATCTGTATTGTAAAATAAGCTTTGTGTTAATGATTTTGGCCAACTGTGGCTAATGTATAAGTGTTAATGTACATGTTCATGTGTAATAGCCTCTGCTTTGATACAGTATACACTATATTAAACTCCTCAGTCCATGATACACTTAACTTATGATGGATTTGTTGAACATATCCCCAGCATAAATCAGGGAGCACCTGTACAATACAGCTCCATTAATGCATATAAGACCTTATAAAGTGTGGATTTTCTGGGGGTCTGGATAGGATTCATTCTGTTATCCCTTATGGGAAAATTTGCTTGGTATTCATCATTTTCAGTTCTCGACAAGTGTTCTGGAATGAATTAACAAAATGAACCGAGGTGCCACTGTATTTGAATGGAGTATGTCCCTCAGTGGTGCTACAGCAGCCTTATTTATTCTGGGTAGGCTTTCCACTAGATTTTGGAATATGACTGTGAGGTCAGACACTGGAGTTGAATGATAAACGCTGGATCACACAGGCTTTAGAGTTCATCTCTAAGGTGCCTAGTGGAGCTAAACCAGGGCTCTGTGAAAGCCAGCCAAGTTCCCCAACAGAGTTGTCAAAACATTTCTTTATGAACTTTGGAGGGCAGGGCAGGAAGTTGACAAAGACTTTTTGGGGAGTTGAAACTTATGAAAGTGTCCTATTGAGAGTCACTGAGGTGTTTAGTACAATCCATTCTACTGCCACTGTTTTGTCACTGGGGATTGTATTCTTCATATTATGGACATGAAGCAGTGAATGTGGCTGAAATAACAAAGATCATCAATTAAAAGGAATGTCATCATGCTTTTACTTAATACGTAGAAAACAGGTTTAAAATGATTACTGGCTACCTTTTCACATCAGCTTCTGGATTTGGAGGTTTTTAAGACTAAAACTTTGATTTGAAATAGTTATTTGATATTGTGATGGGTTAACCACCTACTAACACTGTCAGTTGTAAAAGGTTAAAATAATTTGACAAAACCAACACCATGGAGACTGTAAGTGTCATAAGGTGTGATTCTCTACAAGGAGTGTAACGACACATTGTGACACGATGTATCACGATGCAAAAAGTGGGACGGAGTGCATCGTCGAGTTGGATTGTGTGTTCTTGTTTATGATGACATCTAATACATTAACATTTTAGAACACCAGAGGGTACAATCATAGGTCATGCTCGCAGATGCACACCCCTTCTAATTTTTTTTAATTGATGGTGACTAAAGATCCTTTTATGTTTACTTTTGTATACAAGAAAAGTACACATTATTTTGAATATTTTTTTTATTTTGAACATTATTTTATTTTGAGTACACATTATTTTGAATCTACAGAAATGAAAAAAGGAATAGTTTTACTTGGTTATTGAAGATATGGTGAAGCTACAATAGAGCATTTTATTTACAACTGGAAACCTTTGTTTCTAATAATATCTTTAAATTGGGGGTGTAACGATACACTCTGCTCATGATTCAATTTGATTCACGATACTGAGTTCACCATTCAGTTTTCTCATGGTTATTGATTTTACATTTGACAAAAGACATTCCTTTATATTTCTGACATTTCCTTTATATCTCATAAACAACGAAAACAATACAGTTGAAATATAATTGCAACTAAAATAAATCACTAGAAATTATAGGTTTAAAATTGTAAACAAAATGCTCTATTCTGTCAGGCAATACCTCTGTACAATATTTCTTGCAAAGTGCAAAGTCTTTGTGTGTTTGACTGACTTAATCTGTCCGTGTGACTGTCTTATTCTGTTTTTGCACTATTGTGGAGCAGCAATCCTAACTTTTTAAAATTTTACACTGACAATATAGGCATTATCTTATCTTCCTGTAGCCTCACCATATATTAAATGACTAGGGAAAACATTCCTTTTTATTTCAGAAGAATTACAATTCAAAATAGTGTGCCTTTCCTGTATAAAATGTAAACAAAAAGAAGCTTTAGTCTCCTGCAATTAAAAGAATTTAGGATTCTCACTGAGAATGGGATATGCATCTGAATATGAGCCATTTAGTGTTCTAGCAACCATCAAGTGT
The DNA here is from genome assembly GCA_025084515.1 of Ancistrus triradiatus. Classification (NCBI taxonomy): domain Eukaryota; kingdom Metazoa; phylum Chordata; class Actinopteri; order Siluriformes; family Loricariidae; genus Ancistrus; species Ancistrus triradiatus. Next base: position 285,072 of record JAJAGP010000282.1, on the reverse strand, counting down.
TAAAATCTGGAATTACATTAGATGGCGGCAAAATAAAGAGCACATAATCCGAATAGACGATACAACATCCCACGCAGCGATGATGTCCTATTTTTGCATCGCTGTGCATTGTGTCACGATGCATCATTACACCCCTACTTTTAATTGCAGGGGACTATTGTTTTTTTGTTTTGTTTAACAGTATATGAAAGAAATTGTGCATTGCTTTGCATTGTTCACAGAGGAATAAAAGAGGAATGTGCAGAATCATGAGCAGAGTGTATCGTTATACTGCTATTCTCTACAGTAAGTCTCTTAGTTTAAAAATGTCTGCCAATTGGAATTACAATGGTCATAGACATTTACAATCCTGCCTTCTTTTTTAATGTACAGCCAGTAACCTCTGGGCCGTCATGAGTTCATTTTGGGTTAACTACTAGAACCAGAGTCAGCTTTTCTTTTCACCCCTCCCCTTGTTCTTTCTTTCTTTTTTTTCTCATTCCTGCCATGCTCCATTTGCAGTTTTTTGATTCATAATTCTATTTATTCAACAGGCATATTTACCCAGTGGAACTTAAAATAGAAATGATAAAATTCAAGGGTTGAAGGTTAAGTGCTTAGTTCACAGGTTGCTCCCCAACAGTTGCTCTCTGGCAGTCTTAGGACTCACTCACAGCCTTCATAGCAGCAGCTCATAGCTCTAAGTGCTGTCTTCATTTGTACTGATTTTTCCTTTAGGGTTTCCTTTATGGATGATTTCATTACTGAGCTGCAGTATTCATTTGAACACAGAATATACAGCATGACTCTTACTTCATGCACAGATCCTTGCACGTGTATGCCTGAGCTCCTATTAAGCATGCATTGTTCAACTTGCTGTGACCTAGGTGCATGCTGCTGTATCCTCAAACTAATGCACCTTGTAATGGGATCTGTTGTGTAATGTTACATGCCGGTACTTTAATGCAGGGGAAATGCTAAGGGAGCATGGATGATGCACTACATAGCACATTTCTGGGAACAATGTGACATCGTTATCCTTATGGGAGCCTGTGTCGAAGTATCTTCTGTTACCACCATTTTAGGTGTGACCTCATTTAAAGATATTCTACACCCCTTAGTTCTGCACTGCTTTCATTTTTACCCTAATGTTGCTCGGAGTGCTGTATCCCATCTACTATTTCCCACATTTCAATGTCATCAAGACCTTTCTTTTTTTACCAGACATCATTCTTCTCTTTGAATTCAATTTCCTTTTACCTGGGGCCGTTTTTCACTCTGACTCAACCCTTTTCAGACTCTTTTGCTTAAACCTAAGGTGTAATTAATGAAAGATAGGGGGTGTTGCAGTAGGAAGAACAAATGGAGGATCGAGAGAGACCTGAAGGGTGAGATGTAGAGAGAGGAGGAGTAGCAGAGTGATTCTTCTCGCATTAGTCTCGGTCTTGAAGAGAATAATGCCATCCTTAAGCTGCCCCTGCTGAGATTGCGCGTTAGCACAAGACTGTGCTTTCCTTAATGTTTTGTCATAGTAACTAGGTTATGTGCATACTAAAAGTCCCCTCTCAGCTCCGTCATCTCTAGGAAAGGCTGTCTGCATAAAGCTGCCTAATTAAGCCATCATTTCACTTCCACAGGAAACACATTATTAATTAGTCATAATATGTATTAGCACATTTTAATTATGAAACAAGAAAACAGAACACACTAATTCCCTGTCGTTTGCCCCAATCCTTATTTCTCTATCAGTTACACCTTTTGTGATTATAACTTTATAACTATAGATGGTACCACAAATATTTGGCTGAAATAACCAGTTTAGGTTTTTGGTTGAAAGAGAGAAAAGGATTTGGTGCAGGATGGGGTAGAGAGTGGAGACAGATGCAGATAGCAAGCAAATGGAGCTTAGGCAACAAAGGCTTGAACGTGGCCCCCATGTCTTATCCAGAGCGACTTACAATTGATACGTTCTTATAATCCAAGCAATTGTGGGTTAAGGGCCTTTGCTCAAGGACCCAACAGTGGCAGCTTGGCAGTGGTGGGATTTGAACCCTGGACCTTCTGGTCTGTCGTCCAGTACCTTAACATCTAGGCCACCATAGTCCCATTGTTGTTCAAATATTAAGGAGAGTACAAGGACACCAAATCGCGAGTACAATAAGCACAGAACAATGACGCCAGTATGCCCGGAAGCTTTTTGCAATTGGGGGTATGCAATATTGACAAAAATGGATTTTGTTGATGACGTTAATCAGATGAAACTTTGAATTAATCAAAAAATGTGCTCTCATTAATAGAAAATTAATTATTGTTTACTAATCACATCATTGGGAGTAACATTGAAGGAAGTATAGATGTAAGGAAGACGGTTGATTTTCTTGTCGTAATGCACTTTTTTGCAGAATTATTCCACTAAGGTTTGCTTCTGTGCTGGTGCCTTGGCTAGTTTAAGGCAGTTGTGGACAGCTGACTACTGCAGTTTGTCATAATGTTCATAATGTTCTGCATGGTGGTTAGTTTTCAGATGGTGAAGTAAGTTAGTTGTCGACCTGTCTTTAACGGCAACCTATTTCCGTCTTATGAGCAACATCCACCTTTTCAATGTCAAGCTACCTCTATGTGAGTGAGGAAGAGCCACGTCTAGCAGTTAAATCTAGCGATGTAGATTGCAAGGCTGGTGGTGTCTGTATTTTGGCTCCTGGTGCAGTTTGTTCACTCATTTTTATCTTCAGTCCTGGAATTCCAGATAGAACACTAGCTTGATTTGTGGTACTTATACTAACACACTGCATGCACTTAGCGCACATGCGCAGTAGTCTATCCTACCCGGCTACATGACACAGTGAGTATGTGAACGCAAGGTGTGTTTTTGACTGTTTTTTGCAAACTGAGTGATACTTGCTCATGTCAGCTCGCACATATTACAACAGTTATACAATATCATCATAGACGAACCTTATCGCACAACCCTTCCATTTAAAAATCACTGTTCAGTGTCTCACACATGCTGCTTTCTCCCTTGTGCACCATTGCCTGCATCTCACTCAAAACTCATAATCATTTATGTTACTATTGGAACATAACAGTACATAACCGAACATAATCCACCTTTATAATTAGTGTGCCAGGGCACTGAACCACTGAATCAGCACACATTCTGATGTTGCAATCTTGGTTGAGTGTCACCAATCATACATCCCTGAACCACAGTCTCAAAAATCGGAGTTGTGAGCGAGATGCAGGCATCTGTCAGCAAGGAAGAGGTGCAAAATGCTACTCAGATACCAGTCGGAAGTGCTTGCTGGAGACACGTGAGGGAATGAGAAAGTATGAAGAACACTTTTAAAAGAAGTAATTAACATTAATGCCCAGCTGTAATTATTTTATTTGCAATAATTACGTTTAAAATGTATTAGTTGCAACAGTCACAAAGTGAATTATATACATATACAAGTGCAGAGCGTTTGGCCCAGCCAGTGTGTTACATAATATTCAGTATATTTTTAAAGTAGTAAGAATAGTATACCCAAACTACTTCATTAGTATGCAATTTGGGTTGCAGAGTTTCTGTATGTTCTTCAGCAATATCTCTCCTCTGCTGCTCTTGCAGTTTAAATAGATTAGAATAAACACTGTGCAAACGTTCCTAATGAAATGTAAAATCGGGTTAAGGCAGGTAATCTTTATACAAAGAGGTCTGCTTCATCATTAGATAATACACTGAAAAATGTTATGTTTTTTCTCTAAGCATTTTAATGTGAACCTTAATTTAAATCCAGGAAGTCTTTGAATCTGTCTTTGATCATGACAGTGGTTCTGATGAGCAGTGTTGAAGCAACGTGTTTCTGCATTTTGTGGTTTATTTTTGTTTCATATCTTGTATGCAATTAGAAGGGATCGCTGTATGTAGGGGTGGGCGATATGTTAAAAATATTATGCCACAGTGATTAAAGACATTTCACGATACACGATATTTATCACGATACATGTGAACGCAGACAAAATGCATGAGTAGCAACAGATTCTTAAAAACCACTGTTCAGTTTTTATCCCATACTTTGTATAGTGATTTATATTCTAAATGCGCTGCACTTCATCCAATGACACAGGACTAATTCCACTCATTATAATGAAACATGCAGTAGATCAGTGTTCTTTAAGCACTGATAATATCTTTGATATGCTCAGAAAAGCATATTATCTGTAACAATAATAATTTTATCACAATCTGATAAAATATCGTCATATTGCTCACCCCTAGCTGTATGGCATAAACAACACGCACCTTTCTAGGTAGGTTGTTGGGTTTGTATCTAGTTGCACTTGTGTTCAGGTAGCCTGATCTTGAGCCTTGGTGCAGTTTCTACCAAATAAGATTGTCCCTCTTTTAGCTACTGTCAGTATTTAGTAAATAATCTCAATCTGGCGATTGTCACAAGTCTGCTGACCATCTGATGCTCAAAGGGTAAACAGTGGAACAAAAAGACTGAATGACAAAAACTTTATTTCAGTTATAAGGACATGTGCAGCCATGAGATACCAGAGAATATATAAAGTCTAGTCAAATTCATTTTTATTGCGCTTTTTATAATAGAACATTGTTATAAAGCAGTTTTACTAACTACACCCTATCCGGATGGGGCTAAAATTACATGAGATAATTTCCTTTTTTACAGATGCTACTGGTTCAGGTGAATTTATTTCCACCTGGATCTACCATGTCTGTGCTTTTCCTCCTCCTCCTCTGATATAATTATGGGTAGAATTACCTACTGTGTTTCACCAAACTTGCTGAGCGGTGCTCACGACAACAACAAAAAAAAGCCAGTTTTTCACAGCTGCTTTTCACTGCAGATGATCTAACAAGCAGTTGAAAGTCAATTAGAGACTTTCCAAATCAACAAATGCAGCCTTTAAAAAAAGTCATTGCACTATATAATTGGGCTGAATATAGAACCTTATTTTCACGTCAGTCATAGAGCCCTGAAGGAGAGAAAGAAAGCCAGGTGGCACCTGCTGTTGGCTTTAATGGCATCTGCAGATATATAGCATTAGTTTGGATATGCACAAGATATACCTTTCATGTTCTGTAAATAATGAGAAGTTCTTTCAATCAGTTATCACTTTCATCACAGTCTTGGAGGACACCTATAGCTGGCCAGCACAAAAAAGCATTTTCAATTTTAATAGCAAATTGGACAGATACCAGTGTTCAAAAATAAGCTAATAATCACACCGCAACAGTAGTAGCACTCGCTTCAGAAACTGTCAATGTGCTGTGCTGTATTGAAAATTTTAACAGCCGTCTCCTTCTACATATACTTCTAAACTGACAAAGTAGGGGAAACCCCATTTGATGCAGAAATGCCATAGCAATGGGGTTCCTCACATTAACTGCTTTCTTCAGGTCCTTCCACAACATTTTGATTGGATTAAGGTCAGGTCTTTGACTTGGCAATTCCAAAACATTAACTTTATTCTTCTTTAACCATTCTTTGGTTGAACGACTTCTGTGCTTAGGGTCATTCTCTGATATAATTCAGAATTCATTGTTCCATCAATGATGGCAAGTCGTCCTGGCCCAGATGCAGCAACACAGGCCCAAACCATGATACTACCACCACCATGTTTCACAGATGGGATAAGGTTCTTATGCTGGAATGCAGTGTTGTCTTTTCTCCAAACATAGCGATTTTTTTTTAAACCAAAAAGTTCTGTTTTGGTCTCATCCGTTCACAAAACATTCTTCCAATATCCTTCTGGCTTGTCCACGTGATCTTTAGCAAACTGCAGATGAGCAGCAATGTTCTTTTTGGAGAGCAGTGGCTTTCTCGTTGCAACCCTGCCATGCACACCATTGTTGTTCAGTGTTCTTCTGATGCTGGACTCATGAACATTAACATTAGCCAATGTGAGAGAGGCCTTCAGTTGCTTAGAACTTACCCTGGGGTCCTTTGTGACCTCACCAACTATTACATGCCTTGCTCTTGGAGTGATCTTTGTTGGTCGACCACTCCTGGGGAGGGTAACAATGGTCTTGTAATCTGTCTGACTGTGGATTGGGTGAGTCCAAACTCGTTAGAGATGGTTTTGTAACCTTTTCCAGCCTGATGAGCATCAACAACTCTTTTTCTGAGGTCCTCAGAAATCTCCTTCGTTCGTGCCATGATACACTTCCACAAACGTGTTGTGAAGAGCAGACTTTGATAGATCCCTGTTCTTTAAATAAAACAGGGTGCCCACTCACACCTGATCCCATTGATTGCAAACACCTGACTCTAATTTCACCTTCAAATTAACTGCTAATCCTAGAGGTTCACATACTTTAGTGAGGCCACTCACTAATATGTAATATTGGATACTTTTCCTCATTAAATAAATGACCAAGTATAATATTTTATCTCATTTGTTTAACTGGGTTCTCTTGATGTGCTTTTAGGACTTGTGTGAAAATATGATGATGTTTTAGGTCATATTTATGCAGAAATCTAGAAAATTCTAAAGGGTTCACAAACTTTCAAGCACCACTGTATTTCCAGCCATACAAGACCAGAGTCCTATCTTCTTGAATGGGGAGAGACCTATATATCCGTAACTGAAAGATAAATTAATGTTTAAAATGCAGATTTAAAATCGCTGGTGTAATCTGACAAAATTATTGAATTTACTTGTGTTGTTGGGCTCAAATAACACAAGGTATTATATGTTGATTGCTTCCTTCTAATGACAGGGCGGGCCTTCTGTACTACAATCCCATTCATATTTCACTTATTTATATAAAAACGTCTCTGCTAACAGACAGTGGCTGTACATCATCTGGCGCTGCAAGTTAAAAGTAGGATTAAAGTGCCATCTAATGATGTTCTGAAACTTGGCAGCTTAGCGGGGTAGAATTTAATTTCCGGCAGGACATTTGTCCGAGTTTGTTTGGCGAAGGTAAGAGACTGGTGGCTTGGAAGTGCATGGAAGGAGATCTGTCCTGCCATCACAGGTGGTGAGAGATGAGGTTGGCGAGATAACGGGTACATTTGGTTATCTGGACACAATCCGGATTCAAGGTGCATATTAAGACAGTGAAAATGGGATTTAATTCTGCAACCCCCAATGAGCAAGCCTTTCCTGTCAGATAGCCTGTCAAGAAAAAAATAAATGTTATGATAAACATTGGAGACCCATTCTCCTTGGTTTGTTATATCTCTGATTTAAACGAAGGGAAGCTTAAATAAAGAGAAGCTATATAAGTTGTAGAATAAACATGCGTGTTCATGTTTTAATTACGTCAGTATTTGTTTACTGTGGTTCCATGTTTATTTGTCTTATTTGATTGGTATCTGGGCATTTATCAAATATGATTAAAACAAATGGAGCCATGTACAAAATGGAGAGCTTGCGTACCTAAGGGATTTTCCATCTCGGAAGCGAACTATTCAGCCATGTTTGGGCACCTCAGGAATTACTTCTCGTGCTTTACCATGGTTTGATGAAAAGAAATTGTAATTGTAAGGAATAAATCTCCCTGGATTAACAAGGGACCGTTTTCACACAAGGACAAGTATTAAAATGAACACAGAACTCACTGCTTAGATTAAACTTGTCTTTTTTTAAACACCATCACAAACACAAGTTAAAACTTTGGATCTTAGAATATTTACGAGTAGAGTAGTTTTAGACCCTGGGATTTCCGGCTGGCTTATTGTTAAGGGATTTGTGTGGCTTAGGAAACCAAAGGCTTGCAGGAATGTGTTGTTTGTCGTACGGTCTTATTTCTTGTTATTGTGAAAAGTTCTCTTGTATTTTAAGGTAATGTGCTTTCATAAGGTTGGTTCATTTAAAGGTTTCACTAATTGTAGGTGAATTTCCAAACGTTGGCAAAAGAAAATATTTAAGTATTTGTACTGGGGAAATCCTGTTCAGTAATATGGTTAGTGAAAGAAAGTACAATGTCCAATAAACTGAACTTAATTAAATATAGAGGGAAGCTAAGTAAGTAGGTGGAATGCTGGTTGAACCATGTATGGTGACTGCAGTGTAGATAGTGAAACTTTGTCCGTAGTAGCATCTCACCAGTGTGTATAATGTCTGGCTATTTATAGGTAGCTACATACAAAACCTGTAGGACAGTTCACACTTGAAGCTTCATTACCATTGGCGCAAGTGGTTACCCCATACAGCGCCAGTGATCTCCGGTTCTATCCCGATCCCTGTGTGGAGCTTGCATGTTGTCCATGTGTGTTTACTCCAGTTTATTCCAAATGCGTGCATTAACTGCTAGCTCTATATTGCACCCAGTCTGAGTCTATCTGACTTGTATCAATACAACCTTGCTCCTGTTATGAATAGCCATTAATGCTGATCTGGACATACTGGCGTGGCCTTTGTACATTCTGCAGGTTAAACTGTTCCAAATCTATGATGACCAGACGTCTTGTTTTTCTCAGGACATTCCCATATTTCAGACTTATTTTTGAAATATATACATTTGTCCCATATGTCAAAGAAAATGACAAATTTATACTGTAATGAACCTTAGCAGATAATCATCGCCCAACACGCTTGGGTTTATTCAAAAGGAACACCAATTATGTGACAACTTACTGAAACACATCTTTAACCATAAAATATCCAATCACGTTTGTTGATTTTGTAAATAAATTCATCAGCCATGCTTCACAGACATGACTTGATGCCCTCACTCACTATGGCTGATGTGCTGCTGAGATGGATAAATGAACAAGTACGTTTAATGAGCTGCGAATAAAAAAACCACGTACGTCCTTACTGAGCAGTCTGCGAAAGCAGTACACGATTTCGAGTAGTGTGTCCGAAGTTCTGTGCATACTGAAAGAGCATACTGATTTAACGGCCGAGCAGTGCGTACTGGATCTAATCTAGTGCGTGCTGTTTAAGTATGCCATTTCGGACGCAGCCAGTATACATTTCCGAGAAAACATATGCTGGAAGTGGTTTGCCAGACATGTGGAGCTAAGTTTAATTTCGCATGGAAGTCACAACCTTATTGATCAACTTATTCAAATGAAAAAGCACAAATTAAGCCGAAAAGTAAGTGTGCAGTGTGTATAGTATCTGCTGTGCTATGTATCTGTGAAACTGTATGTGGATGCAGCAAGTTGCTGTCTACTGAACGAGTGGGCTGTGTAGCTTGGGCCGCCACTCGGCGCTCATATCCAAGTATCGACAGCTAAAAAGACATTATTTGGGCGGGTAATGTGGCTGTGCTGTGTTGGGTGTTTAGTGGAGACCGGCAAGAGCAAAGTCTCACCACAGTAGTGTACACCCAGCCTCCTGTAGTTCATTATCGAAAATCGGGTCACTCTTCCCAGATCTGATTTACTGCCTAAAATCTGAGCCATTATTCTGAAAGGATATTTTCTTTCTGGTGTAGTATGAACAGATCATGCTCTTGAACTCACCTGGATACACAGAAAAAACAACAAACCAACTGACATGCCCCATCTGAATCCAGGTAACTCTTGCCAGCCACTATAAAGTTTATCACAGCGTTCAGACTGTGAGCCGCATGTGGTCCACATGTGTGTGGGTCATTTCAAGAGCATGCTGTACCGCAGGTAATGCTGGGCCAAATGCGGCCTGCCAGGTGCAGTTCTGGCTGTGTACTAGCAGGCGGATTCGTTTGAAGTCATCACTGTCATTCCATAGCAGTATGTGGGCTGAGGGAACAGAAAAGTGTAGCGCAGAACTGGGCCATCACCAATTCCCTATAAGGGTAGTCAAGTTAAGTCAGATTTATTTATATGGCACTTTTTACAGTGGAGCATTGTCTCAAAGCAGCGTAATTTTAGATTATATTCTAATATCTAAAGCCAATCACTACTTGAGTAAGCCTAGGGTGACAGTGGCAAGGAAAAAGTCCCTAAACGTTATAAGGAAGAAACCTTGTCAGGACCAAGATATTGTGATATTATATTTTTACCGTATCGCCATACCACCCCTAGTTTGAATTGTAGCCTTTTATTGCCACATACAGGTGCACCCCGTTTTGCGATGGTCCGGTTTACAATTTTTTGACTTCACGATGGGAATCTGACAAGGGCGTTTCTAGACTGCTTGTCTTACTGGGGCATACAGAATGTACCCCCTCTGCTTGCCACTCTGCATACTGTGCCAACTGTGCATAAAAAATAAGCCTGTTAGTCACTAAATAGATTAGGTGATTTAACACTGAAGTGGGTGTTGCACTGCTGATGAGAAATAAAGAACAAATTCGCACTAATTTTTTTAGTTACTTTTGTTAATGCTAGCTGTTACCTTTGCTAGTTTAATGAATGCCTTTAATGGTGTAATATGTACTTTTGCTAGGTTATATGGTTATAATTGGCTAGCCAAATCATATAACTATAAGCTATTATTACGTTGTCTGTAGCATGACTGACTTTCTTCTAAATATTTGCTATTGCTCATTAATCCATGCAAAAACTTGCAAATAAACTGGCTCTGACTGAGAGTGTTAGCGGCTCAACCTTTTGGAAAGGTGCTGAGTCATGATGTGAACCGTAGCGCCTGTAATGAATTTGTATGGCATGTCCTGTAGTTCTGATTTTAGTGGGGCAGAACAACATTTTACTGGGGTTCGTGCCCCAGTAAAGTGTGTCCGATGATGCCCCTGGCACCCCATAATACACATAAATACAGTCAGCAGAAGCCACATTCTGAATTTTGAGTTTTTCCCGGGCAAACGATACACAGAGCGATACTCTCCTGCTGATGCTGTCCGTCCAGGAAGCAGCCAGCTGTCTGAACCGTGTTTGTCAGTGATTTTGCCCGACTGTATTTAAATGTAACATCATTAAGCATCAACATATTTCCATCATAAATTGGGGAGCACCTGTATATGGTTGCAGGATTGTCAACAGTAACAGCCACCATTTTATCAGTTATGGCAGTTTTTTGCAAAATGTCACTAATTACCTTTTGGTAGTAAAGAAAACCATTTAATAAGATGATAATAATAATAATAATAATAATAATAATTATAAACTAGATCTGCATGTGCGGGTTCACATCCCAATATTTTGGACCATGTGTGGATTTGTTTCCCAATGCTGTTAGCCACATGCAGTTTTGTATTCCAACACTTTTGGCCACGTGTGGGTTCCCATCCCAATACGTTTATCCACGTGTTGGTTTGCGTCCCAATACTTTTGGCAGTGCATCGCAGTACGTTTGGCCATGTGTGGGTTCGCGTCCCAGTACTATTGACCATCCCAGAAGTTGAATCTGTTCATCTGGACACTCATCTAAGTGACTTCTTCAGTCTCAGATAGTTGGAAAACTTCCCCAATCTTATATACAGCACCTTTGCATAACGACTGGTACCAGCATTGACCATGATACTATTGACCATGTGTGGGTTTGTGTCCCAATACTTTTGGCCACGTGTGTGTGTGTGTGTGTGTGTGTTTATCCCAATACTTTTGGCCACTTTTGGCCACGTGTGTTCTAATAGTTTTGGTCACATGTGGGTTCACGTCCCAATACTTTTGGCCAAGTGTGGGTTCCCATCCCAATACTTTTGGATACATGCGGGTTCGCGACTCAATACTTTTGGCCTCATGTGGGTTCACGTCCAAATACTTTTGACCATGTGTGGGTTTGTGTCCCAATACTTTTGGCCAAGTGCAGGTTCACGTCCCAATACTTTTGGCCATGTGTGGGTTCACGTCCCAATAATTTTGACCATGTGTGGGTTTGTGTCGCAATACTTTTGGTTCACATGCGTGTGTGTGTGTTTTGGGTGTGGAGTGTGTGTGTGTGTGTGTGTGTGTGTGTGTGTGTGTGTGTGTGTGTGTGTGTGTGTGTTTGTGTGTGTGTGTGTGTGTGTGTGTGTGTGTGTGTGGAAATGTGTGGAAGAAGAAGAAGGAAAGGGATAACAATATGCAGTGCTTATCAAGCACTGTATTTAAAAACAACAACAAAAAAAAAACAGTGCAGAACAAAAGAGTCCAAAACAAAAAAACAACAACCCCCAAAACATTACCTACTTAAATAGTGATGACTCTGAGACAGAGACACTTGAGAAAGGATGTAGTCTTTTTACTACAAATGCCATCACCGCTCTGCAACACTCCCCGTTTTTTTCTCCCTGGTTATCTTTCCCCTCATTGCTAATGAGAAAGGCGTACTGCAGGCTGTCCGTACTGGATGTGCTAGTAATGTGCTAGTGCTGCTGTGCAGCTGGCTAATGCAGCACTCGGAGACCTCATTAGGGCGAACACTGTAAACTATCGATGCTCAATATCTTAGATGTTGGAGGTGTAACCTCCATTAAAACAGAACAACCTTCCATATGTATTGTACTTTGCCTTTTTGTTTTCTCTTGCAGTGGTGGAGCCACACTTTTGAGTGCTTCCTGAGGTCCGTCTTCCACTAATGCTACAACGAAACCTACCAAAACAAAATGTTACATGATGTACTAGAGGTGTGCGATATGTATAGTCTACGACAGTAGTTGAATCGTTGGTTTAATCATGTGTGAGCTGACGTTACAGAGTGCGTCACTCACTTGCAAAAAACGTCTTCACTGCGTCATGCAGCCAGGTAGGACAGACTACTGTGCATGCACACTGAGGCATGTAACGTGCTAGTATAGGCATCTGCAAACTAAGCACCGAGCAGAATATGAAGGTTATGACAAACTTTGAAAGTCAGCTGTCCTTGGCAGGCATAATGTAGCAGCATAAAAACACACTCTACAAACTTTAGCAGAGTCTTTCTGCAAAAAAGTGCCTTAGAACAAGAAAAGCAACAGATGGCAAGACATAACTAATGTGGTCACCAATTACATTGGGTGCATTTACATGCGCCTAATAATACAATCAGAGCCGGATTTCTGCAGTTATCCGATTATTCAAGTGGTCATGTATACAGTGTACTCTGATCTAGAAATGTTGATAAAAAGAGCTGGATTTTACCCCAGTAACCAGAGTACTTGTAGCATGTACAGTGGTGTGAAAAAGTGTTTGTCCCCTTCCTGGTTTCCTGTTTTTTTGCATGTTTGTCACACTTAAGTGTTTTGGAACATCAAACCAATTTAAATATTAGTCAAAGACAACACAAGTAAACACAAAATGCAGTTTTTAAATGAAGGTGTTTTATTATTAAGGGAGAAAAAATCCAACCCTACATGGCCCTGTGTGAAAAAGTGATTGCCCTCACCCTTGTTAAAACGTACATTAATTATGGTTTATCACACCTGAGTTCACTGTCTCCAGCCACACCCAGGCCTGATTATTACCACACCTGTTCTCAATCAGGACATCACTTAAATAGGACCTGCCTGACAAAGTGAATTACACCAAAAGATCCTTAAAAGCTGCACATCATGCCGAGATGCAAAGAAATTCAGGAACAATTGAGAAAGAAAGTAATTGAGATCTATCAGTCTGGAAAGGGTTATAAAGCCATTTCTAAAGCTTTGGGACTCCAGCGAACCACAGTGAGAGCCATTATCCACAAATGGCGAAGACATGGAACAGTGGTGAACCTTCCCAGGAGTGGCCGGCTGACCAAAATTACCCCAAGAGTGCAGCGACAACACATCCAAGAGGTCACAAAAGACCCCACAACATCATCCAAAGAACTGCAGGCCTCACTTGCCTCAGTTAAGGTCAGTGTTCATGCCTCCACCATAAGAAAGAGACTGGGCAAAAATGGCCTGCATGGCAGAGTTCCAGACGAAAACCACTGCTGAGCAAAAACAACATTAAAGCACGTCTCAGAACACATCTTGATGGTCCCCAAGACTTTTGGGAAAACATTCTGTGGACTGACGAGACAAAAAGTTGAACTCTTTGGAAGGTGTGTGTGTCCCATTACATCTGGTGTAAAAGTAACACAGCATTTCAGAAAAAGAACATTATAGCAGTAAAATGTGGTGGTGGTAGTGTGATGGTCTGGGGCTGTTTTTGCTGCTTGGAAGACGTGCTGTAATAAATGGAACTATGAATTCTGCTGTCTACCAAACAATCCTGAAGGAGAATGTCCGACCATCTGTTTGTGACCCTCAAGCTGAAACGAACTTGGGTTCTGCAGCAGGACAATGATCCAAAACACACCAGCAAGTCCACCTCTGAATGGCTGAAGAAAAACAAAATGAAGACTTTGGAGTGGCCTAGTCAAAGTCCTGACCTGAATCCTATTGAGATGCTGTGGCATGACCTTAAAAAGGCCGTTCATGCTGGAAAACCCTCCAGTGTGGCTGAATTACAACAATTCTGCAAAGATGAGTGGGCCAAAATTCCTCCACAAAGGTGTAAAAGACTCATTGCAAGTTATCACAAATGCTTGGTTGCAGTTGTTGCTGCTAAGGGTGGCTCAACCAGTTATTAGGTTTAGGGGGCAATCACTTTTTCACACAGAGCCATGTAGGTTTGGATTTTTTTCTCCTTTAATAATAAACACCTTCATTTAAAAACTGCATTTTGTGTTTACTTGTGTTGTCTCTGAATAATATTAAAATTATTTTGATGTTCCGAAACACTTATGTGTGACAAACATGCAAAAAATAGGAAATCAGGAAGGGGCAAACACTTTCACACTACTTTGTACCAATAACCCATTTATAATCTGTGTTTTCAGACTGCGGATGTGCATAAACTTTCCACCATGGTTGTCAGGTTTGCGTATTCTATAGACTTTTCTGTATTTGGCCTCTTTTTCCATTTGACTTTGTTTTCCTCGCCAGATCTGACAACCCCATTATTAAAACACTCAGGCGTTATTGCACATGTATTTTTGCAGTAATCCCGACTGTTTATTTGAAGCATGTATGACTGAAAATGCATTTGTAGGAACCGATAAGCAGAATCGCTGAATCAAAATTGCACTTTTTAAACGGGTTCCCAGTCCTTGGAAATTTGAAACCAGGGGACTGGGATATAGATGGCTTTACAAACATGGAATTCATAGAAAATTTTAGAATGTAGAGGCAATAACTATTTATGCAAGTTACTTTCTTCAACATTCACGAAGCAGGACACTAATTTGAATGGGCCCATATTGCTGAACAAGCGAGGCCGGGATGGATTGTACTGGCTGGCTTGTAAGGAGAGTGGGTTACCCCATGCTGGCTAACCACTTTGCCAAGTTCCCATGTTTGTTTACATGGCTTGATTTTCCCATCTGACAAGAGTGTTCAGACTGAGGTCACATTGTAACGTCTCAGATACGTATCGTATTTCAGGACCATGTATGAAAGTGGGCCAAATCGAAATGGAAAAGGACTGATTGTGTCTTTTTTGCTGTTTACACTGCCACGAAAGAAATAAATCTGTGTCACATACTCAAAAAATTACAATTGAACCACTTTTAGGTGCAGTGTGAATGAAGCAAGGACTGTGGTAGCCTGGTGGTTAAGGTACTGGACTATGGACCAAAAGATCCAGGGTTCAAATCCCAGCTCTGCCAAGCTGCCACTGTTGGGTCCTTGAGCAAGGTCCTTAACCCACAATTGCTTGGATTGTAAGACTGAATCAATTGTAAGTCGCTCTGGATAAGGGCGTCTGCTAAATGCTGTAAATGTAATGTAAGCCGCAGTCAACACAAAATCTTTATTAATGCTACATGTATTCTTTTTAAGAATATTTATATTTATATTATATTTATGTCATTTAGCAGACGCTCTTATCCAGAGTGACTTACAATTGATACAGCCTTACAATCCAAGCAATTGTGGGTTAAGGGCCTTGCTCAAGCTGCCCAACAGTGGCAGCTTGGCAGAAGTGGGATTTGAACCCTGGACCATTGGTCCACAGTCCAGTACCTTAACCGCTACGCTAGCGGTTAAGGTACTGGACTCAAAGGTCCAGGGTTCAAATCCCACCTGTGCCATGATGTCCTTAACCCACAATTGCTTGAATTGTAAGGCTGTATCAATTGTAAGTTGCTCTATTTAAGTTGTCTGCTAAATGACATAAATGTAAATGGTAAAGAGCTCGTTCATGAAAAATACCTACAAATAAAGGCACAGAAGAGCTGAAGTGGTTTAAAGGTCAGTAAAAGTATCTTCAAATTCATTCTAAGACCTTGGTTGCCAATGGAGTTATTTGAGAACAGTTGTAATATGAGCTCTTGCCGAGAATTGTACCGCTGCCTTTTACATCCTTCGTAAAATAGTAATAGAGCTCTAATGCAAACCAGATAAAAGGGCTTTATGGTTATAAAGAGGAAATGACACAAAAGCATGTTTCTCGCTCTCATCAGCTGAAAGAACGTCACAGACCTTGAAAATAACTTTGTCACGAAGATAAAAGTCTGAACAAAAAAGGAAAAATACTGTGCAAGACTTTCTATTCCCATGTAATCAGAGTGAAGTTGCTACAGAACCCTGCTTGCATCGACAGAGAATTTGCGATCGCTTTTCCACCTCATCTGCTGAAATGTCACAGTTCCTTCAAAGGTGTTATTGATGTTTCAGTGTCCCCCGTAGGCGTGCAAATGTTTCAGAAGCAAAAACATTATTCTGGAAATCCACTATTGCTCAAAGAGGTGGAAAATCTCGTCAGACTCTTGATTTAAAGTCATGATGGACTGGGAGAGAGTAATGTGTTATCATGAAAAGAGCACAGTATGCAGTCAAAGTGTAGTGCAACAGACATTAATCTTTGCGACTGTAAGGGCACTGTGGTATGAAAACTAAAGGAGAAAGTAACAAAGGCATCGAGTGATTTTGGAGCACGCTGCAGAGCTGAGTGGGAGAGAGCGATCCAACCATAGCAAGAAGGGAGGAGAGGTGGTGGCAGGGTCCAAAGGTTCTGGAAGGTCCATTCATCATGCAGGGCCTTGTGGAATACAGGAGGGTCACGCTCACACAATAGCCGTCTGTTCTGACTTTGCCGGTGAGGAAGAGAATGGTAGTGCTCGTTTAGATACGATCAGCTGATCCACATCCTTGCTGTCTTTCTCTTGCACAGTTTTCCTCTTTTCCATTTTCCATTTGTATTATTCCTCTTGGCAAATGGCAAGTTTTTCTTTATGCTCAGCAGGCAGACTTGTAGTGATTCATTACAAAGTGCACTGAAATGTCATTAACATCGAGCTAGATCTCAGTGTGTGACTGAATCAGAGGACAGATTGTTTTGTGTGTGTAGTTATCCTGTGTTTACCCAGCAAGCAACAAAAAATTCAAGCCACATCTGATAATGAGTATTGGTTTTAGGTCTGGTATTAACTTAAATCGGATTTGTTATACATTTTATATTGTTAGTGATGCAACAACATAATTTAATCAGGGTTTGTTTTGGTTTATTGATGCCGCAGATGAATGATGAGCATAGATTAGAGATGCACAGACTGCAATTTTCTTGGTTGATTCCGATTTTTTCTCTCTCCAAGAATTATAAATGACAGCATACAGTTAATTTTTGTTCAACTTTTCTTTTAATGGAAACTTCTTCCATTAAAAAGAAAGATAGCAGCGTCTGCTTTCTTGCGTCTTGCTCTGCACTATCAGCAGAGTTAGCTTTAGCTTTGTCAAATTGCACATATTCCGCGAGTTTTAAATACTGTTTTACATGTCTTATTATTGTTCTGAGTGTTTTTTGGAGTTCCTCCTCTGCTGCTTAGTTTCATCATGCAAGCTGCTTCCGTCATCAGCTCCAGCCCCATCATACCAGGGGCAACTTAATGCCGATGTGCATACTTCGCATTTGATTTGAACTATGACTCCATGACTTTAGTTTCATTCTTAGATTTATCATCAAGGGGGTTGGGTCCCTTTTTGGGTCTTGGTCCTCCCAAGGTTTCTTCCTATAACACTTAGGGAGTTTTTCCTTTCCACTGTCGCCCTAGGCTTGCTCAATTTGGGATTGGACGTAGATATTAGGAGATAATCTAAACTTGGAAAGTCGCTTTGAGACAATGCTCCATTGTAAAAAGCGCTATATAAATTGACTTGACTTGACTGCAAACAGCACAGTAAAGAACTAGAATGCTGAAGACATGGCTGTAACTGAAATAACATTATATCGCTGCTCCCTCACTAGTACTGCGCTATATAGGAAGAGACTCTTTAGTGTGCTAAGTAGTAACACTGGAGCTCAACTGAAATCTAATACTTCCTTTTCAATACCATGCGTCATCGTCGCTCTGTCTCATGAACAAACACAAAGTGTAAAGCTGGAACTGTGTTTAAAGCAGGATTAAGTTGTGAATTAATTTCAGTGAAAGCAGTGTGTTTCATGTCTGGCTGTGTGTATGGCGCTGTCCTTTGGTGTGCGTGTGGCTAAATGTGACCGGCACAGAATCAGTTATATCAGATTGATCAGCCGATCACTGAAAACCGTCCGATTCCGGTCACTGGCCAATTGATCGGTGCATCTCCAGTGTAGATCACTTGTCTGATATCTCAGGAGATTGTCAAATGATTCCACAGAGCTGACATTCGTAGTGTTGATGCTCAAAACCTCTGATCTGGCATTAGAGTGTAGGAAACAAAGTGTTTTAAAAATACTTTTCTCATTTTTTTTAAACCTATAAACAGGTAAGCAGGTACCTAAGCACCTTGTGAAAATACCCTTTATATTTACATTACAGTAGCATAAAAAGACTGTGCCTCTAGTAATGTCCTGTCAACGTCCATTTCAATTAACAA
Source organism: Ancistrus triradiatus (assembly GCA_025084515.1). Taxonomy (NCBI): domain Eukaryota; kingdom Metazoa; phylum Chordata; class Actinopteri; order Siluriformes; family Loricariidae; genus Ancistrus; species Ancistrus triradiatus. The sequence continues at coordinate 266,465 of JAJAGP010000282.1, read as the reverse complement.
CCTGTTTCACAGAACGTAACGCGATTGTTAAACTGAGCATACCTCTAATTATTTTATTAAATGTTCCTCAGACTTTATTACTCCCTCCGATGCCTCCCACCCACCATTAGCCCGAGATCACATTCACCAGCATTTTGATTAGTCTCCACTCTCCCACAATTTCTTAGCAACACCCTGTGCTATTTAACTCTCTTGTTCAAAACATTCAGGATGGGGTCATGTGTATCCACTTCAGCCAGCATCTTTAGGCAAAAAGTTGCTCCCACAGCTGATTTATTCACACCAACCTGCTTGCCTATTGTAGATTCACTCTTCCCAGCCTGGTGCAGGTCTACAGTTTTCTTCCTGGTGTCCTTCGACAGTTCTTTGGTCTTGGCCATGGTAGAGTTTGGAGTCTGACTGTTTGAGGCTGTGGACAGGTGTCTTTTATACAGATAACAAGGTCAAACAGGTGCCTTTAATACAGGTAACGAGTGGAGGACAGAAGAGACTCTTAAAGAAGAAGTTACAGGTCTGTGAAAGCCAGAAATCTTGCTTGTTTGTGGGTGACCAAATACTTATTTTCCACCATGATTTACAATTAAATTCTTTAAAAAACCTACAATGTGATTTCCTGGATTTTTTTTCTCATTTTGTCTCTCATATTTGAAGTGTACCTATGATGAAAATTACAGAAAATTAAGTAGGAGAACTTTCACAATCAGTGGACTGTATGTGCCAATAACATCCACAATACATTCTGTGATCTTGAAGTTGTCTGAACACCATATTAAATATATGTTCCACATATTATATAGCAAAGCTATATGACATACTGTAGTGTCCCAGGTATTGACCAAGTAGCCAAGATCCTGGAGTCCTTCCAATACATCTCTCTCTCTCTCTCTCTCTCTCTCTCTCACACACACACTCACACACACACACACACACACACACACATACATACATGCATTCACTCACTCTCTTTCTTATCTGCTTGACCCTGATTGCAAGGCAGGAACAACCCTAGACAGTGTCCCAATCCATCATAGGGCACATACACTCACACACGCACTTACACACTATAGGCACATTTAGAGACAACCGAATGCATGTCCTTGCATGACTGCTTACTCAGCTTGCGTCTTCCCCCATGGTGAATTTACTCCTGTGGTAGCCTAGCGGTTAAAGTACTGGACTATGGACCAGAAGGTCCAGGGTTCAAATCCCACCTCTGCTACTGTCGGGTCCTAATGAATGTCTTTTGGAGGCTGTGGGAGGAAACCGGAGTACCTGGGAGGACATGCAGACTCCACACAGAAGGGGGATTGAACCCAGGACCTTCTTGATGTGATGCACGTATTTCAGAATACAGCACCTCAAGGACCTCAAGGTGCCTTGAGACACCTCAAGGACCACTGTCGGGTCCTTGAGCAAGACCCTTAACCCACAATTGCTTGGATTGTAAGATTATATCAGTAGTAAGTCTCTCTGGATAAGGGTGTTGGCTAAATGACATCAATTACATAAGTGTATTTCCTCCGCAACTGTCCCACAGTTCTCATCCTGCGGCATGCAGATCCAGTAAATGTAATTCGTACGACTAATGTAAAACGTACTGCATACTCATCTCAGTCCTAATGAGGAGTTTAACACCAGTCAAACGTTCTCAGTGTTTAATACAACTTTGTGTTTAATAAAATGTTACCAGAGGCTGTAGTGTTACATGTGTCATTACAACTACTGTACTACAACAGCTAATGTCTCTGTCAACTTAATACATAGGTTACGTAGGTTAATTACCTTCATCATAAGATTCAAAACCTTATTGGACCTTGGACATTTATGCAAACAGCTTATTAGGAGCTGTGATGATTTTCTTCACCGTGTGGATTTCAAAATGGCATGATACTGATGCTAGTATAAGCCTGTGCTTATGCATTATACTCATAAAAATCTCCTGACACCAACATGATACCGTGTGATGTTAATCCAGCGTTGTGTGCAAAACCTGCCATGTTTCTGATTAGCTTAACCGCGGGGTGTGTAGAGGATTTCACTTTCCTATGGCTTGCACTACCAGTAAAGTAATGTTGTAGCTCACAGACAGCCCAAGCAATAGCAGGTGTATTTGAAGAAATGCACCTCGACCTGCCAAAGGATTTATCTAGATACAAAGATGCATTTGAAGTGCATGTTTAATGGGTCCACGGATTATCTGGATCAGAACGTAATCTCTGGATAGCCTCAGCATTAATCAGTAGGATCTAATGGAGAAGCTGTGGTAATTCTGCCACTCATTGAAGTATTATCTCAACGTGGACTAGGCAGATTCATTGAACCTCAAGTGCCATTCACTACAGAGCTACAGAGACTTTTGTTAGAAGAAACAGGTATGGGTGCAGGCTATCAAAACAATGAAATGTACTTTAATTACAAATGTACAGAAGCTTTTTTAACATTTGTAATTAAAGTGCAGTTGACCAAAATCCAGTCTTATCAACCAAGGTATCTATTGTTACTCTTGGACTTTAAAATCAGATAACTTCTAAATAAGAGCCTGTGTATTAGTGTATGTGTGTGGTCCCTTTTACATGGCCATATTTAAATGGGGGAATGTGAGCAATGCTGAATAAACTACAAAGTAATTAGTCAGTTAATTAATTACTACTAAATGTTTAACTTTAAATTATCTCTCTGCCACACCTAACATATTTTATAACAATGGTCTCAATACACTAAATGATGTATATATGAACATTCAAGCCCAGATACTCATATATGAACATGTATGTGGTGCTCAATGTTCATATTAATAAATCGGTATCTGGGCTTGAGGGTAAAATCATTTCACTGTAAAGCTACATCCAGTGCATTGATGCATTCAGCCCCTCCTTACTCCATGTTCTCTCACTAGCTGGGTTTCCATCCAAATGTTTCGTAAATGTTGTGTACATTTACAAACATTTGGCAGAAAAAAAATGCAAATTAAGTCGGTTTTTCCATTCACTACAATTGTGCGAATATACTTTAGATGACGTAGGCTACCACCATTAAGGGTGGGATCGAAACAAGCAAAAATGAAAGAATTTAACTCAGTTCAAATTGAATAATATTTACATTTACATAATTACATTTAATATTTATAATCTTTTCATGGATGTGTTCTTTGCAGTTAGGAGATGCTGGGCAGGCCCACCTTCACGACAGCTGAAATGTGGGGTCTTTCTTATCCCCTTAATCAGGTACATTATCGTTTTAAAAAGTCATGCCCATATTCAGTCAGATTGACTGTTGAATCAGATTTGTTGTTGAATTTTGTTGTTGAATTTCGGCTTTAGCAATATTCTAACAGTTCTGCCTCGTCCTAGCGTAAAACTCTTTTTTTTTTTTTCGAAATTTTTACTTTTTCCATTCAAGTTTTTTTTTTTTTTTGCACAGTTTCAAAATATCGTGAACACTTGGTGGATTGAAAACCCGTTTCTCTTTTTCTTTTCTTACATTTACATTTACAGCATTTAGCAGACGCCCTTATCCAGAGCGACTTACAATTAGTACAATCTTACAATCCAAGCAATTGTGGGTTAAGGGCCTTGCTCAAGGACCCAACAGTGGCAGCTTGGCAGAGGTGGGATTTGAACCCTGGACCTTCTGGTCCATAGTCCAGTACCTTATCCGCTAGGCTACCACAGTTTTTCTTCTGGCAGGTACAACATTATGTCCCATTGTATATACATCACAAGCTTCTATTTCAGTAGGAGAGCAAGGAATGACTGAGAAGCATCTAGTATGTGTGAGAAATTTATCGCTGGTAGTTGTGTTTCAAAGACACAGTACTTCTTACTCCACTTGTTTCTCAGACTGTGCTCCATTCAGCCATAAATAGAAACTAATTCTCCAATAGAAACTAATCCACAACCGTAACTCGGTCCACACATGTGTTTTGTACTGTGGAGCACTGATCTACTGCATGTAATTCACCTGAGTGGTAAGACCTGCTCAGCATTATCATCATCAGCACCACGCCAGCCAAATGTCTGCTCATGCTGATGACCCATGTGTTTAATAAAATTTTGTGTTTCGAAGTTTCTGTACCAGAGGCTGTGCTGTTAGGTGTGTGGGATTGTGGGGGCCTAGTGGTTAAGGTACTGGACTCTGGACCACAAGGTCCAGGGTTCAAATCCCACATCTGCCAAGTTGCCACCTTTGGGTCCTTGAGCAAGATCCTTAACCCACAATTGCTTGGATTGTAAGACTGTATCAATTGCAAGTCGCCCTGGAGAAGGGCGTCTGCTAAATGCTGTAAATGTGTGTCATTATAACTGCTGTACTACAGCAGCTAATGTATCCGGCAAGGTAATATAAGGATTAAGTAGGTTAATTACCTTCATTCTAAGGATAATAACCTTATCAGACCAAGGACATGTATGTGAAAAGACATTACACGGTGCATACCTATGTAATGGTTTCATTTACAAGGGAATGTATATCTGAATGATAATTTAAGCTTTTAACTTCATTCAGATTGGAAATACGCTATTGCAGTTAATAATTAATTCTATAGAAAAACATTGTTAAAAATCGGCATTATATTTTCAGATTTGTTCTTAACACTTTGGGAAATAATCAGATATTTAAAGCTGCCCTGATCATCATCATCATCATCATCATATGGCACCTATTCCGATCCCAAGGTTAATTTTTGGCAGTTTAACATGAATACAAAACAAGAATAGATCTGACCAACTTTATAGAAGTGTCTGAAAACAGTTTGAGAATATTGGGATTTACGACCACCATGTATAGTGCTGTGCAAGAATTTACAGAAAAAACTAAAAAATACTTGGCAGTAGTAAGAAAGCCAGTAACGGGAATAGCAGAAATACAGAGGCAAACAAAACATACAACGCGATCCCGTTTACACAAAGTCATTTCATGCGTATTGAGCATGAGGATTGTATCTGGAAGGGGATAGGAATAAGCCACATACATTTCTAAACATTAAATCCCACAGTTGGCATCTTCCTCGTAGCTTAGAAATTTAATGGACTGTGTAAATCTACTTTTGCAAATAAAAAAGTGGAAACAACACAGGAAGTACATGGTCCAATGTTATGAGCTGATTTGCATATTAAGAGGGATAGAGCAACCAGATTTCCTTTTTGCTGACTGAGGTGACTATTAAGTGTAAATTAAGTGTAAATGGTTAAAGTCTTATCAGCACCGGCTCTCCTGTGGCCCTGTTTAGGATAACCAAGTGAATGAATGAATGAGTGAAGTATAGCACCGGGAAAGATATGAAAATTGAATGTATTTGTGATTTGAAAATTACAGAGTCACAGAGACTTTCAGGGAGGACATTGCATGGATTTGGTTCCTGCCACCCATAGAGTGTGTGAAACAGGGAACTGGCAATAGGCCAGACTTAGGGGAGAACTGTTCAGGCAGGGGCTAGAGTAATGGAGTAGTTCAGTCAGGTGAGGAGGTGCCAAACCATGCACAGCTTTCAAAGTAATATGTAATATATTTTATATGGAAACTGTGCGGTGACAGGCAGCCAGTGGAGGTTGTGTAGGATTTTAATGATATGCTTGTAACGGTTTGCATGGTTGAGGACTTTGGGTGCCAAGGTTTAGACTTTTTAATCTGGTGAAGGTCTTAGTTGGAAGGCCAACCTTACATCCTCACACCTGGGGGAAAAACGAGCAGTGCACACTCCATTGAATGCTGGAAGATAACTTAGATCTTGGAAGTGTTAATGCAGGTATAGAGAAGGATTGCAAACCATTTGCGATTTAAAATGGTCCTGACATTGAGCTGATCTGTATCACGCCCACCACTTACTGAAAACATGCACTCTTATTCTCCTCTCTGTGGAGGAAGGGTGAGAAGTCATTATTCCACCTCTTAGTGTGCAGAGTGCACTGTCCCTGTGTGACCTGCTCCAATTCAGAGCTCTTCCCAACTATTCATTAAAGGAGTGTTTTCCAGTCCTGCTCTTGGATTGCTTTGGTTGTTTATCCTGTCACACGTCAGGAAACCAGGGAATAAAGCTTATTAGGATTCTTAGTTCATTAAAACTGAATCACTTCAAGAGTGGTTTGTCAAATTAATTCCGAACTTCTCCGAAGACCAATGAAAGAAAAGCTATGAGCAGCATGGTTTGAACTTTTGTTCATCTTCCTTTCTGTAGCTGTATTTACCTTTCTGCAAATGAAAGGAAAACAACTCCACTGTGACCTTTAGCAAGTGCATTATGAACTACACACTGCCATTCTTTTTGTGTGTGCGTGCCAGGTCAAAAGAGTGTTCAGTTAGCTGGATTTGGTATCGAGTCATCGTGATGTACAGTACTGTGCAAATGTTTCATGCAAAAACGCCAAGGCGGACTGCAATGCTAGGTGCTTGATTTTATACACCTGTGGCAGTGGGACTGAATGAAACACCTGAATTCAATGATTAAGAAGTATGTTCCAATATTTTTGTTCATATGGTGTACTTTGTACAATCTTCCTTTGCCAATAAAACAACACCTAGTCTTTTATAATGCTTTATGATGATGGATAATACAGAGCAGCGAATTCCAGACCATTCCTCTTTACAGAATCTGCCCAGATTGTACAGGGTCCTTGTCCTTGTGCGCTCTCCTCTTTAGCTCAGCCCACAGGTTTTCTATGGGGCTTAGATGAGGGGACTGAGATGGCCATGACAGAAGCTTAATTTTGTGTTCAGTAAACCATTCTTGGCAGAGGCCGACCGATTTCCATTTAAAATATCCTGGTGTTTCAAGCAGTCCATATTACTATGTTCCCTAACAGGGTTCCCATGGTCTTTGGAGGAAGAACAGCTTCACAACATCATAGACCCTCCAAGATCCTTAACAGTGGTTCTTTTCAGTGTAGTTACCTTCATTTTCAATCAAACCCACCTTGAGTGTTTGTTGCTAGAAAGCTCAATTTTTATTTCATCTGATCAGTGAAGATGCTTCCAGTCAGTGTGGCAGTAGCGTTTAGCAAACTTTATTCTCATGCTTTTTTTGGAAGATGACAAGAAAATCGTATTTCCTGGCAAGATTTCCAAATAGTCTGTTGGTATGCTGGTGGCATCTGTTGGTAGTTTTGGAGACGTGGTGAGCCCAAGATGCTACTTTTTCTGTAACTCTCCAATAGTAATCCTTGGAGATTTTTTTTCTCTCTTGCCGTCCTCCTCACTGTGCGTGGGGGCAGAATGAACTTGCGTCCTGCTCCAGGCAAGTTTGATACAGTTCAGTGGACATGTTACCATTGATTGGAACTTTTAAACTATTGCCCTAACTGTAGATAAGGGCATTTTCATGCTATTAGCTATTTTTATATAGCCATTCCCTGACTTTTGAGGGTCAACAAACGTTTCTCTTATTTGAATTGGGACTGTGGTAGCCTAGTGGTTAAGATACTGGACTATGGACCAGAAGGTCCAGGGTTCAAATCCCACCTCTGCCAAGCTGCCACTGTTAGGTCCTTGAGCAAGACCCTTAACCCACAATTGATTGTAAGACCGTATCAATTGTAAGTCGCTCTGGATAAGGGCGTCTGCTAAATGCTGTAAATGTAAATGAATTGTGTGATATCTTGTGTTTCCTGTGTTGAAAAATGGCTAAGGGAATTTGACCTTTGTGTCAGTTTAAACTGTCACCTCATATACACTCACTGTTGACTTTATCAGGTACAGCTCCTTTTCTTCTACACTCATTGTCCACTTCCACTTATTATATGGAAAGAAGCATTGTACCACCAGCACTGATGTGGTGGTGGTACCAGTGGACTGATGTGGTGCTGGTATGAATGGACTCTCCATTCTGTTAGAAACACCTACCATATTGCTCCACATTGTACATGTAGAGTCAGAGACAGGAGTTCATCTGTTGCCACACAGTTTGTGTTAGTCATTCTTTAATCCTGTATCAGTGCTCATAGGACATTGCCTACAGGATGTTGGTGGTTGGACATTTTTTGGTTGGTGGACTATGTTCAGTCAAGCAGTGACACTGAGTGCCCTTAACATGCACTTAATGATCTGATCATAGTCGGATGTGTACCTCAGTGAAACAGTAAGTCATGAATGTCAAGTTGGTTGTAAGGCCAAGCCCTCAGTATTCCCACTTGTCAGGCCTACATGAAGCTGCTTGACATCTTACATATAAATTGACAGCCGAATTAACAAAAATCGACTTTTGATTGCTGATGGTTGAGATGGCTTTTAAGAGAGAAAAAGGTCCCTCCAGGCACTCTGGAAGATCTTGATGCGTTGTAGAAACATTCTGCTTTTTTTTTTTAGCTGATCAAAAAAAAAGCACTTCAGTTGCATCTTAATCTAAAGACAAACTTTGTGATGCTGCTACTGATCAAGCACTTCAAGGGAAGGACTTTGTTTTCAAGTAGGCTAACTCATGTATGGTGAGTGGCCTAAAATTTGTATTTATTGAAGCTGGCTTCTTTAAAGTTTATGCTTTATGTAGAGGAGTAATTTTGATGAATGCTGCTGCTGATTTAAGGAGAACATGCATGATTGCAATTAGGGTAGGGAGATGTTGAGATTTTTCACACAGTCGTACAGTTTTAGATACAGCCAGTGGTAGCCTAGCAGGTAAGGTACTGGACTATGGACCAGAAGGTCCAGGGTTCAAATCCCACCTCTGCCAAGCTGCCACTGTTGGGTCCCTGAGCAAGGCCCTTAACCCACAAGTGCTTGGATTGTAAGGTCGTATCAGTTGTAAGTCGCTCTGGATAAGGGCGTCTGCTAAGTGAAATAAATGTAAATGTGTTGTTCTGATGGTGGACTCATGAACATTAACATTAGCCAATGTGAGAGAGGCCTTCAGTTGCTTAAAATTTACCTTGTGTCTTTTGTGACCTCGCCAACTATTACACGCCTTGCTCTTGGAGTGATCTTTGTTGGTCGACCACTCCTGGGGAGGGTAACAATGGTCTTGAATTTCCTCCATTTGTACACAATCTGTCTGACTGTGGATTGGTGGAGTCCAAACTCTTTAGAGATGGCTTTGTAAAGTTTTCCAGCCTGATGAGCATCAACAACTCTTTTTCTGAGGTCCTCAGAAATCTCCTTTGTTTGTGCCATGATGCACCACCACAAACTTGTGAAGATCAGACATTGATAGACAATCACACCTGATTGTCAGACCATTGATTGAAAACACCTGACTCTAATTTCACCTTCAAATTAACTGCTAATCCTAGAGGTTCACATACTTTACCACTCACTAATATATAATATTGGATCATTTTCCTCAATGAATAAATGACCAAGTATAATATTTTTTTATCTCATTTGTTTAACTGGGTTCTCTTTATCTACTTTTAGGACCTGTGTAAAAATCTGACGATGTTTTAGGTCATATTTATGCAGAAATATAGAACATTCTGAAGGGTTCACAAACTTTTAGGCACCACTGTAATAGCGCGGTGTACGATATTACCAGCGGGGGAGTGACAACGACAAACTGTCCAGTATACGAATTATAGGGTTTACATTTTTTATTACAAAAAATAAAATCCTTATTTCGGTCACATCTGTTCTAAAAAAAAAAAAATTTTCCAGTAGGCTTCTGGGTTGTCCACATGCCACATGATGCCCGGCAATGGTCTCTCGGAGAGCAGTAGTTTTCTCTGTGCAGCTCTGCCATGTGCCAATGTTTTTCTGATGGTTTCCTCACGTACATGAACATTAGGCAGTGTGATGCCTGTAGTTGCTTAGAAGTTACCCTGGGTTCCATTGTGGCATCACAGACTAAAGCACAATTTGCTCTTGAAGTAATACCTGTTGGTCGACTGAGTAACAATGGTCTCGGATTTCCTCCATTTACACACAATCTGACTGACAGTACATTGGTGTGGTCGAAACTCTCTTTAGAGGTGATTTTGTAATATTTTCCAGTCTGATGAGCATCAACAGCTCTTTTTCTAAGCTCCTCAGAAAGCTCCTTTGTTCATGAAATGATGCACCACCACACACACGTGAAGATCAGACATTGATAGATTCCTGTTCTTTAAATACAGCAGGGTGGCCACTCACCTGTGATTGTCATCTCATTGATTGAAAACACCTGAATCTAATTTCACCCTCACATTAACTGCTAATCCTCGACGTTCACATTCCTTTGCCACTGGTAGATATGTAACATTGGATCATTTTCTTTAATACATAAACAGCCAAATATAATTATTTTGTTTCATTTGTTTAATTGGGTTCTTTTTATCAACCTTTAGGACTTGTACATGCAGAAATAATATCGAAAATATAGAAAATAATATAGAAAATTTTAAATAGTTCATAAACCTTCAAGTACCACTATATTGAGCAGTATTAGTCAATAGGAAACAGAATCCATAAGGGCGGGAAATGTATTGGAACACTTATTCTGCTGTGCTGTGCTGTGCTCATGTCTGTGACAGCAGATTGCGTCACATAAAACACTAACGCACTGTCACATGGCACATGAGGATCACAGCTTGCACATGCTGTTTCTTATAAAAGGACCTACTAAAATGAATATTTTGCATTGGAAAGGAATCGTTCTGGTTATTTCGACACCTTGGCAGCCCTCTGTCTGTGAAGTCGCAGTGAAATTTAATGCAGAAAATAAGACAAGTTGAAACTAATGTTTTGAACTTTTATAAATAACAAATGCATAGTGTTAATGCTTATATCTTAGCACATTCTTTAGGTTCTTCTTGGAACAAGCTACTAATCAGAATCAATTACACTTTCACCTGTAAAATGAATCAGAAAAAATTAGTATATCAAAACACCAGCTGGCAATTACATTTAATAAATTTTCTACTAGCCTTATTTGACCCTAAATAAATAATATTTTTGTTAATTATTGTATTTGTAATACAAGTAAGAGAATATGCATTTTTAAAACTTAATAATAATAATAAGAATAAGAATAATAAGAATAAGAATAAGAATAATAATAATCATTATTATTATTATTATTTAAAACTTAATCATTTTAAAACTTAATAATAATAATAATAATAATAATAATAATAATAATAATAATAATAATAATAATTATTATTATTATTAAGTTTTAAAATTAGTTTAATTCTTACATATAACATCTAGCCTGCCCAAAAGGATGGGTTGGTTTTCCCAAGGTTTTTTCCTTATAATATTTAGGGAGTTTTTCCTTCCCACTGTCACCCTAGGTTTGCTCAGGTAGGACTTTGGGCCAAAATAATTGTAAATTGTAAAAGTTGCTTTGAGACAGTAGAACCCTATAGAAATAAATTTGACTTTGACTTCATGTTTGCATGTCTTTGACAATCTTAAGGTTGCTTTACAAAAGAATTAGAGAAAATATTCAAATTACACTCTGCCCATTATATTACTTCTAGACTTTGGTCAAGAATGATGACCCATTGGTCACAAATTCAAGTTGATGTACCGTGGTTCTTGAAAGTTTGTGAACCCTTTAGAATTTTACATATTTCTGCATTACTGTTGATCAGTCCTGCACATCGGCTTGGAGGAATTTTAGCCCATTCCTCCGTACAGAACAGCTTCAGCTCTGGGATGTTGGTGGGTTTCCTCACATTAACTGCTCTCTTCAGGTCCTTCCACAACATTTCGATTGGATTAAGGTCAGGACTTTGACGTGGCCGTTCCAAAACATTACCTTTATTCTTCTTTAACCATTCTTTGATAGAACGACTTGTGTGCTTAGGGTCTTGATGCATGACCCACCTTCTCTTGAGATAATGCTTTTCTTTTAAACTAAAAAGTTCTATTTTGGTCTCATCCATCCACAAAACATTCTTCCAATAGCCTTCTCGCTCGTCCACGTGATCTTTAGCAAACTGCAGACGAGCAGCAATGGTCTTTTTTGAGAGCAGTGGCTTTCTCCTTGCAACCCTGCCATGCACACCATGGTTGTTCAGTGTTCTTCTGATGGTGGACTCATAAACATTACCATTAGCCAATGTGGGAGAGGCCTTAAGTTACTTAGAAGTTACCCTGGGCTCCTTTGTGACCTCGCCAACTATTACATGCCTTGCTCTTGGAGTGATCTGTTGGTCGACCACTCCTGGGGAGGGTAACAATGGTCTTGATTTTCCTCCATTTGTACACAATCTGTCTGACTGTGGATTGGTGGAGTCCAAACGTTTTAGAGATGGTTTTGTAACCTTTTCCAGCCTGATGAGCATCAACAACTCTTTTTCTGAGTTCCTCAGAAATCTCTTTTTGTCCCATGATACACTTCCACAAACGTGTTGTGAAGAGCAGATTTTGATAGATCTCTATTCTTTAAATAAAACAGGGTGCCCACTCACACCTGATTGTCATCCCATTGATTGAAAACACCTGAGTCTAATTTCACCTTCAAATTAACTGCTAATCCTAGAGGTTCACATACTTTTGCCCCTCACTAATATGTAATATTGGATCATTTTCCTCAATAAATAAATGACCATGTATAATATTTTTGTCTCATTTGTTTAACTGGGTTCTCTTTACCTACTTTTAGGACTTGTGTGAAAATCTGATGATGTTTTAGATCATATTTATGCAGAAATATAGAACATTCTAAAGGGTTCAAAACTTTCAAGCACCACTGTATGCATCAAAAAAGAGAAATTCAAGGCTTACAATCAAACCATCATAGCTGTTCTTGTTTCCTCACCCAGAGTGTTACATAGGGCCCTTTATATACACCTGTGCATGCCATGTCATTCTTTCAGGTGTCGCAATTCTCAGAAACTGAATTCCCACTGTCTTCACCCCCTCGATCAGATTCTGTTTGTGTCTGAGCGTACCTGAGAACTCATCTTTTTATAGTCCTCACTGTGGATGTGTCCCTTTTGCAACCTTCTGAACCTGGCAGACATCTTAAGCTAAGATTGAAAAATTGAGAAAGGGAGTGTGTGGGAGAGCAAGGGTGTGTGTGTGTGTGTGTGTGTGTGTGTGTGTGTGTGAGTGAGCGAGCCTGCAAGAGAGGGAGAGAGGCTGAAAGAGAACTGAAGAACAGGGTAGATTCTAAGTCAGTTGGCACGGTCGATGTTGCATATCCATTGGCAATGGCATGTTACAAGGAAATGAAGGCAAGTATTTTAATATTAAAGCCATTTCTGCTGGAAGCGGGATTGAACTAGGCTAATAAAATCCTGATTCTGTCTTTTTTTTGGATGATGAAAGCGCCAGCACTTTGTAAGTAACAACTTGTTTGTTTAACACAGTTATTTGAGCATGGTCATTATATTTTAATCGTGTTTGAATGTAAGTATTTTATCTGTAAAATGTAGGAGGGTTTTCTGATCTACAAATATTACTTTTCATTAGTCATTGATGCATGAAGTAAGTTTATGCATTACAAAAAAGACGTTTATGAAAGGTATTTTTCAAAATCTGGACTAGTGTTATATAAGTAATATATATTTTTTCATGTTTTTAATCCACCTTTTGACAGTCACATGGTAGCGCATGCGGTAAGCACAGTTGCGTCACAGCTCAAGAGTTTGATCGCTGGTTCGATCCTGAGCATGGACTCCACCTGTGTGGAGTTTGCATGTCCTCCCCATGTATGTGTGGGTTTACTCCAGGTCCTCTGGTTCCCTCCCACATTCCAAAGATGTGTTGGGTTTATTGGTTACCCTAAATTGGCCAGGTGTGAATGGAACTAGTATAGATGTAACCTGACTCCGGCCCTTAATATCCATTGAATGCACTTATTAATCCAATAACTGCAGAAAATCAGATTTTGTCAGTAATCTGATGAAGGATTATACATGCACTTGAGTAATCAGATAATGGGAAACCTCTGGATTTATGACTCAGGCAGTAATCGGATTTCTACTTTGCAACCAGCCAATAATCTCATAGAAATATGTGACATAAACATTAATATGAAATAATCAATAATCAAAAGAATCTCCACGACTGCCTATGACAGCCATTTTCACTCCCTGTAATTCCTTGGCGTGTTTAATTCTGGGGTTGCCACATCCAACAAGAAAAAAACACTAAAGTCAATGGAAAAAGAAGCCAAATAGAGGAAAGTCTTTAGAATATGCAGACCTGGCAACTGGAAATATCTGAAAACCCGTTGAAATTGGGTTACTGGTATACATGCTACGAGTACTCCGATTACTGGTGAAAAATCCAGCTCTTGTTATAGGAAATCTTAGTCTGATTTCTAGACCAGACTATGCTGTATGCATGACCACTTGAATAATCAGATAACTGCAGAAATCTGACTATAATCAGATTATTAAGGGCATGTAAAGCACTCATTGATGCTGATGCAACGTTAAATAAAGAAATAAACAAACAAACCCAACTTGTCCTTGTCAGGGCCTTGGGGGGAGGGGTCCCAGCACCTATCCCCAGAGATCACAGGACATTATCATGCACTGGATGGGATGCCAATCTGCCGCAGGGCTTGGTAGGAGTTGCAGCACCAGGGGCCTAACTCTCCCACCTACAGCCAGTTGTGTGATAATGTGACACTCAATTCGGCTAGAACACACCGTCAGAAGTCAAACCTAGGTCCCTGCAGTTGTGGGCTTGCACACAAGCTCTGCCATCCATTGCCTCATAAGTAACATGCTGAAATGGTGTATTTGACATTATTACAAAGCCTTTTGCACTGAATGCATCCAACACAGAGCCTAAAATCTTTCACATTGGCCTTCATTCCAAGGTTAGGTGGTGATAACAAAAAATGCTCAGATGGGCTAGTTGTCTCACCCCGAGCTGTGCAGCAGATAAAAAGCAGTGGTGATATTACCTGCTTTTGTATTTTTTTCTTAACCCAAAATACACCAGCGCTATATAGGCAGAACTCCTTTTGATGAAGAGTTCTTTTCTCCAACCCACTTATTTTTGATGAAAGGAAATTCTTCAGCTGTCAGTACGATTCACCTTCATGCTTCAGTTGGCATACGTAAGAATGATTGTGAATGGCGGTTGGTCATGATGAACTCATAGCCAGTAACTATGAGGCTCAGAAATTAGTCTTGGATCTTTATTTATGTCTGGGAGTGTTATCAGGATTCGTATTAAGAATTGCAATCCTTACTACTTTTGTCTTTTATATAGCAGCCATAACACTGTCTGTCTTTTAGCGGCTGTATCGATCCATATTGTACTGTACTCATTTATTGTCAACAGGTTTTATATATGAGCCCTAGGTATAACTAGGTACTACTAGGACTGGGAAGTATCCCGGTATTAAAGTAAATATCGGTATGATGCTATTCCATGATATGGATTTTTCATACAATGGCTGCTGTGATAAACCGTGAAACAGAAACAACACCACCACACACACAAGAGAAAATACACATGCTATTTGCATTGGCGGATATACGCATATTTCATGAGAAGAGCCTCTAAAATATATATTAGGACTATTATCAGTAATATCTTCTAAAAAATCTAATATTCATCAAGCTATTGGATTGGTACCAGTATTGGAAAATTTGCCAAGGATAACCAGACCTCTTTGTGTTCACTTTTCATATACTGTATTTTTCGGACCCATAAAGCGCACCGGGTTTATAAGGCGCATTAAATGAAACAAAACTCTTAAGTTCCGTCGGAAGCTCAGTTTGGTCTTTACCTGGCGCAGGGCGTCTTCTTGCTTCCTCCACTTCCGTACCATTGATTCGTTAATGTTGAATTCTCTCGCAGCTGCTCTATGTCCATGTTGTACTGCGTGACTGATAGCGCTGAGTTTGAAATCCGCTTCGAAAATAAATAAATGAATGAATGCACGTACCCTAATGCTGAAGCACATACCGTATTACTCCGCGATGCTGCGCACTATGGTTGCCGTAAGCTTCGTAACCTACCAAAGACCGTGCTAAAACATTTTGAAGATTTATGAGCGCCGTGTGTACCATCTACAATCGGTTCTAGGTCAGAAGACTCAACCAGAATTAATTCATACATTAGGCGCACCGCATTTTAAGGTGCACTGTCGATTTTTGAGAAAATTAAAGGATTTTAAGTGTGCCTTATGGTCCGAAAAATACGGTAGATGATTTGTGCTGCTGTCTCAGTTAGCATAACAGACATTGACGACATGAAGTTCAGCACTGGATTGATTGGAAGATTCAAATTAAATTAAGTGTGAGTATGTTAAGACTTTTTTTTTGTTTTTCTTCAAATCTGAGTTTTACACCGTGTCCATATTATGGTAGGGCTGTAGTAAAAAAAAAAAAAAAAAGAATCAACACGGCAATGTATTGCGATCTTTATTTTCACAATATACTACATCAGTTTTCAACTCAAAATATGGATTTTTTTGAAGGAACAAAAAAACATGTTTTAAATGGGATGTAAACTACAATCTCCGTGATGTTTTTACTCAGTTTGTCCGGGGAATTATCAGGGTGATGTGATGGATTAAGATGAATCAGATTGTACACTGTAACTTGCATTTCAGCTGTTTTTATATTTTCACAATATATCGCAATAGGCATCGTATCGCAAAGTATCGTGATGCGTATTGTATCGTGAAGCCCTTTCCAATACCTACCCCTACATTATAGGATACCAAATTCAGTTTGTCTGTTTGGACTGTAGTCAGCTTCTGTGGAGTATCCAGATTGGTTGCTATGGTGATGATGCAGGCATGTCCAAACATAGGATATCCTGTTAGCTGTTTTGAAATTTTATTTCTTCTGGTTTCATTATTATTTGTACAGTGTAAGCACCATTTAATGACCCTCTGATCAACATTCATTTGTTTTAATGATCAAAGTTTTAACGATTATAACAAATTATTTTAGGAAATCTGTATTTTAATTCAGATGTTGCAGCATAAACACCTGATCAAATTAATGACGGTTTGAGATGTGTATTTTTAGTGCCATTAATTTTGTTTAAAAGTTTGTGAAACCTTTATAATTTTCTATTTTTCTTCATAAATATGATCTAAAACATCATCAGATTTTCATACAAGTCCTGAAAGTAGATAAAGAGAACCCAGTTAAGCAAATGAGATAAAAATATTATACTTGGTCATTTATTTATTGAGGAAAATGATCCAATATTACATATTAGTGAGTGGCAAAAGTATGTGAACCTCTAGGATTAGCAGTTAATTTGAAGGTAAAATTAGACTCAGGTGTTTTCAGTCAATGGGATGACAATCAGCTGTGAGTGGGCACCCTGTTTTATTTAAAGAACAGGGATCTATCAAAGTCTGCTCTTCACAACACACGTTTGTGGAAGTGTATCATGGCAAAGGAGATTTCCGAGGACCTCAAAAATGCTCATCAGGCTGGAAAAGGTTACAAAACCATCTCTAAAGAGTTAGGACTCCACCAATCCACAGTCAGACAGATTGTGTACAAATGGAGGAAATTCAAGACCATTGTTACCCTCCCCAGGAGTGGTCGACCAACAAAGATCACTCCAAGAGCAAGGCATGCAATAGTTGGCGAGGTCACAAAGGACCCCAGGGTAACTTCTAAGCAACTGAAGGGCTCTCTCACATTGGCTAATGTTAATGTTAACGAGCCCACTATCAGAAGAACAGCAATGATGTGCATGGCATGGTTGTAACATTGCTGCTCATCTGCAGTTTGCCAAAGATCATGTGGACAAGCCAGAAGGCTACTGGAAGAAGGTTTTGTGGACAGATGAGACCAACTTAGAACTTTTTGGTTAAAAAGAAAAGCGTTATGTTTGGAGAAAAGACAACACTGCATTCCAGCATAAGAACCTTATCCCATCTGTGAATCTGGGCCAGGACGGCTTGCCATCATTGATGGAACAATGAATTCTGAATTATATCAGAGAATTCTAAAGGAAAATATCAGGACATCTGTCCATGAACTGAGTCCATGAAAAGTCGTTCTACCAAAGAATGGTTAAAGAAGAATAAAGTTTATGTTTTGGAATGGCCAAGTCAAAGTCCTGACCTTAATCCAATCGAAATGTTGTGGAAGGACCTGAAGTGAGCAGGAAACCCACCAACATCCCAGAGCTGAAGCTGTTCTGTACGGAGGAATGGGCTAAAATTCCTCCAAGCCGGTGTGCAGGACTGATCAACAGTTACAGGAAACATTTAGTTGCAGTTATTGCTGCACAGGGGGGTCACACCAGATACTGAAAGCAAAGGTGAGCATCAACAATTCTTTTTCTGAGTTCCTCAGAAATCTCCTTTGTTCGTGCCATGACACACTTCCACAAACATGTGTTGGGAAGAGCAGACTTTGATAGATCCCTAAATAAAACAGGGTGCCCACTCACACCTGATTGTTAATTGAAAACACCTGACTCTAATTTCACCTTCAAATGAACTGCTAATCCTAGAGGTTCACATACTTTTGCCACTCACTAATATGTAATATTGGATCATTTTCCTCAATAAATAAATTACCAACTATAATATTTTTGTCTGATTTCTTTAACTGAGCTCTCTTTATCTACTTTTTTGACTTCTTACTCTGATGATGTTTTAGGTCATATTTATGCAGAAATAGAGAAAATTCCAAAGGGTTCACAAACTTTCAAGCACCTCTGTACTTTGATATTTTGTTTAGATAAAAATCTATATATTTCAATTAATATTTATTTACTTTGCATTAACTACCTGCATAAGTAGGAACTGCATTACGGTCTGTGTTGCACACATGGACACCTACAAGTACACAAGAAGAGATGTGAAATTGAAAAGTCTGTACTCTACTTAACACTACAAAAGCCATGCCAGCTTCACTGCTGTGACTTCCTAGTAGTATCGCCATGCTGGATTTACCTGCTTAAAGGTTTAAAGTGTTTAAAAGGTGAGGGTGCATTGTCTGTTCTGGAAATTCCTCTTTCTTTAAGTGGACTCATTCCCTCTTGGTTGTGTGCAGCCAGCGAGGCATGTTTATTTATGTTTATATTCCATCGTGCACACTTATATTTTGGTTTTATGCTGTGTGTGATTGGTAATGTGTGCTTGTAACTGAAGAACCAAGGTGTTTGTGTATTTTCTGGAGGGAGCGATTTTTATGACAGTTTAGGTAGTGTTGATAGTAGTGTTATCAGCAGTATCTCTGATGCTTTTACGTAACGTTTGCACAGTTTTCTTGTGAAAATACTCTTTATATGTACATTAGTTAGTAATTGCAGTAAGTAATTACATTAGCCTACAAACTATGTGACTGGTAATAGTCAATGACTAATTTGGTCAGACCAAGTCAAATGTCTGCAATTCCAATTCGGATTGTATTTGAAACAAAATATATACATGGTTTGAATCTAATTTCACCTTTTGAGAAATTGTTCCTATGAGATTATAGCGTTCCAAAACATTTTAGAATATGCCTACTGCAAATAATACTGTTTGTAGTAGTGGTGGACCGATATGGGCTTTTTAATGGCTGATGCCGATACCAGTATGTAGGGAGTGGGGTGACCAATATATCATGCCAGTATATTTCATTTTTGCAACTAATAATAATAAATGACACACAATTGCTGAACTTAAATGAAATCATTTAAACGATAAATGTACAATCTCTGTTTACACTGTGTTTTTTTTTATAAATAAACAATAAATAAAAGTTTATTGCACTTAACAACAACAACATTTTATACCAGATAACAGCAGCATGTTAGGGTAGTGCATATTATGGACTGTGGTAGCCTAGCGGGTAAGGTACTAGACTTTGGACCAGAAGGTCCAGGGTTCAAATCCCACCTCTGCCAAGCTGCCACTGTTGGGTCCTTGAGCAAGACCCTTAACCCACAATTGCTTGGATTGTAAGACTGTATCAATTGTAAGTCGCTCTGGCTAAGGGTGTCTGCTAAATGCTGTAAATGTAAATGTAAATGTTGTAGTGCTGGAAATACAGTTTTCATCTTCTCATAAATGGTTCCACCCTCACTGAATGTTCTCTCGGCATCTCTTTGTTTTAGTCACTTGGTTGTCTCAATTTATGAGCTTCAAGTTGTAATGCAGGAAACTGAGTTCAACTGTATTTTCTATATTATGTAGTTTTACCACTATTTTTGAATATCGACTGATACTGATTATCTCAATATGGCATTAGTTTATCACTTGTTTGTAGTGTTACAATAAAACTATGCTACTACAGCCTACTGCAGTTTATTAAGTTCCCCTGGTATTTATTTATTGAACTCAGACTCTGATTTGCCGGTAAGTGTGATGTGACTCGTCCAAATCTAACTTGAGATGCTAACTTTGCAGTCAAGTGTTCAATTCCGGAGGTTTTCAACTCCACGTGGCCAACTGCCTTCAAGAATGAGGCACTGCAGGTTTCTAACACATTCTCCACTGCTACCTCTCAGAGTGGGAGCTAATTAGAAGCAGTAAAGGTCACTTGCAATGGCACACTTGGGGAAGCAGTAAGCAGTGTCTGATCCCTTCCAGTTCAGATTAAAGTCTTAGACTTTTGTGAATGACCTGCCTATTACACAAAAATACCGTATAGCTCAAAAGAGGCCGATGTCAATCTTATACTTTCACTTACTTTTTTCTCACTTGATTCTATCAACTAATAATTCATCAGTCTTGCAGTGCTTGTAGCTGCTTTGGTAATGCTCATGTATTATTGAGCTTACCCAAAAAGCTGTGTTGAATAATAGATGTTGGAGCAAGTCATGTCATGACTTATCCAACTCCTCAGGTCTTTTCCCTCCTTCTATTTTTGTTTGGCTTGCATTAAAATTTCACCAGGTTGTTTTCCTTTCCATTGTTGTGGTGGTGGAGTCAGGGATTTCTCTAAAATCCCTCAGTATATTAAATTTTTGTTCCATAGTAATGTGTGATCATCTGTGGCTAACTCATTCCATATCCACACTTCATCTGTATGCACATAGTTAAGGACAGCATGTAACCTATCTCTCCTGCTCCCCCTCCCTTTTTGAGCCACTCACTATGGTTGCTTTGTCCTACATTATGCCCTTATTTATTGTGTCTGGGTGGCCTAACACACCTCTGTGTGCACCTTGGACTCATGAGGTTATTGCTGTGGACGGGAAAGTTGTAAAGCTTTAGCCCAAGGTGATTGCTTTCAAATTAAATTAATAGCCGTGTGTGTGTACAGTCAAACTCTGCTATCTGAATTTACCTCCTTGTTGAAAATGGTTTGGGTAGGGAATATTCAGAAGATGGGAATTCAAACTTAATTAATTCCAGTAGGCCGTTTGATCTTTGATTTGTTTGAAGTCCGAATCAAATTTTCCCATAAGAAGTAATGTAAATAGGATTAATCCGTTCCTGACCTCCAAATGATTGTTTTTATGCCTATATTCGTATGTAATTACTTATTAAAATGAATAAAGGAACCATAAGTCATAAATAAATAAAATAACTGAAATGTGAAGACATGAAATAAGTGAAAATAAAGTGAAACTTTATAACCATTGAGGCAGACCCAGTTTCAGCGCAACTTTGAGTGTGTGTGTGTATGTGTATATATATATATATATGGTATATATAGATATATATATTAGTATATAATAATATAGGTGTGTGTGTGGGTGTATATATATATATATTATATATATAACACACAGGTGTTGTGTGTGTGTTGGTGTGTGTGTTTGTATAAGTGGTGTGTGTGTATATAATATATATATATATATATTATATTATATATATATATATATTGTGTGTGTGTGTGTGTTGTGGGTGTGTTGTGTATTATTATAATATATATATATATATATATACGTATATATGTACATGTATATATGTGTGTGTGTATATATATATATATATATATATGTATATATGTGTATGTGTGTGTGTGTGTATATATATATATATATATATATATATATATATATATATCTATATTATGTAGTAATATGACAATAACATAATATTATTTGCCTATGAACGTGCCCTAGTTCTTCTTCTTCTTCTTTTATGGAGATTGGCAGAAGGTTTTTTTGTGCATTAACATCACCGACTGGTCTGGATTACGTCTTTGGAAGATCGCACCATTGAGTTTTTTATTTAGGATGCCCATGTTCAAAGTTTTTGTTCCAATTCGGGGTCAAAAAAACCTCAAACAAACCATGTCCGAATTGTTCGAGTGAAGAGTTGTTAGAATTCTGAGGTTCCACTGTATTTTCATTATATGTGTAAATTCGTGCCCTGTACTGGCATGTTTAACCCCCCACCTTGTATGGTGTCAGCATAATATTGTGATACCCAGGAGATTTACTGGACTAAATAATGCCAATACACATATCCTCTGTGTTAATTTATTCAAAATTGTATAAAATGTGCCTACTTTTCTGAATTTATTATACTCTTCATAATATTGTATTCTGTTTAATTTATCATAGTCACTATATTATTTTAATATTATAGTTTCTTTAAATATGTTCTCGCTTCTGATTTTTATTTAGCTTCTGTTTATTTAAACAATTACTAGAGACATGTTAATTGGGTAACGTAGTTTAATTCCTACATATAATATCTCGGCTGCCCAAGGAGATTGGAATTTATTTTAGAGTCTTGGTCCTCCCAAGGTTCCTTGCCACTGTCGCCCTAGGCTTTTCTCAGTTAGGGCTGTGGGCTTAGATAATTGTAAAGCTGCTCTGAGACAGTGCTCTATTGTTAAAAGCTCAATAGTTTAAATTTGACTTTGACTTTGTGACTTTGACTTTCTGATCAGTCCTCCTGTCTGTAATTTAGATACTGTGCTAGGTTTGCCTCTCTACCTTGGTCACCCTCCTCACGTATCTGTGTGTGCGGAGATCTCTCCAGAGAGGTTACTTGTGTGTAGCACTTTAATTCATAATTAGCCATGGAATACAATGGATTCAGGTTTTCGTTACTTACTGAAAGGTGTAAAGTGGACAGTGCAGGTAGAGGCAAATTCATAGCCATTCATAGCACCATGTTTGCTATTCTATGCCAAAACATGCTGAATTAGATCAAGATCTTGATTCACCATCATTGTAGAAGGAGGTGTTGATTTGCGTTGTGGGTTAAGATGAGATAAGATAGCCTTTTATTATCCCACAGGGGGAAATTGTCTTGTTACGGCAAGAGGGAAGAAACAGAATAAATACAAGTATACACACACTTTAAAAATAATGAAATAAAAAGCACTATACAATAAAATAGAATATATGAAAAAATATACAGAATATGCAAGTGTTGAAATAGGTTATTGCACATAACCACAAATTGCACGTTGTCCTCATAAAAGATGTATACTGATGAGGTATAAGACTTGTGTTGCTTTACGATATGGCACATAATTGAATGTTATTACACAGTGTTTTGGCAGTAGCAGTGACCCCAGATTGTTTGTTTTGCTTTGGATAGTATTGGTAGGGTATCAAAATATCTCTTTGTGTTTGTTTGTGACTGGAGTTACTGGTGATGTTACTGGCAATCTGGCAAAAAACATCACATCGCATTTTTTCTTTCAAGTTCACTTAGGCTAGTAGACCTTATTTAATTAAACTTTCCAATGAGATGTTTCAACAGTTTCAAAAAGAAATCTATGAGTATCATAATAATTATATGTAAAAGAATACGAATTCTAGTAAGGTACTGAAGTCTAGCTAGTGTACAAACATTGCTTATTTTGAATTTAATCATCTCTCTTCATTTTGGTTGCATCAGGGGAATTGCAGTCTGAAAACATGCAGTATAACCTTGTTATCTTGCTCCACGTTATCTCGCCAACCCCATCTCTCACTACCTGTGATGGCAGGATGGATTTCCTTCCAAAGCTGCCAACCTCACCTCTCGCCCTCACCAAGCTTAAAATGTGACCAATGTCCTACCATAAATTAAATTCTACCCCACCCACTAAGTCGCCAAATTTCAGACTATTGGTAGGTGGCACTTTAATCCTACTTTAAACCTGCAAAGCCGGATGATGTACAGCCCCTGTCTGTTATCAGAGATGTTATATAAGGAGGATACTGTTCATTGGTTGAAATATGAATGGGACTGTAGTATAGAAGCCCCGTCATTAGAAAGAACCAATCTGCATATTAGTAAATGTGTTGGAGAGGGGGGCAGCAAGTCTTGGCCCTTTTGTAGCGGTAGGAGGTGCATGCAGAGTATCAAGAATAAACTTAAAAATCCCAACAATGCAAGTAAGTTATATCATTTTGTCAGATTATACCAGCGATTCTAAATATGCATTTTAAATGTTAATTTTTCTTTCAGTTTTGGTTATATAGGTCTCTCCCCATTCAAAGAGATAGGAGTCTGGTCTTGTATGGCTGGTGTTACCAAGATGGCGGCGTAGTGATCAGACTTATTTTATAATGACTTTGCTGTTATTCATCACAGACCGGACTTCATGCGCTTCACGTAACAGGAACAATCATCAATCAGGGACTGTTTCTCAAATTTGCCTAAATGAATAGAAACTCTTGTTGTTTGATTCCGAGCTGTAGAACACGTGACGTTCCCATGCTGTCTGTCTTTTGGCATACTGTTTGGGTTGTTTCCTTTTCAGGTGGATGTGATCCACTAGTTATGCCAGTCAGGTCTTGGCATATTTTCAAATCAGCTGTTGTTTGCACAGTGTTCAGCCTGTAAAATACCAACCAGTTCCATATATCCAATGATGGTCCCACAAGCACCATCATGATGTCAGCTATGTAACTGTGTTGCCAAAAACATATTCTATACATAATCTGGACAAAGCATCTGGTTATTTAAAGCATTTGGGAAGCCCTGTCAATGTTTTAAGCACAAGTAATAAAATTTGTTTCATATAGTATTTCCCATGACCTCACTAAGGCAGATTGTGAGACATTTTAATCTTTAATGATCTAAAGTCCCAGTACATAGCATTACATTTTTACACATGGTGGCAGCTTTCACCTTTGGGCAAGTACTGTACACATTTTGTTCATTTCTTTTTGAGTTACATAACTATGAAAACACATTAATATTGGTATTGCTGTTAATACTGATAACTGTTTGGTGCTATTATGTATAATTCATGTGTTTTTTCCTTTTTCCAGTTGAAATAAAACAGGAATTATGAACAGACAATAGTGACAATGTAACAATCAAGTTTGGTATTATACAAACAGTTTAAACTGTTTTTTTTCTGGGATTTGAACTTCTAATGTGAAACAAAGGATGAAAGTAGTAGATGACGTAATATGAACTGAGCTATTATAGTACTCTCTCATCATACCTGCCATATTCTGTCTGATCATTTTTATAGTCGTTCTCTTGCCTTTCACTATGTCTAATTACAGGGCTAAATATTTAATACCATATTCTTCCCATTTGTTAAGTACTCTCTGCTCAAGTCTCACTCTCTCTGTGATCACGTTTTGCTACACCCTTCAGTGCTTAATTAGAATGAAATCGATCATGTATGGACAGTGTGTCCAATTAGGTCCTGCTTTTGTGGTGTAGCATGCTCAATCTCAGAGGGTCTTGTTATCTGTTATTATGCTTTTTTTAGCACTGGTCATCATGCAGTGCAGATTCACCACTCTCCAGTAGTCACACTTCCTGTGTGCAAGGTGTGAGCAACTGATATAATGCAGCTAATAGCCACACAGGAGCACACACTTTGTATTTCTTGTAGAAGGTGTCAGGTTTGGAGAGTAGCAAATTAAGTATTATTCCTTCCAGGTAACTTAGTAAAAGTAGAAGTTTGTTGCAGAGAAGCTCTACAAGTAGCATTTTAGATGATCTAGTGAAATTAACATCTCCTGCTGTTAGTGGTACCATAGACAATGGACGTAACATGTAAACACTTACATTTACAGCATTTAGCAGACGCCCTTATCCAGGGATACTTACATTTGGTACAGCCTTACAATCCAAGCAATTGTGGGTTAAGGGCCTTGCTCAAGGACCCAACAGTGGCAGCTTGGTAGAGGTGGGATTTGAACCCTGGACCTTTTGGTCCATAGTCCAGTACCTTACCCGCTAGGCTACCAAAATAATATTGCACCCAAAAATGTCGGGTTGCTTCGCCTACAGTTCTGTGTCAGGCAGATATGTAAATGGTTACAGGTGTAGTTTGATTAGACATACATGTGCTACCTCTATAAAAAGACTTTTGGGTAGTGTACCTCTTGGAGAGAGATCAGTGAATGCTAGACATGCCTCTATGATGCACTAAAAGACATTTTGCCCAGTTGACAGACTTTGAGAGGGGGTGCATCATTAGACTGAGAGAAGCAGGGTGGTTGTTTTGGCTAATTCCCTGTCGTGCCAGATTGAAACAATTCCTTGGCCTGCCTAATCGCCAGATTTATTTCCAATCAAGCATTTATATGACCAGCTGAGATGCCAGCTTCAGAAGTCTATGAATGTGCAGGATTTACAGACCCAGCTGCAACATCATACCACAGAGAACCTTTGCCTCCAATGGCCAACCGTATCTCATCTTATATCCAGACTCAAGGCAGCCTAACAGGGTACTAGAGCCTCCTTTCAGTTGTACAGTTTCCCCCATTAAACTTATCCTTTCTTTCTAATATTGTAATCACTTGCATATAACATCTTTACATTCACACACATAAAGTATCCTTCGATTTCATCAACTCCTCCTTGGAGAGATATGTTTTTGTCAATCATTATTATGCATTTTATTTATAGAATAATATGAATTTTTTAAACACACCTGAATCTGAAATGAACCTTTATTTAGTACCTTTGGGGTTGCACATCTAAGGGAGTGGCATCTGAGATTCAGCTGCAGAACAGAATCTAATAGGAAGGGTGCAGAAGAATTTATGTACAGTTTTCTCCACTTTTACACTGATTCAGTGAATAATTGTGAGGTAGCCTCTGAGACAGCAGGGGAAGTACTTTTACGCTGTCTTGTGGTGAGACCCAGTGTCTAATCAGACCACACCTGGTATCATTTACATATCTGCCTGAGACATAATTGCATGCCAAGTTGTGCAGCAATCCAACAATGCTATCTGAGTGCTTTATTTTTCTGTCAGTGAGTGTATATAGCAAATCAGTGTGTGTAGATATTACATAAATCGATGTATAGGAAACACTGCAGTATCTTGTTGTTACTAGTACACTACAGTATCCCATATAGCATTGCTAAGTACTGTATATAATATGGTGTTCAGACAACGTCCAGAGCACATAACTTCCAGTTTCACAAAACATTGTGGATGGTAAACAATGCATGCCTGTATAGGTACCAGGTTGGGATGCCCTCACAGGAATTAATGGATATTGAAACAATAATGGATATATTGAAATAGAGCATGTTTAAGCTGTATGTCCACTCTATGTCGAGCTCTGTGTCCACAATTTTTTTATTTCTGTGGTTAATTATGGGAGTTGTATGGAATTAAAAAAATTGATTCTGTTGTACTCCACTGCTGCAGACATGTAGTCAAACACTTTTCTACTTTTTATGTTTGTTTTTACAGAGCCAATGCTGGTTCCAAGAACTTGTCCTGTTTACAATTTTTCTAATGAGCAATGCATTTACAGGTGGTTTATTAATCATGAAGATCTAACAAGGAACCAGACCACACTGTGAATCTAAAAAGCTGAAGTTCTTTGTTTGTGTGCCACCTTGTTGTTCTTTTTTAACTAGGACAATTCACATATAGGTAGTAGTTATAAATACACCTGCTTTTATGTATCACAATACTTTTTTTTTTTCTTTTTTTTTTCATTGGGGCTCTGTAGCACATGTTAATTCCAGTAGTGGTTACCCCTTCATCACAGGAAATAGAGCAGGGCAAAAATGTTTCAAATAAAGAATCCTAATTAATATACCACATATAAGTCACAGTACACAAATTTAGCCATTCAGCCACCCAGGCAGTAGTCATGCTACTGACTGCAGGCATTATGCAGTCTGATAAGTTGTTCTAAAACAGATTGTTTTTCAGTTTTGTTTTCTTAGCAACAATTTACTTCAATTAAAGGTTAATTTTTCATCTTTTCAACATCAGATTAAGCTTTTTAACTTCAAAAACAATTTTCATAGTCCATACCCTTATTATCCAAGGGTGGCAATTAGAGATGCACTGTAATTTCAACAGTTGAAACAAAATGACTGAAAAAGGTTATTGTCAGTCTTGGCCAGAGAGTGGTGAGGAACACATATAGCTACCAAATGGAGCTTAGGGAACAATGGCTAGAGCTTGGCGCATTCTATACTGTATCAATTTATATACAGTGGGGCAAAAAAGTATTTAGTCAGCCACTGATTGTGCAAGTTCTCCGACTTAGAAAGATGAGAGACGTCTGTAATTTTTATCATAGGTACACTTCAACTATGAGAGGCAAAATGAGAAAAAAAAAATCCAGAAATTCACATTGTAGGGTTTTTATAGAATTTCATTGTAAATCATGGTGGAAAATAAGTATTTGGTCACCCACAAAGAAAGCAAGATTTCTGGTTCTCACAGACCTGTAACAACGTCTTTAAGAAACTCTTCTGCCCTCCACTCGTTACCTGTATTAATGGCACCTGTTTGACCTCGTTATCTGTATAACAGACACCTGTCCACAGCCTCAAACAGTCAGACTCCAAAGTCAACCATGGCCAAGACCAAAGAGCTGTGGAAGGACACCAGGAAGAAAATTGTAGACCTGCACCAGGCTGGGAAGAGTGAATCTACAATAGGCAAGCAGGTTGGTGTGAATAAATCAACTGTGGGAGCAATTGTAAGAAAATGGCAGACATACAAGACCATTGATAATCTCCCTCGATCTGGGGCCCCACGCAAGATCTCATCCCGTGGGGTCAAAATGATCATGAGGACGGTGAGCAAAAATCCCAGAACTACACGGAGGGACCTGATGAATGACCTGCAGAGAGCTGGGACCAAAGTAACAAAGGCTACCATCAGTAACACACTAAGCAGAGAGGGTCTCAGGTCCTGCAGTGCCAGGCGTGTCCCCCTGCTTAAGCCAGTACATGTCCAGGCCCGTCTGAAGTTTGTCAGAGAGCATATGGATGATCCAGAAGAGGATTGGGAGAATATCATGTGGTATAATGTCAGAACTTTTTGGTAAAACCTCAACTCGTCGTGTTTGAGGGAGAAGAATGCTGAGTTGCATCCCAACAACACCATACCTACTGTGAAGCACGGGGGTGGAAACATCATGCTTTGTGGCTGATTTTCTGCAAAGGGGACAGGACGACTGATCCGTGTTAAGGGAAGAATGAACGAGGCCATGTATGGTGAGATTTTAAGCCAAAACCTCCTTCCATCAGTGAGAGCATTGAAGATGGAACATGGCTGGGTCTTCCAGCATGACAATGATCCCAAACACACCGCTCGGGCAACGATTTTTTTTCTCATTTTGTCTCTCATAGTTGAAGTGTACCTACGATGAAAATTACAGACCTCTCTCATCTTTTTTAGTAGGAGAACTTGCACAATCAGTGGCTGACTTAATACTTTTTTGCCCCACTGTGTGTGTGTGTGTGTGTGTGTGTGTGTGTGTGTGTGTGTGTGTGTGTGTGTGTGTGTGTGTGTATATGTGTGTGTGTGTGGTGTGTGTGGGTGTGTGTGTGTGTGTGTGTGTATATGTGTGTATGTGTGTGTTGTGTGTGTGTGTGGGTGTGTGTGTTGTGTGTGTGTGTGTATATTCTGTATATATATATTTTATTTTATTTTATTTTATTTTATTTATTTTATTTTTTGCTGGTACCCTTAACTTGATATTTGTTGCACAAACTTTGAGGCAATCACTGCAATCAAGCAATTTCTGTAGCTCTCAGTGAGACTTCTGCATCTGTCCACAGGTATGTTGGTCCACTCCTCATTAGCAAGCTGCTCCAGCTGTCTCAGGTTCGAAAGATACCATTTCCAGACTGTGTGTTTCAGCTCCTTCCACAGATGTTCAATAGGATTTAGGTCAGGGCTCATGGAAGGCCACTTCAGAATAGTCCAGTGCTTTGCTCTTAGCCTTTCTTGGATGTTTTCGGCTGTGTGTTTTGGGTCGGTGTCCTGTTGGAGACCAAGCTTTCTGACACTGGGAATTTTTTGACACTGGCCATTTTCTGGCACTGGCATTTTGCTCTTGAATGCCTTGGTAGTCTTGAGATTTAATTTTACCCTGCACAAACTCAAGACACCCTGTGCCAGATGCAGCAATGCAGCCCCAAAACATAACTAAGCTTCCTCCATGTTTCACAGTAGGCACAGTGTTCTTTTCTTTGTATGCTTCATTTTTGTGTCTATGAATATAGAGCTGATGTGACTTGCCAAAAAGCTCCAGTTTTGTTTCATCTGTCCAAAGGACATTCTCCCAGAAGCTCTGTGGCTTGTCAGTATGCATTTTGGCAAATGCCAGTCTTGCTTTTTTATGATTTGCTTTCAACAGTGGTTTCCTCCTCGGTCGTCTTCCATGAAGTATACTTTGGCTAAAACAGAGATGGATGCTGCGATCTCACACGGATGTACCTTGACCTTTGAGTTCACCTCTAATCTCTTCGGAAGTTATTCTGGGCTCTTTTGTTACCATTCGTATTATCAGTCTTTTCAATTTGTCATCACTTTTCCTCTTGCAGCCACGTCCAGGGAGATTGGCTACAGTCCCATAGACCTTAAACTTCTGAATAATTTGTGCAGCTATAGTAACAGGAATATCAAGTTGCTTATAGATGATCTTATAGACTTTAACATGTTTGTCTATAACTTTCTTTCTAATCTTCTGACACAACTCTTGCCTTAGCTTTCTGTGGTCCATGTTCAGTGTGGTACACACCATGATGCCAAACAGCATGTTTTTTTTGTATATAAATTTACAACAAAATCACAGATCAAACTTTTTGGTTTTGGTTTTCAGCTCAATGTGTTGGAAATTTTCGTTTTGGCCAAGAATTTTGTTTTGGTGCAATACAGTGCCAGTAATTCTGGAGCTGGCTGCTTAGCTGTTGGCATGTACACCATCT
Source organism: Ancistrus triradiatus (assembly GCA_025084515.1). Classification (NCBI taxonomy): domain Eukaryota; kingdom Metazoa; phylum Chordata; class Actinopteri; order Siluriformes; family Loricariidae; genus Ancistrus; species Ancistrus triradiatus. The sequence continues at coordinate 235,608 of JAJAGP010000282.1, read as the reverse complement.
CTCCGACTCCGTCTGTCAGACCTGTGAGTGTCTCTTCGTCGCAGCTTCCTCGTTTGAATAATAAGCCTGAAGAACAATGAAGTAGGCCGTAAATCACAGACCATTCTGCTTTGTTGTGTTAAACAGCTTTTCCCACTGAATCAAGCAGCCTATCTGTGTGAAATCTAACGAGCTGCCATGCTCTGATATGCACACCTCACAGTTTTTTTCTGATGACTCCAGCATCTCCCTCATGGGAACCTGGAGATCTGTTTTTGTTGTCGTTTTCCCCTTCAGCCCAGCTCTTTGCTTGCATTAATCAAAAGCCGATGCCTGCCAGTGGAGATGAAATGGCTAGGGATGAGCACTTGAGAGAGGCTCTAATACACTGATACCTGCTGCAGCAGCGAATTAAAAAGCAGCATTGTGCTTGTTCATTAGACTTGAGTGTCCTGGAGGGTTTTCCAGGATATTACACAGGTTATGTTAAAGCTTTCTCAGACCACTTGGAAGTAAAGTGCTAAGGTGATGTTTTACAAGGTTACATAGGGACATAAACACGATTTTTGTTGTATATTTATGCGTACCGTCATTGCATGCTTTCTGTATTTCCCCTGCTTGTGTTACATTTACATTTACAGCATTTAGCAGATGCTCTTATCCAGAGAGACTTACAAGTGATACAGTCTTACAGTCCAAGCAATTGTGGGTTAAGGGCTTTGCTCAAGGACCCAACAGTGGCAGCTTGTCAGAGGTGGGATTTGAACCCTGGACCTTCTGGTCCATAGTCCAGTACTTTACCTGCTAGGCTAGTTGTTGAATTAATAAGCAAAAACAAACTTTATATTGGTTTAAACACTGATATATTGGAAGTCCAATGGAAGTTGGTTCTGTTGGCAGGTACATAGAAAACAATTTCTTTAATAGAATGCATATTTATAAAGTTTTAAATCCATGTCGTTTGTACTTTCAGATATGGAGATACTCTTTCAGAGGGAAGAAATTGTGATTATGCTTTACCAATTGTCCATGGATACCACAAAAACGTAGGGTAAGAAGTTCCACAATATGTGTTTTTTACTTCATTTTAACCAGCATGGAATGGTTTGGTAAAGCTATACAAAAATGTCTTGCATGTCAGAGATTTTACTGATGTAACTTTTACACAGTTGATTTCACAGTTGCCAAAACCATTTAGGAATCATGCCATTCATATGACTTTGCAACTGGTAGCTAAGGTTATAATGGAACTTTTATTAGAGCAGTAGTTCCCAAACTTATTCTGCAGTGCCCCTTTTAACTCTGACATACACGAACACGTCTATTGCTTCTCCATTTGGTATTGTCATTCCAAACTCCATTGCAATGTACTGCATCTTCTTACTGAACACCAGCAACAACAAAAAATAAATATAAATACAGTCACAAATCACCTTTACAGTAGAATTATTACAAGTGGCGTGCATTATGTATCTTAATTTTATGTTGTGTTACATAGAAGTTCAAACATGCCTTTCTGCACCCCCCACAATACCTCTGAACAACACCCCCCACCCCCGATTGTGGCCATCCGCCATGTCCATACGTCATCTTTGCTGGCATCTTCAATGGCCTTCAAGGACGGCTGCTGCAGGGACAGGAAAATGAACCCTTGTCCAGCTTTCCCTCCCATAGACATGCCCAGATGTGTCGTGCAGCACATAGTCAAGCCAGTTGCACCACCGAGGATCAAACATGGGCCTCGATGGTGGTGGCTTAGCCATTTAGGTCAACGTTATATGTTATCAATTATAGTATACATGTGTACTAAACAGTCATTTTATTAGGCACATGTCCTTGTTTCTGCCCTCATGGTCCATTGTATCAGTAACACTTACCATATAGATGCACTTTGTAGTTCTGGAATTACAGACAGCAATTCATCTGTTTCTCTACATACTTTGTTAGTCCCCTTTACTCTGTTGTCTAATGATCAGGACCCCATAGATCAGGTACTATTTGGGTGGTGGATTATTGTCAGCACTGCAGTGACACTGATGTGGTTGTGATGGTACTGTTAGTGTATGTTGTGCTGGCAAGAATGGATCAGACACAGCAGTCTGCTGTAGTTGTAGTGCTGTAGTTTTTAAACACCTCAGTGTCAGACCAGCCAAAAATGTCCAGCCACCAGCATCCTGTTGGCAGCATCCTGTGAGCACTGATGAAGAATTAGAGGATGACTAACACAAACTGTGTGACAACAGCCGTGCTGAGAAGGATCTGCCAATCAAATAGTAGTTGACCTGTGGTGGTCCTGTGTGGGTCGTGTTCATTAGAGCACAGAGCAAAGGGGACTAGCAAATTATATAGAGAAACAGACGTACTACAGTCTGTACAGTGGTGCTGAAAAGTTTGTGAACCCTTTAGAATTTTCTATATTTCTGCATAACTATGACCAAACACATCAGATTTTCACACAAGTCCTAAAAGTAGATAAAGAGAACCCAGTTGAGACAAAAATATTATACTTGGTAATGTATTTATGGAGGAAAATGATCCAATATGACATATTAGTGAGTGGCAAAAGTAATTAACCTGAAATTAGAGTCAGGTGTTTTCAATCAATGGGATGACAATCAGGTGTGAGTGGGTACCCTGTTTTATTTAAAGAACAGGGATCTATCAAAGTCTGCTCTTCACGACACATGTTTGTGGAATAGTTGGCGCGGTCACAAAGGACCCCATGGTAACTTCTAAGCAACTGAATGCTTATATTTTGGAATGGCCAAGTCAGAGTCCTGGCCTTAATCCAATCGAAATGTTGTGGAAGGACCTGAAGTGAGAAGTTAATGTGAGGAAACCCACCAACATCCCAGAGCTGAAGCTGTTCTGTACGGAGGAATGGGCTAAAATTCCTCCTAGCCGGTGTGCAGGACTGATCAACATAGCAAAGGTTTGCATACTTTTCCACTCACTAATATGTAATATTGGATCATTTTCCTCAATAAATAAATGATCAAGTATAATATTTTTGTCTCATTTGTTTAACTGGGTTTTCTTTATCTACGTTTAGGACTTGTGTGAAAATCTGATGATGTTTTAGGTCATATTTATGGAGAAATATAGAGAACATTCTAAAGGGTTCACAAACTTTCAAGCACCATTGTAAATGTATAACTGCAAAGTGCTTCTATAAGGTAAGTGTAACAGATAAAATGAACAATGAGTAGAGAAGCAAGTAGGTGTATCTAATACTAAATTCTAATTGATCTTGCATTATTAGGTGAAATTTGTAGTTCTAATAATGTTGATATTAAGGCCATCAAAATTAACATGTTAATAACATATTAGCGGCGATAACATTTGTTACTAGACTGTGTGAGGCATCCTATTTGGTTCCCTAACTGCATTCTACATACCCATCCATAGCTCTATTAGCCTATAGGGAACAGTATTGTTAAGGGTAGTAAACGATATTGTACTCTTCTTTATACGCTTTGCACATTACTGTATGACAGTAGATTCTGCCGCACAAACGCGTTAAACGTACATTGTAACTGTGTGGTGACACAACATATCTGAAACGTGAAATAAGAGCTTAAATATGCTGTTTTTAATAGGAGTACCTAATGCAGTGAATACCTTGCACTAAGAAAGTATTGTTCTGGTAATCTCTTGTGTGTCTTTTGTGTTTACTGAATCATTGTAAATTAATTAATTCATTCTGTTGAAGCTTATATTTTCCACTCTTAAGGCGGTGTAATGCTATTTAATGAAGAAACTGTATCTTTAGTGGTATATGAGAACACAAAAACTACTATTAATGCTTAAAAATTGTAATTGTTTGGCAGCACTAGTTAATTTTAAAGTTTATTACCATCCAGATGCAAGAGTTTTATCACTGTGGATATGTGTAATATTTCATCACAGACAAATGAACCAAATCTGAATCTGAATATCTTGAGATTATTTGAGTTGTTGTTTAAACTTCTTGGATTTTTAGAAATTTGACCTATGTCAAGTATCTTATGGTCCATGTGATTGCTTGCTTATTAGCTAACGTTTGGACTAGAGACTGTTCTAACTCGGTTGATGTGTTTAGGAGCCATTTTTTGTGCAAGTTGTTTGTGTTTATGTGTATAGTTTCCGCTGCTTATTTGTAACAAGCTGTAAATGGCGTTTGTATATGCCTGTTTTATTGTAAGTACTTTGTTGTTTATCCCACACTACTTATATATTCTCTCTTACCTATAACTATATAAACTGGTTCACATTCACTCGCTGAGTCTCTGTTTCATCTGGCTGATCTCCTGTGTTGTTCAGAATACTGTCTATCAATGTATTTCTGGTTTCCATCAGACAAAAGTATCAGGTCCATTATACTCTTAAGTTTTATGGCTTTCTCCTACACATAGTCATAACAGTCCAGTGGTACCTCGGTTCTTGTTCCAGTTACAGAAGAACCCAAAAACAACGAGTACTGAGCAAATTTTTCCCAAGGAGTAATGTAAATTGAATGAATCTGTTCCAGACCCCCAGAAAATTCACACTGTATAAGGCATTATATGCATTAATGGAGTTGTATTGTACAGGTGCTCCCTGATTTATGATGGGGATATGTTCCGACAAGCCCATAATAAGTTAAATGTATCATGGACCAATGAATTTAAAGAGCGTTTGGTGGAATGTTCTATACTCTATATAGCGGAACCTATGATAAGTAATGATAAGTAAGTTAATGTTTTAAACACTTACATTAATCTACAGTTGGCCATAATCATTAACAGAAAGCTTATTTTGTAATAAAGTGTTGAAAAATCTCATGCAATTTAGTGAGTAATGGATTGAAAGTGAAAAGCCAAAGCAACACTTACTATATTGATGAACTCAGGGTGGTAGGATAGCTTCTAAGCTAACTGCAGCCTGTTTCCTTTTGGTTTTCTTTCAGTTCCTTTCGGTTGGCTGTAATTCCTAATCCCATGGTGATTTGGACTAAGAATAGAGTACTGTAGATGTGGCTCCACTCATACAAGTTTAAGCAAGTGTACCAAGTACCGGGCAAATGACGAAAACCTAGACAAGTTTTTCTAGCCCAAACGCATGGAGAACTGAATTTGGCGAGTTCTGAGGTGGTCGAGAACCAAGGTACCACTGTACATTACTGTATTTTTTATCATTAGATTTGGTATGTATGTAACAGTTTAGCCTTCCGCATGTTTTTTCAGAGAAATCTCTTTGCACAAAGTTTTCTTTTGAAAATACTCTTTATATTTGCATTTCAGTATCATAAAAAGACTGTGTGACTATGGTAAGTCATTTCAGTCATTGACCTGTTTCACAGAACGCAATGCAGTCTTTAAATGGCGCATATCTGTAATATGCTGCCAATTTTTTAATTACCATTTTATAAGACTAATAGTAAACTCTCATGTAGCTGAGCTCTTTCGAGTTGATTAACCACATGGTGATTCTGATAAAGGAATAAAGTTAACCCAGACTGCTTTTTGATGTAACAAAAGTTTAAACACTCCCCATTGCAGATACCCTTTTTCTGACCTTGGTGCCATATTCCTGTTGTCTCTCAAATTGTTAGACGCTGATCTGCAACCACAACCCTGTGTTTTATCAGCTTTCTTGTGGGCCAGCTTTCTTTCTTCAGTGTATGCTGAAAAAACACATTAATTATATGGATCAGCACCAAGCCAGCACATTTTTTTTTGTGCCTGTGAGTGACGGGCCCCATTCTGATTTTCAGCTCGGCAGCATGCTAACTTCACTGCAGGCGATTTGAGACATTTCCAACACGGCAGACTTCATTATTGACTTGCCTAGCAGTTTAGATCGAAATCGAGTCCTTTCTCTAATTTAATATGTCCTCTAGCGACCATACTGGAGCACCCCGTTCCAAAATCGGTACATGCACGCTCTCGGGCGGCGCGTCCGGAGCCAGAGCACGCTGCAGATATGACAGCCTTCTCCAACCCCCTGAGCTGCCAAAAAATGATAAATTACCCCATAGCCTTCCTTTCTGTGCTCTCATTAGTTGGCTCTGGGGCAATCCAAGTGGTTTGTTCTATCCAAATATCCAGTTGGTAAACACAACAGTGGCAGTTTGCGTTTGTAGCTTTGGGGGTGTGAGTGTGTGCGCGGACCCAAATGCAAGTCACAGGAGTCTGCACGTCTGTGTCATGGGTGAGTGGGTGCAAGTATGGGTCAGTGAGTGGGCAATTGAGCGTGTTAATGTGTTTGTGTATGTCTGAGTGTGCCTGTGTATGTCTGTGTGTGTGTAAAAGACTTGTGTAATATATCGCCTGAGGTGTTCCATTTAATTTGCTCATCATGGTCCTGTCTGTTAGAGTCCCGGGCTCAGTCGGTCATGCCATCCCCAGTGGAAAATCTTTCTCGATCGAAGATGGAAGCCCAGCAGTCAGAACTTGGCAATGACTCTATAGGTCAGGAGTTTGATTGCATATAATAGCTGCTGCCTTTGTGCCCTTGAGTGAGGCAATTAAACCCCAGGTTTTGCTGTGGTCTGCTCTGCATTTGGATAATGTCTGATGCCTTAGGCCAAAGTGTCGCTTTATTGTAAGCATTACTACTTGGTTATTGAGTGTTGCTTCAAGTCAAGTGCCTGCCAGTTAGAATTTGGTGGGTAATGGCTTTTTTTACCTTCTGTGTCCTACTTTCAATGAAGAATAAGCTTGTAGGTTATTGTCTTAGGCTGTGTGCATTTGGTATATCCATTTAATTTTACAAAGCGTTCATTTCAGAAAATCAGTATTGATAGAACAGATAGTTCTGCTCAAGGCTGTAACGAAAACACTTGGAGAATGATGCAGAAGCAACCTCACACTCCTTCTTCTGAGTATATATTCCCATTTGCGACCGGTCTGTGCTCATATCACTTCACAGCAATTTAAGTGTTATGGATGTGACATCTGAACTCGTATTGACCTGTAAGGTGTCTCCCTGAATGCACTAAGTCAACATAACTGACACATTGTGTCATGAACCATTTATTGAATTTTGTTTTTATTGTTTTTCTGGTCAGCCACTAATGGTTATTACCAAATTTCCTTGAGTGTAAGCTTTACCTTGTACTTTTTGTTTTGGGTCAGAATGAGTATGAACGATACAGGGTTCATTACCTATTTATAATGCTGTGAAGTCAAATAAAATATGTTGCATGTAGTTACCATATGTATTTAATAAATAGAATCCCAGAATACTTATGAAATGTTGTCAACTTCTTCACAAATACTATTCTGATCTGTTTGCATTTCTCTACAAAGTGCAACTCTTTAAGTAAATTTGGATAATAAAGTGTCATCAATGACTGAACAATTGATTACATAATTAAAGCCTCAATTTCTAGACTAATTCTATATACATTTAAGTAATGAGCATGATTTTAAATGAGCGTACTAAACTTTAAGTGATGAGTCAATCAATGCCTATATTGCCACTTGTTGTCACCCAATTTTTCTGGCATTGGTAGTGCGCTAACAAAAAGTAAAAATGTCTTGATCATTACTGTTATAAACACTTTTAGGTCTTTTAGACAATTGCAACTCAGATTTAAGCACACCAGGATTTTAGAGAGCAGGCTAAATATGAATGGATTTTCAAACCTGGACCACTCTCTCAAACTACAGAGAACAATGGATATCATCAGAAAGAATAAATGCTGCTATTAACATAATATGCAACCAGCTCTATAATGAATCTATCCGGAAAAAGGAATGAAAGTGCCCCTTAAACATTAAGGAGGAAAGTTGAATATGTACCAAAAAAAAGGACTCACAGTTGGATATATGTAGATGATAATGGAATAGTGTTGGTTAGTCCAACAAAACAAACAAAAAAACCTTTTCTTTAATCTAATCACAAAACATGTGCATCTATTCTAGATGTTACTTTGACTGTAATCGTGTTCTATAATCAAATGAGACAAAGTAGCATCAAAAGGTGGTTTTGACATAAAAGAAGGATGGTAAGATGGGGGAAAAACAAATTCCTCACAGCTACATTTTTGTTTGAAGGCTCTGGACACTTTTGATATGATATAAAACATAGAGTAGGGATATTTTAATGACAGTGTCTGTTCACATATACCTCAGTGTTTTGATATGGTTGTTATCCTTATTATTAAGGTTATTAACCTACGTGTCTCATATATTACCTTGCCAGATACATTAACTGAATTAGTTTCATCCTTACATTTATCATCTAAGCTATCCAAGGAGGTTGGGTCCCTTTTTGAGTCTTGGTCCTTCCAAGGTTTATTCCTTATAACAGTTACATTTACCTTTATCCAGAGCGACTTACAATTGATACAATCTTACAATCCAAGCAATTGTGGGTTAAGGGCCTTGCTCAAGGACCAAACAAATTTGAACCCTGGACCTTTTGGTCCATAGTCCAGTACCTTAACCGCTAGACTACCACAGTCCACAGTCCAGTTAGGGAGCTTTTTCTTTCCACTGTCGCCCTAGGCTTGCTCAATTTGGTATTGCCCTTAGATATTAGAAGATAAACTAAATTTGTAAAGCTGCATTGGGACAATTCTCCATTGTAAAAAGTGTTATATAAGTAAATATGACTTCACCTAACACATAGTACAGCAGTTGTAATGACACATTTTGCAAAGTTTTATTAAACACATCACCATGAGAAGACTGAATGCTGAGCAACATTTGGCTGACATTGTGCTCCTTATGCGCTCCTGAGGTGATGGGGAGCTGCCGGTCTTAACACTCACATGAATTATGTGTGCTGGATCGTGGAACAGTTGCAGATTAGTTTTTATTTGAAAATTATTTTCTATTTATGGCATTTCTATTTATATCAGCTTACACTAACTTCTTCAACAACATTAGTATTGGACATGGCCATTCCAAAACATAAATTTTATTCTTTAACCATTTTTGGTGGAATGACTTTTGTGCATAAGGTCACTGTCTTGGTTCATGACCCACATTCTCTTGAAATTCAAGTCACCGACAGATGTCCTAACATTTTCCTTTAGAATTCAGAAATCATTGTTCCATCTATGATGGGAAGCCATCCTGTCCCAGACACAGCAAAACAGATCAAAACATTCATACCACTATACTTCATAGATGGGATAAGGTTCTTGTGCTGGAATGTTATGTTTTTTTTTTCTCCAGACCTACTGCTTTTCATTTATGCCATAAAGTTCTATTTTGGTCTCATCCATCCTCCAAACACCTTCAAATTAACTGCTAATCCTAGCGGTTCAGATACTTTTGTTACTGGCAGATATGCAATGCTAGATTGTTTTCCTCAATAAATAAATGACCACATATAATACTTTTGTCTCATTTGGTTAATGGGGCTCTCTTAGTCTACTTTTAGAACTTGTGTAAAAATCGGGTGATGTTTAGATCATATGGAGAAATCTAGAAAATTCTAAAGTAGTCCACCACTGTACATACAATCAAATTCATATTGATCAGTACCAGTATCTAAACAGTTTAAAGAGTATCCAGGTGTAGAAAATGAAAACTATTTCATGATTAACTTTTAATTATTTGTTTTAATTTAGCTTATTGATCACATGCCATTTTTTGTTCCAATAATCCTGAAGCTGACTGTATATCTAGCAAGAAAATACACTGCCTGGCCAAAAAAAGGTCACCACCATGATTTAACTAAGTAAATAGTTAAATAGTTAAAGAAAAGAGCCTCCTTTTGGATAATTACTGCATTGGTGATTATGTTTCAGCTGGCAACAAGTTCTTTAACCCTAACTGATGCAGTGAGTACCTTCACAATTGTTCAACAACCATGTCGAAAGACTCATCCTGTGGTCGTGGAAAAGATGTTCATCTGTTTCAGAAGGGTCAGATTCTGGAAGAGTGATTCAGGGAGCATGAGACATCATTTTCACACATGGATTGGCCACCACAGAGTCCAGAACTGAACCCTGTTGAGTATCTTTGGGATGTGCTGGAGAAGACTTTGCACAGTGGAGCAAATCTGCCATCATCAGTACAAGATCTTGGGGAAAAATGAAAGCAGCTCTGGACAGAAATAAATGTTGTGACATTGCAGAAGCTTGTGGAAACGATGCCACAGCGAATGAGTGACGTAATCGAAGCTAAAGGCGGTCCAATGAAATATTAGTGTGTGTGACCTTTTTTTTGGCCAGGCAGTGTACTTTCAAACATCTATGCACATCACTGAAGAAACCTCTGCTGTCTACGCTGGCTGTAATTTAGCATTGCAACATATAGTAAGGCATACCAGTATGGATTTCAGAATTAGCTCACATTCTTCTTTTTTATAAGGACTAACAATGAAGCAGCATTCAAGGACAGTTTTATTCCAGAAGGTCAGAGTTCTCAATATTTCTCCCTTTCTCCTGCTCTTGCATCTAGTATGATGAGATTGCCTGTGTGTTTGCAGATATGTGTGTAAGGGGAACTAAGGATGTCTTTTGTGTAAGGATTGCAGGAAGGACATGATGTTTATGCAATGCAATATCGTATGAAACTAAACAAATGGATGGACTATCTCTGAGTGTTTAGTAGATAACATTGGTGAGTGAGCGACAATTTAAAGAGGAGTCTTTTAAATTAAATTAAAGGACCTTACTGTTTAACTTCCAACTTGGCTTTTTGTGATGGCATTTATCTTGACATTTCTTGCTGGTGAACTTTGCTATTTTAGACAGAGAATTTGTTTTCACATTTATAATTTACTCTCTAATTGAATATCTCCTCTAGAGGCATTTCTTTACTGTGCAGTTTCACACACACACACACACACACACACACACACATACACATACACCTACTTTGTTCGTCTCCTTTACTCTGTCCTCTAATGGTCAGGACTCTTGCAGGACCACCACAGATCAGGTACTATTTGGGTGGTGGATCATTCTCAGCACTGCACTGACACTGATGTGGTGGAGGTGTGTCCGTGTGTTTCTCTGGTATGACTGAATCAGACACGGCTGGATATTTTAACCCTGTGTTCACTCACTCTGCATTCTATGAGACACATTACCATATTTCTCCACCTTGTAGATGTAAAGTCAGACACAGTAGCTCATCAGTGACAATGAGGTGTTTACACACACCACCACCTTGTCAGTGTCACTGAAGTGCTGAGAGTGATCAACCACTCGAGATACCTGATCTGTGCTGGTCCTCTGGGGGTCCTGTCTATTAGAGAGCATGTAGTATGTAAGTATGTATGTAAGTATGTAAGACAAATCTGGACTGCAGTCTGTAATTCTAGAAATACGGTAAGGTATGGGACTGTGGTAGCCTAGTGGTTAAGGTACTGGACTATGGACCAAAAGGTCCAGGGTTCAAATCCCACCTCTGCCAATGTGCCACTTAAGGGTTCTTGAGCAAGACCCTTAACTAACAATTGCTTGGATTGTAAGATTGCATCACCTGTAAGTCGCTCTGGATAAGGGCGTCTGCTAAATGCTGTAAATGTAGGTAAGTGGAACTGTTAAAAATAAAAAGGTTTTCATCATCGTTTTGTACTCAAGAACCCATAATAAAAGGAAGATGTAAAAAATGATAATATTGCATTGCCATAAGTATTTAGACTTTTTACTCGGTACTTAGTTGAAGCACCTTTGGCAGCAATTACAGCTGCCAGTCTTCTTGGGTATGATGCCATATTGTTTGCACACCTGGATTTAGGGACTTTCTGCCATTCTTCTCTGAAGATCCTCTCAAGCTCTGTCAGGTTGGATGGGGGACTGTCAGTGAACAGCCGTTTTCAGGTTTCCGCAGAAATGTTTGACTGGGTTCAACTCAGGGCTCTGGCTGGACCACACATTCACAGACTGTTGTCTTGGCTGTGTGCTTAGGGTCATTGTCTTGTTGGGAGGGGAAATTTTGCATCAGCCCAGTAATCTTGTTTCTCACAGTCTGAAAGTCCTCTAGGTGCTTTTTTGCAAACTCCAGGAAGGCTTTCATGTGTCTTTTATGGAAGAGAGGCTTGCTACTCTGCCATAAAGCCCAGATTGGTGGAGTGTTTCAGTGATGGTTCAGCTACTGGAAGTTTCTCCCATCTGCACACAGAAGCTCAGTCAGAGTGACCATTGGGTTCTTGGTCACCTCTCTTACCAAGGCCCTTCTCACATGATTACTTAGTTTGGTGGGGCAGCCAGCACTAGGAAGCGTTCTGGTTGTTCCAAACTTCTTCCATGTAAAAATGATATAAGGTTCACTTTTCTTCCCCTCTGTTTGTTGTGGATTTTAGAACAGCTTGGAGTCATGCAGAAGGTAACGAGGAGTTTTGGATAATGCGCTGTTGACATAGAAGCACACTCATCAGACACCATGATGACTATTAGTTGTTGGGAAGAGATATTATCTACAGGAGCTGTGGATCGGATGAGCTTTCATAAGGTTAATTGTAGTTGATGATGACAGTTAGTGGTTTGTAACTTTAGGGAGTCTATCCCACTCTCTTTTGTCCCAGCTCTTCTTGTGTTTCTGCGCCGCACAAACAGAACGGCCGTCACACGCTCATCACAGTTAACACGTCTCCTGCATCGTTTCCATGGAGAGTGTGTGATTTCCAGAGCGCTGCCATGAGAACTTTTGCGTGGACAGTCGTGCATTGCTGGGTGTGAATGTGAAGTGCGGAGGAGCCGCAGGGGTTCACGCTGACCCCCTGCACCCACACTCGCACAGAGAGTCACTGAATAACCCAGCACAGCTCAAGCGCTATTGTGCAACCTTCAACACTGCACTCAGCTATCTGACATGATTTACTTCAAGGACTTTTAACAGCTTTTCACAAAGGTCCTTCTCTTTCTCTGCCTTTGGAGTTTTTATAGTGTAGTGTAGAATGCATCAGGATGTACTGAAAATCAGATAGAAGATCAAATGCTCTTTAGCCATGAAAAATAAGAATACTTTTGTATTAATCCTAAGTACACAAGTAAAAGGTAAATGGATTTCTTCGTTTAGTGTTGCACCTGCATTGTTTGAGAGCTCAGTACATGTATATTATTATTATTATTATTATTCTTATTAACAGATTTTATCTTTCCAAAGACCTACGATGGATTGGTGCTCTGTCCAGGGTTGTTCCTTCGCCGGCTAGGCACTGGCTTTCCTGCGATCCTGACTAGGATTAAGTGGATAAGAAAATGAATGAATATTTCCCAAGCTCAAGGACACACAATTGTTAGAAGTGACATATGGCAATCAATTACAATAACCAGCTGCATGATGGATTGGGAGCAAAGGAAGGTTTTAGCTGTGATTTGAAGGACCTAAATGTTGAGATGTTATGTAGGTTTCACGTGAGAGTAGTGATACATTGTGGAGAGTAATTTCATACTGTCTTTGTTTAAATAAGCTATCAGAGTATCTTCACAGTAGGCCCCCTCCTTTCCTGTTGCCTCAAAATTTTAAAGCTTACAACTTTGTAAACAAACACGGCTCTAAGCTAAATTAAACACTACTGGAATCAAATTTCTTTAAATAATTTCATGTTAATCTGGCAAAAATATCACATTTGTTTTTTGAAAGCTGGATCACGATCGGTGATATTACTATGATATTTGCATGTTGCTTTTTAGAGTAATTTGTAATCTGAACAGCTACTAAACTAATATTATCTCTACTTACAGCATGACAGTAACAAAAATAAAGCAGAAATAACAAAGAGCTCTTAGGCTAGTAGAAAGTTTTTAAAGCAACTTTAATACAGTGCGCTTCAAAAAAATTTGACTGTTTGAAAAAGAAAATATCAACATCATGTTCTTAATGTCCAATAAAAATAATTTATAAAAAATCAAATACAGTGGAACCTCGGAATTCAAACTTAATTGGTTCCAGAAGGCAGTTCAAACTCCGATTTGTCCAAAGTCTGAATCAGATTTCCCCATCAGAAGTAATGTAAATAGGGTTAATCTGTTCTTGATCCCCAAGTGATTGTTTATTTATTCGCCTATATTCATATGTAAGTAATGATTAAAAGCATGGGTAAAGCAAAGGAATGTAATACAATAATAGTAATCAATAACTACCGTATTTTTCGGACCATAAAGCGCACCGGGTTATAAGGCGCGATATCAACGATCGGCTGCTAACGGATCTATTTTCATACATAAAGCGCACCGGGTTATAAGGCACATTAAATGAAACAAAACTCTTAAGTTCCGTCTGAAGCTCAGTTTGGTCTTTACCTGGCTCAGGGGCGTCTTCTTGCTTCCTCCACTTCCGTACCATTGATTCGTTAATGCTGAATTCTCTCGCAGACTGCTCTATGTCCATGTTGTACTGCGTGGACTGATAGCGTTGTGTTTGAAATCCGCTTCGAAAATAAATGAATGAATGCACGTACCCTAATGCTGAAGCACATACCGTATTACTCCGCGATTGTTTCCTGACTACGGTGGCCGTTAAGCTTCGTAACTTACCAAGACCGTGCTAAAACATTTTGACAGATTTATGAGCGCCTGTGTAACCATCTACAATCGGTTCTAGGTCAGAAAGCACAACCAGAATTAATTCATACATTAGGCGCACCGCATTTAAAGGCACACTGTCGATTTTTGAGAAAATTAAATGATTTTAAGTGCGCCTTATGGTCCGAAAAATACGGTACATGAAATAACTGAAATATAAAGACATGAAATATGTGAAGTGCAGGCGAGTGCAGTTTCGGCATGTCTTATCACTGGGACAGCTGTGCCGAGACCGAGGGTGTGTCTGAAATCACACCCGTAGACTGATATACATATGATAATATTATAATAAAATAATACAATATACATAATATGCCTATGATCGTGCACTAGTTCTTTTTCTTTTTTTGGGTTTTATTGGGATTGGCATATGGTATTGGTGCACTATCACCACCAACTGCAAGATCTCCCCACTGAGTGTTCTTTTTAGGATTCCCATGTTTGAAGCTGGAATTTTTGTTTGAATTTGGGGTCAAAAAAATTCAAATGGACCGTTCTGAATTGTTCGAGTTAAGTGGCGTTCACATTTTGATGTATTACTGTATGTTTCTGAAGTGTAACTAGGCCATAAATCACAGGTAGTGGCAGAAAAATGGAAGTTTGTAGTTTTGGACACCATTGTCTCTGCATTTTGTGCAAATCAGCAGTAATGAGTATCGCCTATTTATAGAAGTCAATTAAAATCCTAATTTTCAAACGTTTTGATGAGCATGGTGTCCTTGGCATGTTAAATATCATGGCGTCAGTGATGTCTTTACAATGCTTTCTTGTTTTCTCATATAGAAAGACAGACTTTTTTTATTGTCACTCAGATTTACACCATACAGTGCTCATAAGAAGGAAATGTCCGTTGCCTTGGCTCGAGGTAGTTATGAGAGTTAGCAGCATTAATATAGTATTATATATACAGTATAGAGCAAATTGTATCACAATAATATATGTATATTAATATGCAAAAAGGTATGTATATACACTGATATTTACAATATATTGCACTGAGGCTCCAAAGTATGGGGAAATCGACAATGTTGAATTGCACGAAAAAACTGAAATGGAGCAGCGTTTTTATTTCAAGTTCATATATAGATCATCCTTTAAAGAACTGTTACACCCCCATGTGCAATTTTTTGCATACTCTTTGGGATGCTTTTTGTTGAGATGGTTGACGCTGCTTCCACCAGCTGTGCCGGTCTTGCCTTTGCATAATTTGGAAGACATTGTTGTTTGACCAGGATCTGTTGTGTAAAATCCAAGCCTGTTCCAAATAAATAAGGATTAACTTTTTATTCTCCAGCTCTTCTGTGCTGCCAACCAAATGGAGACCCAAAGCCCCCCACTCTGGAATAATATTGTTTTAATTGTGTGTCTTTCAGGGTTAATGTGAGCTGGACTAGCCATGTCAGTGTTTTCAGTGCAAGTAATAACATGTTTAATATGGCGGTTTTCATGACGGAGGCTTTCTAATCATTCACAATATAAAATTGACTACAACAAAAGCTAATAATAATAATATTGAACATTGAAATTTTAAATTTAAAACCCTTATCCAGAGTGACTTACAATTGATACAGTCTTACAGTTCAAGCAATTGTGGGCTAAAGGCCTTGCTAAAGGACCCAATGGTGGCAGCTTGGCAGAGATTTGGGTTTGAACCTTGGACCTTCTAGTCTATAGACCAATACCTTAATCGCCAGGCCACCACAGTGCCAAAATAAAACTCTTTTTCAGCTTGTAAACTTCAGATAGATTAATATAAATATCTTTATCCTCTAGGAAAGTGAATTTCACTGGATCCCAAGTTCTTGTTTCATTACTGGCATTAACCTGGAGTGAGTTAGCAGTTATCAGGAAGTCTTTCTGCAGGAGTAGTGCTTAGCTTCCTCATTCACCATCTAATGTGGCAATGATTAATAGCGCTGTTTATCAGAGCAGACATTAATGTTACGACTTCACCTGTGGTGCTTGAGCACCGGTGATCTTTTTTGTGTCTGGATCGCAGAAATTTCCGTAATTAACCTGTCGTATGTCATACATTAGTCACAGTATAATGGGTGAAAAGACAGTGTAATGAATAAGACACAGGATTCAAACCCTGCTAAATGGAAGCTTTGGAGTCAGAAAGACTAGAATAGAAAATCCCTTGTGCTATGTGTGTATAGCAAGGGCTGGGCAAAATGACAGTACAGTAACACATGAAATTACTTTACACTACACACTAAATTCTGTATGCTTCTTGGCAGGCACGTACACAGATAGACCCCGGGGGGAGCTTGAGCCCCTGCCCATTTGCCCTCAGACTGTATTAGTGCCCCTTCGATTGGCCTGTATAATAATTGCATTTTATATGGTCTTCTTGTGGCTTGCAGAGCAAAGGGCGCACATTTTTAATGCAGTTATGAAACCTGCAAACAGTCTCTTCCGCAGCTGTACTGTTTCAAAGCAACGCCTTTTGGCGAGCCACAGCTCAGCACTGATCCAGCATTATAGAGGATTAGTCTGGCTTGGTTTCCAAGTGTTTCATCGCTCTGGAGCACCCTTTCCATTGCTTCCTAATATTTCACCTCAACTCCAGTCACAGATATACAGAACAGCCAAAACATTGAAACCACCTCATTGTTTTTTTACACATTTCCCATTTTGTCAGCTCATCTTACAATATCGGTGCACTTTCTAGTTCTACAGTTACAGACTGTTAAAATTGAACATTTCTCAACATAGTCCTGTTTGAAATTGAAATAAATACATTATTGAAATAAATACAAGCGCAAAAGTGAAAGTCCAAGTGCTGGTTGTGATGCTTAAGTGAATGTCCTGCAATCTGTAAGCATGAACAGAGACACATGACACAGCAAGTTAGTTTAAATGCTTGCTATTATGCTAAATAATTGCTATTACATTTGCGTTTATTCATTTAGCAGATGGTTTATCCAGATCGACTTACAAAAGTGCTTACGGTATCAGAGGTAAAAGCCACCCAAGTGTATCAGAAAGTGCAGTTTCCTGCATTAAGTGAATAGAACAGAGAATATTCCGGTTCACCAAAGTGTTATTGAGGTGCTGAGTTGTAGTTTGAAGAGAATGTTATATTGGATTTGGAAGAGGCTTCTGTTTTCTGAATAAAGGACTCTTGTGAAGTAAAGGGACTTGAATAATCATCTGAAAAGGTGATTGTCATTATGAATTTGGGGTATAAGCAGCAGTAATTGTGCTTTGGTGGGTGGAGTGGGATGGAGGGTGCCATTTTTTTCCTGCTTTGAGTTTGTCTTTTCACCTACTTCTTTTTTATTATTATTTTTAGAATATCTTGTTCAAAAAACCCATTTGAAAATGTAAAAAAAAAAATAAAACATTCTTGTGACCTATATTTTTAATGGGACTCTACTGTTTTGGTGTCTATAAAGTAAGTCCCACTTTAGTAAATGTATTACTCACCAACCAACATGCATGAGAGGCTGTTTTCAGATTTGTATGAAGTGAGCCCAGGATTTATCCACAATCTGTCGATTCAATGTGAGCCCCATGGGTGACCTGACATACATCAGCATAGTGTTAGTTTTAACAGTGTTAAAGTAGGACTAACTTTATAGACACCTTGTGTATATCTCAAAACTAGAGGCGTTTATCTAATTTTATTCAATCAAAACACTACTATCAGTGAACACTCTATTAGATACATATGTATGAACATTTAAATAAATAACCTAGTCAGGCAGTCAAACAATAATGAATATATTTTTTTATAGTGTTAGCAATTTAAATGCACGTCATTGGTTTTCCTAAAATAGTAACCCAGCGTTAACACTAGAGGTTGACAAAAGTGACAAGTGCCCATTTAGATTATAGAAATTACTGTTTTCAAGAGGTTTTGGCAGCGATTCAGGTGACTGCAACAGAGTAGACAGAGTGAACCCATTTACCATAGGTCATATAATGTGGTATATCATTATTGTGTCCAGATAAGGCTAAACCACTAAATAATGAGTGTGTAGGGCCATAATTGGTCTTTTTATGCATCTAGTACCTGAATTGAATCACTAGGCACCGAGATTGCAGTCGTGTTTTAAGCACGTTTAATTCAGGCTACGCTATGATACATACAGTATATATTAAATGGCTCAATGTACAATTACATTCAACTGATGATTGGTTTGTCGAAATGTATCCCCAGTGTGTATTGGGGAGCACCTGTATATACCACATGACTGTAGAGAAACGGAAAAAAACGATAGGATCATCAACCAAAAAAAATCACAATTACTACTTTATTGCTACTAATTAGGCTTTTATGACAGCCTGAAGTTTTTCAGGGATGGACATTATACATACAGGGGTACTTGAAAATCTGTGAACCCTATAATTTTCTATATTTCTGCATTAATATGACCTAAAACATCATCAGATTTTCACGCAAGTCCTAAAAGTAGATAAAGAGAACCCAGTTAAACAAATGAGATAAAAATATTATTCTTGGTCATTTATTTATTGAGGAAAACAGTCCAATATTACATATTAGTGAGTGACAAAAGTATATGAACCTTTACTTTCAGTATCTGGTGTGACCCCCCTGTGCAGCAATAACTGCAACTAAACGTTTTCTGCAAATGTCAATCAGTCCTGCACACCGACTTGGAGGAATTTTAGCCCATTCCTCCGTACAGAACAGCTTCAGCTCTGGGATGTTGGTGGGTTTCCTCACATTAACTGCTCACTTCAGGTCCTTCCGCAACATTTCGATTGGATTAAGGTCAGGACTTTTACTTGGCCATTCCAGAACATGAACTTTATTCTTCTGTAACCATTCTTTGGTAGAACGACTTGTGTGCTTAGGGTCGGTGTCTTGCTGCATGACCCACCTTCTCTTGAGATTCAGTCCATGGACAGATGTCCTGATATTTTCCTTTAGAATTCTCTGATATAATTCAGAATTCATTGTTCCATCAATGATGGCAAGCCGTCCTGGCCCAGATGCATCAAAACAGGCCCAAACCATGATCCTACCACCACCATGTTACACAGATGGGATACTTGTGTGTTGACTGTTTAGGCAATGATTGCCGTCTCTCTTGGCTCAGTACCTAACATGCGACCACAGATAATAAATGTCTGGGAATATATTGTGACTGTGTATATTCGATTGTTTTCTTCAGACAGTCACCTTTCATCACTCATGATTTATTAGAAAGACACATGATGAACGTTCCAGCATCATCTTCTTGGCCAGTGTAGATTTGTGATGCATTGCTGAATATCAGTTTCATCCAATTGTCTGAACTCCATGATTGCTCCTCATTAGCACACTATAACCTTGTTTTCAGCTGTTTGGGTGTTAGTAATGGTTTTTGTTTGGCTTTTCCATATGGAAATCCCATTTCATTCAGCCAATTTCTTATAGTTCTGTCTCAAACATTGAATCTTTTCCACCTCTTTCTTTCACATTAGTTTTGTTGTGCATTTTCTGGTTTCAAGGCATATTGCATTGGGTTTACTTAGACATCTTAGTTGAGCTACACATATATTTTCTTTCTTATAACCTTTCCATTTTGTTTGTACGTGCACCAAATTATAGACATAGCTGACTGGGAACAACCAGAATCTTTTCCCACACTCAAGGTTGAATTTCCATCTTGAAGAAGTTTTATAGTTTCAGTTGACAGCTGCCTTGTGGGTGGCGACATTCTAAAAGTGTAGTGATTCCATGATTTTTGTCAGGGGCGTTATTGCAGTCAGGATTGGATCAGTATTGGGCAGTACCAGCCGCACACGCTAAGATGTTCCTCCTCTCCACTCAAGTTGTTTTCATCATCAGCTCAAGCCTCACTATGCCCAGGCCACACCAGAGGGCAGTAACTCTCTCCTTCCGGTTGGCTTGGGATGAAGTGCTGCCATGGACTTTCCTGCCAAGGACTCAAGATCCTAATGTGGCTCTGTGTATCAGACTAAATTATGCCAATATTCAATTTTTTTAGCGTTATTTGATTTAATATTTTATTTATCTGATAATATTTACATAGTTTCTCTTCTTTGAACTATTACTGCAGACTTATTTGACTAGATAAATTAGTTTCAATCTTACATTTATCATCTAAGCCAACCAAGGAGGTTGGGTCCCTTTTTTGAGTCTTGGTCCTCCCAAGGTTTATTCCTTATAATGTTTAGAGAGTTTTTCCTTTCCGCTGTTGTTTGGGATTGCCCTTAGATATTATATGTGTGTATTAAAAAAAACACAATAGAAATAGATGATATTGAGGTCACAGACTTTTGTTGATCTTTTTGATTATTTTATCCCTACTTTTCCTGGTCACTGGTGAACATCTTCTGTCCCTGGAAGATACTTTGCAGGATAAAGTATGCACTGGTCAAGATGTCTGTCAATCACAGAACTGGCAGGCGTCACTGTTGCAGCACCATCAGCTTTATATATAAGCTTTTATTTTTTGTAGATTGTTGAAACAATTGTGCTTGGAGTTGTATTGAATTAATATATGTACCATAAATCACAGAATCATATCACACTCAGGTATCCGAAGCTCACAGTAATCATTTTATAATAACCAACCTGCTATTTTGGGTGATCCAAGGGATCATTAAAGGCTCCTTTGGGCTTACCGTGTTTGAAATTGAGCTCAGAAAAGCTTCAGATAGATTGATTCTCTGAAAGTTTTATAAGAAGCTGCTCTAGTGGCGCTGCTTAATGCATTAGCTTTATATCCCGACAGAAGTGGAAGCAATTGCACTGCCCCACTTTCTCACATCCCTTCATAAAGCTCTGTGAAATATATGCAAATTCTCCCTGAGACCTCTCTCCCTCCATGCCTCCCTTCCTCCTGCACTCCCCTGCCCCCACCTGCTATGGACACACATGGCAATACACAAAACTGCAGAGGCTTTTTGTAGGTCTTATCTTGGAGATTTGTCCTTGTTGATGAAGTGTGTGCCTGTGTATCTTCCTGTCTCATTAACCTGTTTTTGATATGCAAACACACGCTCGGTGCTTCTCCTCCTCTTCAGAGACTAAATAGATATTGTGTGCTGGCGTGTTTATAGTGCTTTTTGGTTTGCCCTGTTTTGTGATGCTCTTCTTCTTCACACATGGACACTTTATAACCCTTTGCTTTTTTCATAAATGAGTACCTGAATATAACCCTAGGCCACCTGAAGCAAATTAGCCTCGTAGCACAGTGCACAATGAAAGAAGAGAATTTTAGACAGCAAACATTTCTCGGCTGATCGACTACATATGGGACAAGGGGAATTGAATTGAATATAAATGCCTCTTTTGGTGAAGTTGCTTTAATATCTTCCTGATATTTCTAGCTCCCAGGTATCCTGCAAAACACATTAGGTCAGAATCTAATTGCCAAATATTGCACATAATGTTTCCTCAGCTGTGAGCGAAGACTTTAGACATTAAACACTGCTCATGGTGCCATATATAACAGTTTTCCCTTTGGAAGTGTGTAATCTTGGGTTTCTATTCTCAATAATATATTTAGAGTATTTTAAAAAAAATAGCCAATGCGTTTACTGACCAACAGAGTTATTGTTGAGTGCATAGGAGAAGCTGGATCCATTAAAGTTATGCATTACAGTGGTATCTTGGTTAAAAATCGTTAATTAGTTTCAGAATGCTTGTCGAGAACCGAAAATGACCGAAAAGTACCGACAAATTTTTCCCATAAGGAATCATGTAAATTGAATTACATTTACATTTACAGCATTTAGCAGACGCCCTTATCCAGAGCGACTTCCAATTGATACAGTCTTACAATCCAAGCAATTGTGGGTTAAGGGTGTTGCTCAAGGACCCAACAGTGGCAGCTTGGCAGAGGTGGGATTTGAACCCTGGACCTTCTGGTCCAGAGTCCAGTACCTTAACCGCTAGGCTACCATAGAAATAACCTGTTCCAGACTCCCAGAAAATCCACACTGTGGAAGACATTATATGCATTAATGGAGTTGTATTGTAGAGGTGCTCCCTGATTTAAGTTGGGGATATGTTCCGACAATTCCATCATAAGTTAAATGACTGCAGGTATATCGTAGCACCTATGCATGGAGATTCCACCTTATGATAAGTATGGTAATGTTAACACATTAATGAAACACTAACATCAACATACAGATGGGCAAAATCATTAACATAAAGCTTATCTTATAAAAAGTGTTGAAAATCTCATGTAATTTTGTGAGAAATGGATTGAAAGTGTAAAACACTCTGCATGTTTTGGAGCATTCAATTCCTGTTTTGCTTTTGGTTGGCTCTTAATAAATTGATTTTTAGGACCATGAGTTTATTTTTGCATTAAGAGCACAGTACTGTGATGTTAAAACTAAAGAAAAAACACAATGAACGGCAACGATTTCTCTGAGCGAGGAGATGTTGTGAATCTGAACCACTGAATCACTGTATAGAGAATCGTGAATCGAGTTTCCAAGGTGGTCAAGAACCGAGGCACCACTGTACATGTTCTGTTGAGCAACGGACTTCTGCCAAAGTTTGGTCCTTGACTGAATTATATGTAATAATTTGTGACACACCTGATAATGGTAATGCACCATTTATCTTTATTTGCTGAATTTCACATATTAACATCTGTAAGGCTAGAGTTTCAGAACCTAATTGAGTTTAATCCTCAATACTTAACAACCACGAGCTCCTATATGCAGCTGACTGAGCATCTGAAAATAGTAGAGCCTGAAACTCAATTTATTTGCAATGAAGGGGTATAAAATATGTTCGGAAGTTGAAACTGTAAAGCTTAAATGGGAGATTGTTTTCTTGTAATTGTAAATTTTGTTATATTTGCACATTCGTTATTGCTGAGCCAATAAAGGCTTACATGAGTTTAAATGAGGGCTGCCAAATAATTAGTGTGTTGCTGGCACTCATTTTTTACTTGAAACTTGAAGCAACCCATATTTCTAGGCTGTGTTCGAAGTGGTGTCCTAATCACTATTTTAACAAATTAAGATGCTTCCTTATACAGTGGTGCTTGAAAGTTTGTGAACCCTTTAGTATTTTCTATATTTCTGCATAAATATGACCTAAAACATCATCCGATTATCCCAAAAATATTATACTTGGTCTTATATTATAATATTATACTATTTTATTGAGGAAAATGATCCAATATTACATATTAGAGAGTGGCAAAAATATGTGAACCTCTAGGATTAGCAGTTAATTTGAAGGTGAAATTAGAGTCAGGTGTTTTCAGTCAGTGGGATGACAATCAGGTGTGAGTGGGCACCCTGTTTTATTTAAAGAACAGGGATCTATCAAAGTCTGCTCTTCACAACACACGTTTGTGGAAGTGTATCATGGCACGAACAAAGGAGATTTCTGAGGACCTCAGAAAAAGAGTTGTTGATGCTCATCAGGCTGGAAAAGGTTACAAAACCATCTCTAAAGAGTTTGGACTCCACAATAACAAATTCAAGAAAGATTGTGTACAAAATGGTAATTTCAAGAAACTTGTTACCCGCCCCAGAGGAGTGGTCGATCCAACAAGATCAGCCAAGGAGCAAGGAATTGTAATAGTGGAAAGGGTCACAAAGAACTCCAGGTTAAACTTCTAAGAAACTGAAGGGCTCTCTCACATTGGCTAATGTTAATGTTACATGAGTCCACCATCAGACAGAAAGAACACCAGGAACAACAATGGGTTGTGCATGGCTGGGTTGCAAGGAGAAAGCCCCAACTGCTTCCAAAAAAGAACATTGCTGCTCGTCTGCAGTTTTGAATAAAAATCACCGTGGACAAGCCAGAAGGCTACTGGAAGAATGTTTTGTGGATGGATGAGACCAAATAGAAATTTTTGGTTTTTTAAAGAAGAAAAGCTTATGTTTTGGAAGAAAGGAAAACACTGATTCCAGCAGAAGAAACCGTTCTTAATCCAACTGTGTGTGGGAAAACACATGGTGGTCCCCGAGTAGTAGCATGGTTTGGACCTGTTTTTGCTGATTCTGGTTCTCAGAAATCCCTTTGTTCGTACATGATACACTTCCACAAACATGTTGTGAAAAGCAAGGACTTTAATGTTTCCATGTTCTTTAAAATAAAAAACAGGGTGGGCCCACTCACACATGATTGAATCCCTTTGATTTGAAAACAAATTTAAAGAAATTTAGCAGAACGCCCTTATCCAGAGCGAGTTACAATTGATACAATCTAAAAATCAAAGCAATTGTGGGTTAACGGGGCATTGCTTCAAGTACACACAGTGGGCAGATTGGGCAGGAGGTTGGGATTTTGGAAAACCCTGGACCTTTTGTTATAGTCCAGTATCTTAACAAGTAGGCTACCATAGAAATAACATTGTTCCAGGAATCCCAGAAAATCAACACTGTGGAAGACACAGTTTATCGAATAATGGAGTTGTATTGTCAGACGGTGGTCCATTATTTTAAGGTTGGCGGGATATGTTCCGACACACAGGTCACAGGCATAAGTGTTAAATGACGGCAGGCTGCAGGTATATCGTAGAACCTGATGCATGGAAGATCCCACCTTTATGATAAGTATTGGTAATGTTAAACATTAATGAAACACTAAACATCAACATACAGATGGGCAAACTCTTAACATAACAGCTTATCTTATAATTAAAGTGTTTGAAAATCTCATGTTAATTTTGTGGGGTGAGAGAAGAAATGGATTGAAAAGGGTTTAAAAAACACTTGATTTTGGAAGCATCAATTCCTGTTTTGGCTTTTCGGTGGATCATAACCACCGACTCTAATTTTCACCTTCAAATTAACTGCTACATCCTAGAGGTTAACACATACTTTTGCACCCACTACTTAATTTGTCTTTTGGATCATTTTCCGGCATAAAATAAATGACCAAGTATAATTTTGTCTCATTGGTTTAACTCTTTATCTACTTTTAGGACTTGTGTGTTGAAATACCGCTGATGTTTTTGTGTTATATCTTATGACAGAAAGACAGAAATGAAATATAGAAAATTTCTAGAGGGTTTACAAACTTTCAAGCACCCCTTATGGATTTGCTCTTTACTTGTTGAATTGAACAGCATCCAGTGTAAAATGGCCGTTGATTAAATAGCCTGCACACAAGATTATACGATATTGCCTCTCCTGTTTATAAAAAAAATAGAGAGAGTGATTGTGAAAAAAAAAATGTTTTGTGGGTTGTGCAAATATAATTATTTTTTAAAGTTTTTTTCTGCATTCACTGGCTGTGCTACGCAAGACAGGACAGAAGAACAGGCGGGCAGGTGCCAACCGGATAATGGGGGGCCGGGGGGGGAGTGGCGGGAGGGATCCACAGGCGCCCCTGCAAGGACCAAGGGAGACCGAAAAACAAAAAACGGGGAATCAAGGGAACACCACTGAAGACGGTCGCCGCGACGCACCCGACGAGCACACCACTGAGCGCAACGCGAGATATAGCCCCCAACCATGGCAGGAACTATTGGGAGTCGAGAGAAAGGTAAGTCTAGGTGAGCCGGAAGGAATGGATGAAAAATTTAAACCCTTCATCATAATATTTCTAACATCAATTGCACACCAACGGAAATTTATTTTAGTCTTTATTGTTTCATACTGATGGATTTTGGGAACCATCTCACAAAATTAGCATAGTTCATCCTCCGACCAATTTAACAAGCCCAAAGTGTGTAATACCAAAGAAGTCAAACCTTCAGATATATGTTCATTTATGCACTCAATACTTGGTCGGGAACTACATTTTGGCAGAAATGACTGGCTTCAATGTTGGCGTGGCATGGAGACAATCAGCCTGTGGCAATGCTGGAGGTTGTTATGGGAGGCCCAGGATGATTTGATAGCGGCATTAGCTCATCCATGAGTGGTGGGTCTTGCAATATCATCAACTTTATTTTACAATATCCCCACCAGATTCTATATCGGGTTTCAGGTCAGGGGAGAGAGTTTGGCAGGCCAATTGAAGAACAGTAATACCATGGTCGGGTGTAAACCCCCATAATTTACCCAGTCGTTTGGCACGGTGGGCAGGTTGAAAAATGAAACTATTCATCTCCACTAAGCTTTCAGCGATTGGAAGCATGATGACGTGTCCAAAAAACTCTCATGATAGCTAGATGCATGGACCCTTGCCCTTGATATAAAAAACAGTGGACCAACCCAGCAGCCTGACTGGAACCCGTTCAGACCATCACTGAAGGGGGGTAATTATTGAAACTGGACAAAGAAATTTTGGCAATTTCATTTCTCAACACAAGTCTTCCTCCACGACTCTGGCCACCTTGATTTCCGATTTGACATGCCAAATTTGCTTTCATCCGAAAAAAGTACTTTGGACCACTGAGCAACAGTCCAGTGCTGCTTCTCTGTAGCCCAGGTCAGGCGCTTCTGCCGCTGTTTCTGGTTCAAAAGTGGCTTGACCTGGGGAATGTGGCACCTGTAGCCCATTTCCTGCACACGCCTGTGCACGGTGGCTCTGGAATCGGCCCTTCTCCACAATCCTCCTCAGGGTCCGGTCACCTGTTCTCGTTGTGCAGCGTTTTCTGCCACACTTTTTCCTTCCCACAGACTTCCCACTGAGGTGCCTTGATACAGCACTCTGGGAACAGCCTATTGGTTCAGAAAAATTTCTTTCTGTGTCTTACCCTCTTGCTTGAGGGTGTCAATGATGGCCTTCTGGACAGCAGTCAGGTCGGCAGTCTTACCCATGATTGCGGTTTTGGGTAATGAACCAGGCTGGGAGTTTTCAAAAGCCTCAGGAATCTTTTGCAGGTGTTTAGAGTTAATTCGTTAATTCAGATGATTAGGTTAATAGCTCGTTTAGAGAACCTTTTCATGATATGCTAATTTTGTGAGATAGGAATTTTGGGTTTTCATGAGCTGTATGCCAAAATCATCAGTATTAAAACAATAAAAGACTTGAAATATTTCAGTTGGTGTGCAATGAATCTAAAATATATGAAAGTTAAATTGTTATCATTACATTACAGAAAAGAATGAACTTTATCACAATATGCTAATTTTTTGAGAAGGACCAGTATATATATACCCTCAAGTCAATGCCGATTTAGCGTAGTCAATTAACCTAGTTCATGTGATTGGACTGTGGGAGAAAACCGGAGAACCCAAAGTAATGGGGAGGACATGCAGACTCCACACAGAAAGGACCCAAGCCGCTCCATCTTGAGATTGAACCCAGGACCTTTCTGCTGTGAGGCACTACCCACTGAGCCACCGTGCCGCCCTGTATTTCAATAAAGATGTGTCACACAATAGTAGATGGTAATAGTAGTAGCAGTGCAGTATTATGGTGAGAAGATACAGAAGGGAGGACATTCGTGCTGGGCAGTGCACTCTTCGTCAAGACTATATTTTGCAAAGGTTACCGAGCTGCTGTTGGCAACACTAGCAACTTGGTATATCACCTCTGAAGAAAGCGTGTTGGAACCGCAAGAGTGTATGTGATTATGGTCGTTGAATTCGATGGCATCAACCAGTAGCGCAAGTGAAGAAGGCACTACGTATGTCACTAAAAGCAAGCAGTGGGGTGACATTATGAACACAGTAGCAATTTACCTAGGCAAAGACATGGTCCTGCTACAGACAGTCAAAAGATCATGGTCAAATAGGTCAACAGGGTATGTCTTAGTGGGGGGCGAAAATCCTTCATCCAAAAATGGGCATATCTCTTCTTTTAAGTTCTGTTTTTAATACGTTGCAGTTCACATAATTACAGTTGTATAAATATCATTTTTTTGTGTGGCAAAGTAACCCTTACGTAACCAAAGCCTTAATGTTTGAAATGTTGTTGTTGTTTTTAATGATTTTTTATTTATTTTTTAATTATTATTTGAAGTGACATATTGTGAAACTGCCCGAATCTTGAAAAAAACAGGTGATACAAATGCACTACCAGTCATCTCCATAATTATTTATCACCCATGGTAACAATGAGTAGAAAAAAAGGTATTTAAGAAAAATATATGTGAATAATTACTGTCTGTGTGGTTAATCTCACATTTGTCTTCCCTTCAAAACTATTTATCATGTCATGTTACTATTTATATTTTACTTTTAAGCTCATTTATATTTTAAGGAACTTGTACTGTAATTGGATTCTAGGGTTGAGAATATTTTTTTCCTTTAAATACATGTTATTAAAGGTTATATGTCTTCCATATTTTCGTTGTCAGGCTAAACAAATGAACCACAAACACATTTTATCTGTCTTCCATGAACAGGTCTGGGGCTCAGTGTGGGATGGATAATGGAGGTTTCTAAAAGGTGTACATTTTGTTAAAGTTAAAGGCCATCATAATGGATGAATGATGAGTAATGGATAATGGATATTTCTTGTTATTTTCACAGTTCTAGTTCTTGCTAGCTGTGATGGTGTGCTGTTTTAACTACTACTTACTGTGGCACTTACTTCTGTCTCTGTTCGAAAGCCATGGGTATTTAATTAATTGCCATAATCGATCACTGATGACACTTTGTAGAGCTTTATATAGGAGTACTGAAGTAATTTAGTACTCATAAATCACAGCCTTGGTGTATACAGTTCCACCTAAGGAGCTCCTAATTGCTGTAATAAAGAGAAGAGGTAATCAAAGTTCTTTAGAGCTTGGCTTTTTTCGGACATGTTACAGAATTCATCAGAATTTAGTTTTCTTTACACTAAGTCAGACATTTATCTTTTCAGCAGGCACAGCCACGTTTCTGGAATGAAGGACGACATTGGAACCACAACTTTTTACGTCGTTTCAACTAGCCAAACTCCAAAGACAGTAATTGAGGGAGACATATTTGATGATGGACAGGATACGGGCCCAGTCTCCTTCCTGGCACATATTCAGGGAGACGCCTACTGAGAAAATAGTCTCAGTTAAAGTGGATGAAGACAGACATGGTGACGTAGTGGCGTCCCCTTTACAGTCACAATGTTTTCATTAACAGATATATATTGCTTACTCGAAATGATGGTGATAAAGGAAACAGACTGAGTTTGGACTTGACTTCTTCTTCCTCGTTTGTTTTGCGTCTGTGGGGGTCATCCCCACAATGCTGGGTGCTGGCCTCGTGCGACGTCTCCACCGCCAGCTCACTCTCCAAACCACCTTTCTCCTCCTCTTCCTCGTGTGCATGCTCAGCGTCTTCATCTCCGCCTACTTTCTGTACGCCGTCAAAAGGGAGTTCGAGCCATCTGCCGGAGCTAGCCCAGAAGACTGCGATGATGTCACGCCTTCCCGGCTCCTCCCGCTCCAGAATAGCATGGATGGAGCCGTGGCAGCAGAAGAAAGCAGAACAGATCCGGTGGTTCTGGTGTTTGTGGAGAGTCACTACTCACAGCTGGGCCAAGACATTGTGGCCATGCTTGAGTCGGCCCGATTCCGCTACCATACTGAGATCTCTCCTGGTAAAGGAGACATGCCCACGCTAACAGTGCGGGACCGGGGCCGATTCATTCTCATCATCTATGAGAACATCCTCAAGTATGTCAACTTGGATGCCTGGAACAGGGAGCTGCTGGATAAATACTGTGTGGAGTATGGAGTGGGAATTATCGGCTTCTTTAAGGTCACACGATCCACTTTATCTGTCTACACTGTTACACTATTATTTTATGGGGAATGATGATGTATTCTAATTTGTCACTTTCAGTCAGCTAACAGATTTCTGCACTCTTTTTGTGTAGGCTAATGAGAACAGTCTCCTGAGTGCGCAGCTGAAAGGCTTTCCGCTGTTCCTGCACACAAATCTGGGGCTAAAAGACTGCATGGTCAACCCCAAATCACCACTCCTGCACATCACCCGTGCACATGAGGTCTGATCACATGTTCAACAAATCTGCTTATGTTTCTATTAATAATTTTAAACTGCAGATCTTCTGGATGTGACAGGAGGCTTAGTTGGTGGTTTAAGTGATACTGTGTATTCATTAAAACATTTTTTGGTTCCCCTGTCCAACCATGACCAAAATAAACAATGCTAAAATGTGGGAAGAAAGAAAATAAGTGAAATACATGTGCTTTCGTAACTTTAATCTGGAAACCTGAAGTCTATGTGAGTAGTATATAGTAAAGCTAGTTAGTTTAGTTAGTAAGATATTTTTGCGTAAATGTTAGAGATGGATCCGATCCTATATCGGTATCGGATCCGATATTGACGTCATTCACTTATCAGATATCAGACGGATAGAGTTAATCCACTTACCCATCCATATTCCATTCCACGTCTTACCATGAGCACACGGTTTTAGTGTGCAACTAAGTAAGCAAATAGTATTAGCTGTTGGTTTAGCTAAAATGTCGTTTGTGTGGAGATTTTGTAGTCTTGAAACGCCTAAAAGCAAGACTAAAAGTAATGTTAACTGTAAGGTTAAACACCGTACCAGCAATAATCTTAAGAATTGATTATTAGTACTCATAATAATAGTAATACATTCACAGCATTTAGCAGGCACCCTTATCCAGAGCGACTTACAATTGATACAATCTTACAATCGTGGGTTAAGGGCCTTGCTCAAGGACCCAACAGTGATAGCTTGGCAGAGGTGGGATTTGAACCCTGGACCTTCTGATCCATAGTCAAGTACCTTACCCGCCATAATATTTGAAGGTAATCTGTATCGGAAACTGAATCAGTATCGGCAGGTGTGCACTGAAATCAGATAGGAATCGAAAAAACATGGCTCACTAATAAATATGACCTAAACATCATCAGGTTTTCATAGTCCTAGAAAGTTCGTTAAACAAATGAGACAAAAACATAATACTATGCAATAATGTCATCATATTTATTATATTTGTTACATTATTTTACATGTCTGTGAAACCTGGTGGTGGTAGTATGATGGTTTGAGCCTGGTTTGCTGCATCTTAGCCAGGTCATCTTGCTATCATTGATGGATCAATTAATTCTGATTTATTCCATCAAATTCTAAATGAAAATGTCAGGACATCTGAGTGTGAACTGAATCTCAGAAGAATATAAGGCATGCAGCAAATGTTCATGTGTGGAATCCAACCAGCATGCCAGAGCTGAAGCTGTTCTGTACAGAGAAATGGGCTAAAATCCTGCAGGGCGGTGTGCAGGACTGATCAATAATTACTGAAAACGTTTAGTTTCAGTTCAAACCAGATATTAAAAACAAAGGTTCACATAGTTTTGCCACTCACAGATGTGTAATATTAGATTGTTTTCTTCAATAAAACATGACGAAGTGTAATATTTTTGTCTCATTTCATTTCGTTTCATTTAATTTAGTTCTTTTTATCTACATTTAGAACTCGTGTGAAAATCTGATGATGGTTTTGGGTCATATTTATACGGAAATATCGAAAACGGTTCGCAAACTTTCAAGCGCCACTGTAATGCTATTCTGTTTTGATTTCCGAGTAGCTGCTACGCACCATATAATTTCCATCATGTTATTTGTTTCTTGCTGTTCAGTTGTCTTAGCTTCCAGTGATATGGTTTATTGCTTTTGAAGTGTTGGAAAATCTTTTTTAGTTTTTATGATGGCAAATTATGCGTTACAGTTTTCCTTGAAGCTCTGGTTAGATTTAGAGCCTGCATTCAAGACTCAGGCTACCACACTGAATTGTAAACACGCTTCTGCTGATGGTACCTGTATGACACATGCCAATGATCCAAATAATTGGCTTCTGTCGATTCTGTCGACTGTTTTGTGAAAGTTTAATGTCACATAGAATCCGTATTTTAGGGGTGTTGAGCACAGATAAACAAAGAAAAGAATTAATAATTAGTAATTACCTTCATGTTTTAGCTTCTATTAACACAAATCACATATGAAGTCCTCCTCCTTGACGTCTGTCACTTTAGAATTAAAGCCAGAGGCTGTCTTACTCCATAGTAAGCTCACCAGTGATGACGTTACCTCTATGACACAGTATTTAATATCCTGTACATGTTTAGAACATAGCCAGGAGCTGTGTTTCTGCAGTTGCGGAAATCTGACAGCGAGATTTAACATGCTGAATAATCAAATTGCTAGACTAAAAGCCAGTTTGCTTTATCAGATTTTTTCTAAATCAAATAATGAGCCACTTACTCCCCAGATAACATAGTGTGCCGTTTATATGACCTCTTGAACGATCAGATAACTGCTTAAATCCGAAAATGATTGGGCTATTAGTACAGATGTAAAACACATTCATTGCCTTGCTTTTCCTAACAATAAGGTTATTCCATCAAGTCTCCAAAGCTTGTCATTCCCCATAGAAACACTGCTGCTTTAATCAAGGATACTGTAACCTGAAATCTGTCTTTCTCTCTTTCTGTAAGAATGAATAAACAATGGGTCACAGAATAAAAGTATATACTCACAGTACTGATCTGGAGGATCACTTACAGTGGGGTGAAAAAAGTATTTAGTCAGCCACTGATTGCGCAAGTTCTCCTACTTAGAATGATGAGAGAGGTCTGTAATTTTCATCATAGGTACACTTCAGCTATGAGAGACAAAATGAGAAAAAAAAATCCAGGAAATCACATTATAGGATTTTTTAAGAATTTAATTGTAAATCATGGTGGAAAATAAGTATTTGGTCAATAACAAGAGTTCAGCTCAATACTTTCTAACATAACTTTTGTTGGCAATGACAGTGTTCAAACGTTTCCTGTAAGTCTTCACCACTTTGGCACACACTGTAGCTGGTATTTTGGGCCATTCCTCCATGCAGATCTCCTCTAGAGCAGTGATGTTTTGGGGCAACATGGATTTTCAACTCCCTCCACAAATTTTCTATGGGGTTGAGGTCTGCTTTTTACGGAGCTACTCCTTCATTGCCCGAGCGGTGTGTTTGGGATCATTGTCATGCTGGAAGACCCAGCCACGTTCCATCTTCAATGCTCTCACTGATGGAAGGAGGTTTTGGCTTAAAATCTCACGATACATGGCCCCGTTCATTCTTCCCTTAACACGGATCAGTCGTCATGTCCCCTTTGCAGAAAAACAGCCCCAAAGCATGAGGTTTCCACTCCCATGCTTCACAGTAGGTATGGTGTTCTTGGGATGCAACTCAGCATTCTTCTTTCTCCAAACACAATGAGTTGAGTTTTTAACATAAAGTTTGTATTTTGGTTTCATTTGGACCACATGGATATTCTCCCAATCCTCTCTTCTGGATCATCCATAAGCTCTCTGGCTAACTTCAGACGGGCCTGGACATGTACTGGCTTAAGCAGGGGGACACACTGGCACTGAAGGATCTGAGTCCCTCTCGGCGTAGTGTGTTACTGATGGTAGCCTTTGTTACTTTGGTCCCAGCTCCCTGCAGGTCATTCATCAGGTTCCTCCGTGTAGTTCTGGGATTTTTGCTTACCGTTCTCATGATCATTTTGACCCCACAGGATGAGATCTTGTATGGAGCCCCATATTGAGAGAGATTATCAATGGTCTTGTATGTCTTACAATTGGTGCGAATTGATTTCTTCACACCAACCTGCTTGCCTGTTGTAGATTCACTCTTCCCAGCCTGGTGCAGGTCTACAATTTTCTTCCTGGTGTCCTTCCACAGCTCTTTGGTCTTGGCCATGGTTGAGTTTGGAGTCTGACTGGAGTCTGAGGCTGTGGACAGGTGTCTTTTATACAGATAACAAGGTCAAACAGGTGCCATTAAGGTAACGAGTGGAGGACAGAAGAACATCTTAAATAAGAAGTTACAGTTCTGTGAGAGCCAGAAATCTTGCTTGTTTGTGGCTGACCAAATACATCATGATTTACAATTAAATTCTTTAAAAATCCTACAATGTGATTACCTGGAATATTTTTCTCATTTTGTCTCTCATAGTTGAAGTGTACCTATGATGAAAACTACAGACCTCTCTCATCTTTCTAAGTAGGAGAACTTGCACAATCAGTGGCTGACTAAATACTTTTTTGCCCCACTGTAAATTAATTTGATGAAGTTGTTTGCTATAAAGCACTGTTTCAGACGACTTCTCTTCACCTCTCGTGGGCAAAATATAATTTTTGTACAAGAAAAGTACACATTTTAAATTGTTATTCTTTCAGTTCTTTAAATCTTTAACTTGTTATTTAAGATATGGTGAAGCTACAATAGAGCATTTTGTTTATAATTCTAAACCTCTGTTTCTATCATGAGAAAATCTAATTGTGAACTCAGTGTTGTGAATCGAATCATGAGCAGAGCGTATCATTACAGCCCTACTGTACATTATTCTACACTCATTGTAAATCATCAGAATTGGCTTTTAAACTGTCAAGAAACAAATCAGCAGATGACTATTAATTTCCTGTGTAAGTAACAGAGCCGCATTTCTGGCTACACTGAAAAGTGACATAGTGACAGGACGACAAGTGACATTTCTAATGAAACATTATCATTTTTATGTAAGGCAGCCATGATGCTGAACATGTTATAAACCAGTCCGTCCAGAGATGCAGGATGTTTGATATTTACTGCATTTTTATTTATTTATGAGGCAGACAATTTTACAATTTAGCCAAGTAGTTAAGGTATAGTGGCAGTAGTTAGTTTAGTTGCAGTTCGGCTTTCAGGGGCTTGGACCATCAAAATACTGGTTAGTAGCCCAGTGATTTAACTGATCCACTAAAATAGTATTATACACTGTAAACGAAAGATACACTGACTGTAAAGTTGTTTGGGAATAGTGTCTTTATATTTCGGTTTCTTTCTCTCAGGTGGTGAGAGGTCCTCTGCCTGGCGATAACTGGACTGTCTTCCAATCCAACCACTCGACATATGAGCCAGTGCTCTTAGCGAAGACACAGTCAGCGGAGAGCGTGGGACTGCGTGCTACCCTCCACACCTCCGTGGTTCAGGACCTTGGCCTGCACGACGGTATCCAGCGTGTGTTGTTCGGTCACGGCCTGACATTTTGGCTCCACAAGCTGGTGTTTGTAGATGCCGTGGCCTTCCTTACAGCCAAAAGACTCTCACTGTCTCTGGATAGATACGTGCTGGTTGACATTGACGATATCTTTGTGGGCAAAGAGGGCACAAGGATGAAGGTGGGCGATGTGGAGGTGAGAGCATAGAACAGTAATCAGTTGTCTTAAATAAGCTTAGCTGTTTAGCAGACTGACCTTAACATGATTCGATTTGGATGGCAGCAGAGATTTTCTTGCTTAAGCAGTACTGCACCATATGGTGTTTTTAGATGTTGTTTACAGTATTTTTTTTTCAATATGTTTGAGTTATTATTGTTATTATTGTGATTGGGTATCAATTAGGCATGTACAATGTATGTCTAAATGCACCCAAGATGCTCTCTGAGGTGGATCTAACAACCACGGTCTCACCCAACCATCTGCATTGTAACTCATGTGGTCCATGTTCGTCTTTGAGGCAGATGAAAAACAAACTTCTTTGTTACATGGGTATAAAATATGAGGCTGTCAAAGTATCTCTTTATTAGCAAGATATTATTCTTACAACCAACACTATATATATATATATATATATATATATATATATATATATATATATATATAGGCATTATTTAGTCTTGTATGGAGTTATAGTGTTCTACTTAAAACCGCATTCCTGAAGTTAAAAATGAGTGAACAAACTGAGCTAGGAGACAAAATACAGACACCACCAGCCACGCAGTCTACCTCGTGCGATTAAATTACTAGACGTGGCTCATCTGGCTTTGAAAAGAGGAATTTTTCTCAAAAGATGCCTGTCCACAAACTATGACAACTGACTTATTTCACCATCTGCGAACTAAACACCTGGCAGAATATGAAGATTATGGCAAACTTCAGGAGTCAGCTGTCCATGACTGGCTTAAACCAGCCAAGGAACTGGCATAAAATCACACTCAGAAAACTAGTGTAATCTTTCTGGAAAAACGTAACAAAAATTAACCATGATTTTACCATGTCTTTTTGGCAGAAAAAACTATGAATTACCATGAATTACTAGGGTTACCATGGCAGATTCATAGTATAGACACAGTTACTATACAATACCTTAGTAGTTCAGTAGAATTAATAGAACTAACTATGAACTACATAGTTTATTGTAGCTATGATTATTGAATAGTTAACCATGATTCTACTATGAACTACTAAGGTATCTTCTGGTAGCTGAGTGTATACTATGAATCTGCCATGGTTTTACTACGGTACTTTTTCTTCTGCCAAAAAAAAAAATGGTAAAACCATGGTTCATTTTCATAAGATCCAGTTACATTGCGACAGATACTGCTAATTCAGGCAGCCGAGATTGATGCGTTCAAACAACTTTTGAATACTTTAGATTCAAGAGATACACTGCCAAAGTATCATCTAGTTATCACTATTGATAATCCCAGATAAATTGAGGTATAATTTTTTCTGTCAATGTCGCACACATCTAAT
The DNA here is from genome assembly GCA_025084515.1 of Ancistrus triradiatus. NCBI lineage: Eukaryota > Metazoa > Chordata > Actinopteri > Siluriformes > Loricariidae > Ancistrus > Ancistrus triradiatus. The sequence continues at coordinate 198,826 of JAJAGP010000282.1, read as the reverse complement.
ATGTAATGTATATAGGGCCTTGCTGAAGGGCCCAACAGTGACAGCTTAGCAGAGAGATTTGAGCTCTGGACCTTCTGGTCCACAGTCCAGAGTCGTAACCGTTAAGGCACCAGTCTTTCTGTACTTGACTGTTTGACTGACCTGTAGTTACAGGCATGTGATTGCTTTCCCCAACATTTTACATGACATTTATAACACAGTATGTATTACATATATAACATATGTTCTGCTCAATATAAGAGTAGGACAGTTCAGTGTAGCAAACTATTGAATGGTACGATATACAACTTTGTAGTCCTTCTGTCTGAATGTTAGTTATCCATCCAGTCGGTTATCCAACAAGCCCTCTAGTCATCCATCCATACATCCATCGCTCCCTCCCTCCCTGAGTAGTACTTACAGAATTATATTACTTCAGTGTGGATGGCAATCCACAATAGATGTGAACCATTCATCTATAAATATCATTCTGTATTCTAAATGTCAACTTTCTTTTCAAATGCATGTACTGATAAAGAACAGTGGCACACTTGAACATGGAAGAGCCTCAATCCGCACATTTTCAGATTAGCCACAGCAGTAATGAGACCTGCGTACTGTAGCCAGGTTTTGGTGAGGAGCACAGACAGAATAGCTCCATGGTGCTCTGTAAAAGTGGTGCTTCATATTCATAACACTGTGTGTCCTGGTTTTTGCATTTGTCTTCTTCAGTGCTATTTAATTTTTTGTAAAGGGTAATAGTGAGAGGGTAGAGGTTAAGTGGTAGAATAAAAGTGTTGAGAGGAAGGCTGGAAAAAGGGGCAAAACAAAGCAGGCATGCAAATTTGGACAGGCTGATTTAGAGCCATCAAAGCTAAATGATAATGTCGAAGACCGTAGATGATAATGAATATATTTGTGCTGTGTAATAGACATTTCTGGTTTTGTGTTTGTCACCTCCAGGCATTGGTAGAGACACAGAACGAGCTGCGGAAATCAATTCCGAACTTCACCTTTAACCTTGGCTTCTCAGGGAAATTTTACCATGCAGGTCAGTATGAGAAATGGCGATAATTGCTGTTTTAATTTCTGTAGCCAATATATTGTTTTGATTTGTTATTAATTGTGAGTTTCTGTGTTGCTGTATCCAGGTGCTTATCTTTATTGTTAAAAGTTGAAATATGAAATTTTGGATTTCATCATGCAGAGACAACAGAAACTCTAAAATGATTTAATGAATCAATTGTGCAGCGACAAATATAAACAATTAATTGAACGGACACCTCTGTGACCTATTTTTAATCAAACCTTTAGCATCAAAGGTCGAAGTATGAAGACAAATGCATTGGTATAACACAAAACCTTAGTGATATTTTAGTAAAGCGGAACTAGTCAGTTTTTCACTGCAAACAAAGGCAGCAATCTGACACTTCTACCTGGGTGCATTATTATTTTTTTGTCAATGAATATACAGTGGTGCTTGAAAGTTTGTGAACCCTTTAGAAGTCCTAAACGTAGATAAAGAGAACCAAGTTAAACAAATGAGACAAAACTATTATACTTGGTCATTTATTTATTGAGGAAAATGATCCAATATTACATATTAATGAGTGGTAAAAGTATGTGAACCTTTGCTTTCAGTATCTGGTGTGACCCCCCTGTGCAGCTAACTAACTGTACTAAACGTTTCCTGTAACTGTTGGATCAGTGCCCTGCACACCGGCTTGGAGGTATTTTAGCCCATTCCTCTGTACAGAACAGCTTCAGCTCTGGGATGTTGGTGGGTTTCCTCACATTAGCTGCTCGCTTCAGGTCCTTCCACAACATTTCGATTGGATTAAGGTCAGGACTTTGACTTGGCCATTCCAAAACATAAACTTTATTCTTCTGTAACCATTCTTTGGTAGAACGACTTGTGTGCTTAGGGTTGTTGTCTTGCAGCATGACCCACCTTCTCTTGTGATTCAGTTCATGGACAGATGTCCTGACATTTTCCTTTAGAATTCTCTGATGCAATTCAGAATTCATTGTTCCATCAACGATGGCAAGCCGTCCTGGCTCAGATGCAGCAAAACAGGCCCAAACCATGATACTACCACCACCATGTTTCACAGATGGAATAAGGGTCTTATGCTGGAATGCAGTGTTGTCTTTTCTCATAACATAACGCTTCTCTTTTAAACCATGAAGTTCTATTTTGCTCTCATCCATCCACAAAACATTCTTCCAATGGCCTTCTGGCTTGTCCACATGATCTTTAGCAAACTGCAGATGAGCAGCAATGTTCTTTTTGGAGAGCAGTGGCTTTCTCCTTGCAACCCTGCCATGCACACCATTGTTGTTCAGTGTTCTTCTGATGGTGGACTCATGAACATTAACATTAGTCAATGTGAGAGAGGCCTTCAATTGCTTAGAAGTTACCCTGGGGTCCTTTGTGACCTCGACAACTATTACATGCCTTGCTCTTGGAGTGATCTTTGTTGGTCGACCGCTCCTGGGGAGGGTAACAATGTCTTGAATTTTCTCCATTATTACACAATCTGCCTGACTGTGGATTGGTGGAGTCTAAATTCTTTCCAGATGGTTTTGTAACCTTTTCCAGCCTGATGAGCATCAACAACTCTTTTTCTGAGGTCCTTAGAAATCTCTTTTGTTCGTGCCATGATACACTTCCACAAACGTGTGTTGTGAAGAGCAGACTTTGATAGATCCCTGTTCTTTTAATAAAACAGGGTGCCCACTCACACCTGATTGTCATCCCATTGATTGAAAACACCTGACTCTAATTTCACCTTCAAATTAACTGCTAATCCTAGAGGTTCACATACTTTTGCCACTCACTAATATGTAATATTGGATCATTTTCCTCAATAAATAAATGACCAAGTATAATATGTTTGTCTCATTTGTTTAACTGAATTATCTTTATCTACTTTTAGGGCTTGTGTGAAAATCTGATGCTGTTTTAGGTCATGTTTAGGCAGAAATATAGAAATTTCTTAAGGGTTCACAAACTTTCAAGCACCACTTTAATTGAAATAATATTAGAACAATATCAGCTGATGTGGAAGATTGATATGACCTATTGTTATTAAGTTGGTGGTGTATTGTTATTGCCCTCTGTTAACAAACTGGGTTTGTGGTGTGTGTGTGTGACACTAGGTACTGATGAGGAAGACTTGGGTGATGACCTGTTGTTATCCTATGTTAATGAGTTCTGGTGGTTTCCGCACATGTGGAGTCACATGCAGCCTCACCGCTTTCATAACCAAAGTGTGTTAGCAGAGCAGATGCTCCTCAACAGACACTTTGCTGAGGTGAGTACAACATCCACACACTTTGGTCACCACAATGTGTTAATATGAATTCTCGGTCTAAATCCTCAGTATATATTGGTTTAATGAATCTCTGAATGATCATCATAATTCAGCACTCGGGTGCCACAGCACCTGTTAGCTAGCTCAACACTGCTATGAGTTGAGTCATAGTGGTGCCTTCTGGCCATTCAGGATGGCAGATTCAGGATGGCTGAATGGTGGGATCACACCCCAGCAACCCCACTACTAAACCCTACAATTGACTGGTGTCACATCTGGAGTGGGGAAGGGGATTTCCATGATTCCTCTGTCTGTATGACTTATATAAATAAACAGTATGAAGTTTCTGTTGTATTCACCTGTGTGAATGTTGTGTTGTGTGTGTGTGTGTGTGTGTGTAGGAACATTCTATCCCCACTCATCTGGGTTATGCGGTGGCACCTCATCACTCGGGTGTCTACCCAGTTCACGTGCAGCTCTATGATGCTTGGAAGAAAGTGTGGGGCATCCGTGTGACCAGTACAGAAGAGTACCCTCACCTCAAACCGGCCCGGTACAGGCGCGGCTTCATCCACAATGGCATCAATGTGAGGCCATCTCACTTCTCTACTGAATCTTTATTGTGGTTTCTCTTTTCTTAATTTTTATTTCTAACAAACTCATTGTTGTGCTATTAGTACATACAAAAATTAAATGCATCGCTTAACATCCACGGTTCTGTGAAATTGCTTGCTTTGCAATCTCGATGTTGTCAGAATACTAGGGGTGTAACGATACACTCCACACACAATGAAATTCGATTCATGATACTGTATTCATGATTCGATTTCCACCTCGGAACCCGTGCATTTTCACTAGAAAAATTTGTCTCGGTTCTCATTGTATGCTCGGTACTTGCCGACACTTTTCAGCCTCGATTCACTATTCAGTACACAGTGATTCACAACAGCAGTTGCTCAGAGATCTCTGCTATTTATATTGTATTTTTCTTAATTTTTACATCTACAATACCATATTCTTAGTGCAAATAAGTCTCCTTGGGTCCTTAAAAGGTTATTTTATGAGGGCCAACCAAAAGCAAAACAGGAATTGAATGCTCCAGAGTTAGTGTTGCTTTCGCTTTTCACTTTCAATCCATTACTCACTAAATTACATGAGATTTTTCAACACTTTATTATAAAATAAGCTTTTTTGTTAATAATTTTGGCCAACTGTAGGTTGGTAATGTAAGTGTAATCAGTGACTTACTTATTATTACTGATCATAGGTTAAAGCTGCTATACAATATAGACTGCTCTACCAAACACTCATTAAACTCTTCAGTTCATGATACATTTAACTTACAGTATGATGGATTTGTCAGAATATATACCCTACACACTGGTTTACATATCTGCACGCTGGTTCATCTGGCTGCACACTGGTTCATCTCTCTGAATGCTGGTTCATCTCTCTGAACGCTGGTTTACCTATCTGCACACTGGTTCATCTCTCTGCATGCTGATTTATCTATCTGCACGCTGGTTCATCTCTGTGCATTCTGGTTCATCTATCTGCACGCTGGTTCATCTGGCTGCACACTGGTTCATCTCTCTGCATGCTGCTTCATCTATCAGCACGCTGCTTCATCTATCAGCACGCTGCTTCATCTATCTGCACGCTGGTTCATCTATCTGCACGCTGGTTCATCTATCTGCACGCTGGTTCATCTATCTGCACGCTGGTTCATCTCTCTGCATGCTGGTTCATCTGGCTGCACACTGGTTTATCTGGCTGCAATTCAATTCATCTGGCTGCACGCTGACACACACTACTTTTCTCTTGTGTCAAACACTGTCTCTTGCCACTCGCTGATTCAGTCCGAGTCTTTGACTACTATGCTGCCCAGACAGCTGCATGCCTTATTCTTTCTTCATAACTTCATAGTTAAGTGCTAATTTCTCCACTTTATGTTTAATAAAACATCCTGCACCAGAAGGAGTTTGCACTGTTATGTCTGTCATTACAACTGTATTTCAGCTAATGTACATTAATCTATCTAGATTAATGTCCTTAATAATAAGGATAATAAATTTCTCGGACCACAGAATGGTTGTCTGAATGGAAGTTAGCCGCCGCATAGCTGTAAGTTTTTCAGTGACTCTGGCTTTTTTTAAATCATTTGCTCATTCATGCCTTGTCCTGTGCACTGCTAATACCTGAAATAAATCAGGGTGTCAATCACCCGGTCTAAAACGACCTACTCTTCAAGTGCTTGATTTGGGATATGTCTTCAATCTGTCTTCCTACTTGCTTTATTTCATCCAGCCTGACCCCCTGGTGTGATTGCCCTTGAGGCAGAGAGGAGAGAAGGACAAGAGAAAGTGCTTAGCTGATCACTGAGAGTAGATTTATATTCAGATGTAGGTTCTTGCTTTGATTGATTTTCATATACACCCAGCCAGTTCATGAATGCTGTGAGGTAGATTATGAATAGTACATTAAGCCCTGCTCTGTTTACTAAGGGGGAAAGGAGATGCTCAGCCTTTTGCCTTGCTTTGTGTGTGATTGAGAGTGGGTGTCCGACTATTCATTTATTTATTTCCCAGCATGTTTTTTAGAGATTGCATTCATGGTGATGCTGAGTGCAAGTGCGTGTGAGAGAACTTTAAATAAATAATTGGGTTCTGTGTGATAACCTATTGATTATTCCTCCATCAGGTGCTGCCTAGGCAGACCTGCGGTCTATTCACGCACACCATCTTCTATAAGGATTACCCAGGAGGCCCTCAGGAACTAGACAAGCTGATCGATGGAGGGGAACTCTTTCTCACTGTACTGCTCAACCCAGTGAGTACACACTCACAACCTTGCTTGCTCTCACTGTATATGGTTCCTTCCTGATGTATTTATTTTTTATTATTATTGGTAGTAGTAGTAGTAGTAGTAGTATTTCAGTGTTGTGTTTTATTTTCATGAACTGAGAGAGTGAGTTGTTAAGTAGTCAGGTTTAGGGTTAGACAAACTAGCAGATCATTTTCAAAATAAACTGGATTTTTCATACTGGCAATAGTATGGCAATATTGTTATTATTATTGTATTTTTAGAATTATATTATTATATTATTAATAACATTTTCATCTGGTTTAAATCTAAAAATGCCAAATGCCAAATAAAAATCTCATGCCATGTAAGAGTGAATTCAAGTAAGTAATGTCGGATGCTGCAGTCATGGGGTCCTGCAATGGACTGATGTCCCATCCAGGGAATTCCAGGACAGTCTAGGACCCTGTTGATGTGGTTTGATCGTCTCAAAAGAATGCCCCTGGTCGGCACCCTCTAGAGCTGTTTCAGGCACGTCCCTCTGGACTGTATTTCACAGTTGACTTGGGACTTGGGATCCCTCAGGAGGAGCTGTAATCTGCGTCCAGGGATAGAGAAATCTAGGCTGACCACCTCAGCCTTTTGCCACCATGAACCTCACAAGGAAAAGTGGATGGAAACTGAAACTGAGACAAGCCCCCTTTTAACCTCATCCACCAAACACCCAACCAACCAGCTACTGATCTGTACTTGTACCCAAGCAAAAAAATAGTTTGAGTGCGGAAATGTTTTTAGCTCCTTGTCTACAACAAGGATTCAGCAATACCTGTTCTGGAACTGCCCCATGCTTTTCCACTGGTCGGCATCATTTAATTTCTATTACAACCGTTCAAGCAAAAAAAAAAAAAATAACAAATTAATATTTGACGGAGTTCCAGTCTATCGTTCCGGGCTCTTAAGGGGTCACATTTGCAATGCCTTAAGGATTTCCCCCATCTGGCCTCCCCGTCCTCAGACATGGCCAGATGTCTGTGTGATATCCAACCCTGCCCACGAGCAGGTCTCAAACTAGGCTCACCTCAGCAGTGAGCTAGTAAAATAAAATGTAGCTACATTGACTTGGACTCCAAAGTCCAAGCTGTGACTTACAGCTGGGTCACGTGTCACATGCAGGCATGACAGTCTGTGTCTGTTGTAGGGGAGGCCAGATCATCCCTTTGTGCTACAACAGCATCACAGATGCATAATATTGGATACAAATAAATGACAAAGTATAATATTTTTGTCTCATTTGTTAAATGGGTTCTCTTTATCTATTTTCAGCACTTGTGAGAAATTTTATATTGTTTCAGGTCATATGCAGAAAGATATACAATACTAAAGGGTTCACAAACTTTCAAGCACCGCTGTAGCTCAGTTGTACTCTGTTAGGTCAAATCACTCCCGCAATGCTCTTCAGAAACTCTATCACTGCTGATAGTAATTAGCCCATGGTCTTGCTTGGCTTGATCTGATGAGTAGGCAGTCAGCTGTAATGGAGCGGAGAACAGCACATTGTATGTTCAACCATTTCCTAATGAGCTGGTGTCTCGGTATCGATCAGGGTGACCAGGAAAAGTCGTTATGACTTAAAGGGTAAGCACTTACACTCAGATAGGGCATGCTCGCTGTCCTTAATTAACGTCGATATGTTCAAATTCTTTGTCTGTCTGTTTGCAGATCAGTATTTTTATGACGCACCTATCCAACTATGGGAATGACCGGTTGGGGCTGTACACCTTTAAGAAGCTGCTGCATTTCCTGCAGATGTGGACTCACTTGAAACTCCAGACACTGCCTCCTCTACAGCTGGCTCACAAATATTTCACCCTCTTCCCTTCTGACAGAGAGCCCCTCTGGCAGGTGTGTAGGTCTCTGTGAAATATGTTTTGGGTTTCCTCTTTTTTTCAGGTTGTTGGATTTATTGTCATTTCACTGTCAAAAATAAATGAGGCTGTACTGTTAAAGGCAGCATGGCAGTGGAGTGGTTAGCACTTTCACCTCACACTCCTAGTTTGACTGGAGTGTGATTTTAACATCAATTATTTATAATTGAAGTCAAGTCAGATTTATTTGTATAGTGCATTTTACAATGGAGCATTGTCTCAAACCAATGGAGCCAACTGAAGCCAACCGGAGGAGGGAGAGAGTTACTGCCCTCTGGTGTGCCCCGGGTATGGTGGAGCTGGATGTAACACAAAGAGAAAATGTAGTTAGTTATTGATTAAGAGCACAATAATTAAGTTGTGACATGATTTACATTTTTTATGATGAAATTCTGTAATTGAGTTTTTTTTAGAATGGTGGTCTGCTTTCATATCAGTACAGTAAATAGACTACATAACCATCATCATTGTCATGCTTGAAGTCCCAGCCTCGTTCCATCTTCAATGCTCTCACTGATGGAAGGAGGTTTTGGCTTGAAATCTCACAAAGCATGGCCCTGTTCATTCTTCCCTTACCACGGATCAGTCGTCCTGTCCCCTTTGCAGAAAAACAGCCTCAAAGCATGGTGTTTCCATCCCCATGCTTTACAGTAGGTATGGTGTTCTTGGGATGCAACTCAGCATTCTTCTTCCTCCAGTTGAGTTTTTACCAAAAAGTTCTATTTTGGTTTCATCTGACCACATGATATTCTCCCAATCCTCTTCTGGATCATCCATATGCTCTCTGGCAAACTTCAGACGGGCCTGGACATGTACTGGCTTAAGCAGGGGGACACGTCTAGCACTTCAGGATCCGAGTCCCTCTCTGCATAGTGTGTTACCGATGGTAGCCTTGTTACTTTGGTCCCAGCTCTCTGCAGGTCATTCATCAGGTCCCCTCCTCCGTGTAGTTCTGGGAATTTTTTGCTCACCGTTCTCATGATCACTTTGACCCCACGGGATGATGGATCATTGCATCGGAGCCCCAGATCGAGGAAGATTATCCATGGTCTTGTATGTCTTCCATTTTCTTACAGTTGCTCCCACAGTTTATTTATTCACACCAACCTGCTTGCCTATTGTAGATTCACCCTCCCCAGCTTGCTGCAGGTCTACAATTTTTGTCCTGGTGTCCTTTTACAGCTCTTTGGTCTTGAGTTTGGAGTCTGACTGTTTGAGGCTGTGGACAGGTGTCTTTTATACAGATAACGAGGTCAAACAGGTGCCATTAATACAGGTAACGAGTGGAGGACAGAAGAGTTTCTTAAAGAAGAAGTTACAGGTCTGTGAGAGCCAAAATTCTTGCATGTTTGTGGGTGACCAAATACTTACTGTTTTCACCATGATTTACAATTTAAATTCTTTATAAATCAATCCTACAGTGTGATCTCCTGGAATTTTTTTTTACTCATGGTGTCTCTGATAGTTGAAGTGTACCTATGATGAAAATTACAGACCTCTCTCATCTTTCTAAGTAGGAAAACTGGCACAATCAGTGGCTGACTAAATACTTTTTTGCCCCACTGTATGTGTGTGCATCTGACCTGCGGTTGCTTAGCACCCCAGGGATGGTTCCCCCATGCACCCTGTGCCTGTCTATCCTATGACAACTGTGTGCTGACTTTATTGAAAAGTACTGTGATCCCGACTTTCATAGTCATTCCTAGGAAATCATAAGGACCTGTGTGTGTGCAGAGTGCATCGTTCTCCTTTACACTGTACCTCTCGTTGTCGCATTTTCTCTGCTCTGACTCACCCGATTCAGCTAATTATTAAGCCCTTGGTGAGCTGAGTCAGTCTTCTCACATTTTTTCTGATTTCACAGCTTGTCACAAAGTGTTCCCAGAATTGCCTTTGAGGAGTGCTGCTGCGGAGTGTATGTGGGTTGCGTGTGGGATGCGGAGTGTGTGCTAGTTGTACAGGAAGCGGTGTGGGCCTGTGAACACTGAGAAGTTAAAAGGGGCCGGGTGGCAGAGGAGAGCCAGGGAGCGTGAGAGAGGGACAGAGGAACAGAATGGCATTAGTGTACTGTACAGTGCAGTGTCAGGCTCTGCGGTCAGCAACTCTTCATTAGAGAATAATGTGCTTGTTATTCAGGCCTTGTTTCCACGATCAGCTCAGTGTAACATGGTTAAGTGTGCTTCTGTTCTGTTTGGCCACACACTTGCTTAGATGCTTTGTTCTTTGTTCACTGAATTTTATTGCTTATGTTGGAAAATTGCTCAATGAGCTTTATGTGGAGAAACATCACTACCTACTGTGTTAAGTGTTAAGCACTATTGCACTATGTTAAGAAAGTTATCGATATTAACGTAGATTTAATTTGTAATGCTCCAACATTGAAATGAGTGAATGAAACAGAAATTAACTACAGGCCTAAAACTTGAAATCCAAGTGATGGGCTATAAAAAATGTCAAGTCAATTACAAATTTTCTTTTGAAATTTAAAAGAGAATCCCATCATGAGTGACTTGAAGATCATTTATTTATAATTAAGTTGTGACAAGAATGACATTTTCATGACCAAATTCTGTTAATAAAACAAAAAGTCAATATGTTTTTGAGAAGGTTACAACTCTGGTGTTCAACTAATAGGTTCAGATGCAGCTAAAGATATTGAATGTAAACTTTATTCAGTTGGTTTTATCTTGTTTAAATTAGCTTTAAGAAAAGAAATATGACTATTCATTAATGTCAATGTGTATACTTCACATTTTATTTGAACTTTGACTCCATGACTTTAGTTTTGCCCTTAGATTTATCATCTACGTCCCTAAGATTTATCATCCAAGGAGGTTGGGTCCCTTTTTGAGTCTTGGTCCTCCTAAGGTTTCTTCCTATAACTCGGGGAGTTTTTCCTTGCCACTGTCGCCCTAGGCTTGCTCAATTTGGGATTGGATGTAGTTATTAGGAGATAATCTAAACTTGTAAAGTTGCTTTGAGACAATGCTCCATTGTAAAAAGCGCTATATAAATAAATCTGACTTGACTTGACTATTCGTGGAATTTTATTATTTTTTTTTTTAAAGGAGGCCAGATTGGCCCATAACAAAATATCTTCGTGATTTTTTATTAAAAAAAAAAAAAAAAAAAAATTTGCACCCTCATGGCTAACAAAATGTCCATTTGTTGACTTTCACATATACAAATACAGGTAGTGTTTGAAAGTTTGTGAACCCTTTAGAATTGTCTATATTTCTGCATAAATCTGACCTAAAACATCATCAGCTTTTCATACTTTTCAAATATTACACATTAGTGAGTGGCAAAAGTATGTGAACCTCTAGGATTAGCAGTTAATTTGAAGGTGAAATTAGAGTCAGGTGTTTTTTAAATCAGTGGGATGACAATCAGGTGTGAGTGGGCACCATGTTTTATTTAAAGAACAGGGATCTATCAAAGTCTGCTCTTCACAACATATGTTTGTGGAAGTGTATCATGGCACGAACAAAGGAGATTTCTGAGCACCTCAGAAAAAGAGTTGTTGGTGCTCATCAGGCTGGAAAATGTTACAAAACCATCTCTAAAGAGTTTGGACTCCACCAGTCAAACAGCTTGTGTACAAATGGAGGAGATTCAAGACCACTGTGACTCTCCCCAGGAGTGGATGACCAGCAAAGATCACTCCAAGAGCAAGGCATGTAATAGTTGGCAAGGTAATAAAGAACCCCAGGGTAACTTCTAAGCAACTGAAGGCCTCTCTCACCTTGGCTAATGTTAATGTTCATCAGTCCACCATCAGAAGAACACTGAACAACAATGGTGTGCATGGCAGGGTTGCAAGGAGAAAGCCACTGCTCTCCAAAAAGAACATTGCTGCTCGTCTGCAGTTTACTAAAGATCACGTGGACAAGCCAGAAGGCTATTGGAAGAATGTTTTTTGGACGGACAAGACCAAAACAGAACTTTTTGGTTTAAAAGAAAGGCGTTATGTTTGGAGAAAGGAAAACACTGCATTCCAGCATAAGAACCTTATCCCATCTGTAAAACATGGTGGTGGTAGTAGAATCATGGTTTATGCCTGTTTTGCTGCATCTGGGCCAGGACGACTTGCCATCATTGATGGAACAATGAATTCTGAATTATATCAGAGAATTCTAAAGGAAAACATCAGGACATCTGTCCATGGACTGAATCTCAAGAGAAGGTGGGTCATGCAGCAAGACAACGACCCTAAGCACACAAGTCGTTCTACCAAAGAATGGTTCAAGAAGAATAAAGCTCATGTTTTGGAATGGCCAAAGTCAAACGTCCTGACCTTAATCCAATAGGAATGTTGTGGAAGGGACCTGAAGTGAGCAGCTAATGTGAGGAAACCCACCACATCCCAGAGCTGAAGCTGTTCTGTACAGAGGAATGGGCTAAAATTCCTCCAAGCCGGTTTGTGCAGGGACTGATCAAACAGTTACAGGAAACGTTTTAGTTCCAGTTATTGCTGCACAGGGGGGTCACAAGCAGATACTGAAAGCAAAGGTGTCACATACGTTTGCCACACTCCGCACTAATATGTAATATTGGATCATTTTCCTCAATAAATAAATGACCAAGTACAATATTTTTGTCTCAGTTGTTTAACTGGGTTCTCTTTATCTACTTTTAGGAATCTGATGATATTTTAGGTCATATTTATGCAGAAATATGGAAAATTCTGAAGGGTTCACAAACTTTCAAGCACCACTGTACTAAAATTTGACAAAAGGTGATTCGTTGTGTGATATATTTTTAGTTCTACTGTGTACACTCTTGTCTTTAAGTGAAGTGCATCACTTGACGTAGCTCCTACTATAGCCACATAGACGTCGTCTCCACTGACTCTAATGAGAAGCATGCACCAGTGCCTCAGTTATTTAGAGCCATGTGTATCCTTCAGATTATACCTAGACTTGCTAAATTGGACAGTCAATCACCTTCCCAACTGGAAAAATAAACAGACGAGCAGACTTGGTTCAAGCATAATCTTCAGGGGAAATGGTTTGTTGTTATTCATGAGATATAACTTTTCAAGTGAAACAGAAATGATTTCTGTTAGAGTGATGGACAGTGGGCTGTGGTGTACATCAAAGTTTACCTCTCTGTGTGCTTTTTTTACAGTCAGTGTGGGTGTGTTATAGCCTAAGGGATTTTTCTTTTGAGTGTGTTTAGTGACTGCGGTGACAGTATGACTGATTATGATTGTAGAGCGATTCATACAGCGGGGGCTAATACCAAATGAGAGAATGGGTGTGTCAGAAAATGCAGAATTTATATAAATCTGAGCGTGCACATTCAGTTATTGTAATATTGATTAATGATCTTTATTCACAGCTTCAGCTCTGAAGGCATTTTGCTGCTTTTACTCTGGAAAACATGGATGCCCTGAGGCGAGCTCTAGGTTTATATTTGTTTCTCAGACAACCATGATTTCATGAACACCAAAGCATCAACATATCCTCAGATCTGTTGTCAGTAGCACAGAATTGCTGGAGGGAATGGATTTTAAGCAGTATACTTTTTGAATGTATTTTAAAGCGATGTGTGCATTATGCTTCATTAACATTAGAAACCTTTAAAGTAGAGTTATCAAAATGTGTTAATAATGCGTTCACCGCATTTTTGCTGCTTGGGCTGTATCCAAAATGAGGCGTTAATCACTATTCCCTGTGATCTACAAACTATTTAGAGTATATTAGCATATAGGGAACAGCTTGTGAGGACAGTGAACGATGTCACACACTTTCTTAACCAGCTTTGCTCATTACTGTGTGACAGCAGCTGCATCAAGTTTGTATTCTCCACTCTTCATCAGGTTCTATAATACGTTGCTTATTTCCTTAAGATCAAAAGGAGCAACCAAAAAAGTGATTAATTGCCGGTTAAATTATTTGACAACCTTTCTTTTAATACATACTGTAGGTCTAGGCATTTTTATTTCCACATGTAGTGAGTGAATTTTAAGTCTGTTGTCATCAGCAAAGAGGTTCGGTGTTTTTAGGTGACTCTTGCCAAATACACTCCCCATCCACTTTATTAGGTACACCTTGCTAGTGCCGTGTTGGACCCTCTTTTGCCTTCAGAACTACCTTAATTCCTCAAGGCACATATTCAACAAGGTTCTGGAAACATTGCTGAGAGATTTTGGTCTTTATTGACATTATAGCATTACGCAGTTTCCTGTTCCACCACATCCCAAAGCTGCTCTATTGGATTGATATGTGGTGGCTGTGGAGGCCATTTGGAGAACAGTGAACTTACTATCATGTTCAAGAAGCTAGTTTGAAATGATTTGAGCTCTGTGACATGGTGCATAGATTATGGGTACACTGTTGTTATAAAGGGATTGACATGGTCAGCAACAATACTTGATCTAGACCAGGTAACGTTTTTCCAGTCTTCTGTTGTCCAGCTTTGGTGAGCCTCTGTGAATTGTAGTCTCAGTTGCCTGTGCTTAGCTGAGATGAGTGGCAACTGGTGTGGTCTTCGGATGCAAGGTTTGACGTGTTGAGGCCTTTCTATGAGCTTAAACCAGTCTGGCCATTCTCCTTTCACCTCTGGCATCAATAAGCATTACTGCCCAGAGAAATGCTGCTAACTGGATATTTTTGTACCAGTCTCTGTAAACCCTAGAGGTGGCTGTGTGTGACAATCCTAGTAGATCAGTTTCTGAAATATTTAAACCAACCCATCTAGCACCAGGAACCGTGCCACATTCAAAGTCACTTAAATCACCTGTCTTCCCCATTCTGATGTTCAGTTTGAACTTCAGCAGTCTTGACCATGTCTACATACCTAAATGCATTGAGTTCCTGCCCTGTGATTGGCTGATTAGATATTTACATTAACAAGCAGTTCAACAAGTGTAACTGATGAAGTGCCTAGTGAGTGTAAATGTATTGTATTTTATGTGCTTATGTGGTAATATAATGAGACGTTAAACTGTTTTAACCCTCAGACGTCTGGAGGCTATTTTATTAATCAGTCATCATTCACATAGATGCCTGGTATTTTTCCCCAACTTGACCATCCGATATAGACACACTGAACCCCAAAACACACCAAAACAGACCATTTTAAAACGTAGATGGTCCTTATTCAAAACGACAAACACTGATAACAAGTAGTTTTGTTTGGAAGGTACAACCCCAAATCAGAAAAAGATGGGATGGTATGGAAAAATGCAGATAAAAAAAAAAAAATCTTTGATTTACTTTGACTTGTGTTACACTGCAGACAGTATGAACCCAAGATATTTAACGTTTTATCTGGTCAGTTTAATTTCATTTGTTAATAAACATATATTCCTGCATTCTAGGCTTGCAACAGGTGATGTCAACAGGGATTTGCATATTTCTCCCTCTACAGTGCATAGTATCATTAAACAATTCAAGGAATCTGGAGGAATTTCAGTGCATAAAGGCCAAGGGTGCAAGCTTACACTGAATGCCTGTGATCTTTGATCCCTCAGACAGCACTGCATCAAGAACCGCCATTCATGTATGACAGCTGATATAAGCACATGGGCAAGGGATTACTTACCCATGTGGTACAATACAGAAGTACATTCACAGATACCACTTAAAAAATTACTGTGAAAAAAAGAAGCCTCATGTCAGCCATATCCAGAAATGGAGTCGACTTCTCTGGGCTCGGAGGCATCCAGGATGGTCCATCACACGGTGGAAACATGTATTGTGGTCAGAGATATCAGTATTCCAGATCTTTTTTTTTGTAGAAAATGGATGCATGTCGGGTGCCAAAGATGAAAAGGACCATCCAGACTGTTATCAGCAACAAATCCAAAAGCCAGTCTCTGTCATGGTGTGGGGTTGTGTCCGTGTTCTTGACAAAGGTTATTTACACTTCTGTGATGGCAGCATTACTGCAGAAAAGTATATTGAGATCTTAGAGTAACATATGCTGCCTTCAAGACATCATCTTTTCCAGGGACGTTCATGCATTTTTCAACAAGACAATACAAAACCACATGCTGCACACATTACAAAGGCATAGCTGTGGAAGAAGATGTTATGGGTACTGGAATGGCCTACCTGCAGCCCTGTTTTGCATGTTTCTCCCTCTACAGTGCACAATATAATTAAACGATTCAAGGAATCTGGGGGAATTTCAGTGTGTAGAGGGCAACGGTGCAAGCCTAAGCTAAACACACCCATGCTATACGACTCCTCAGATGGCACTGTACCAAGAACTGTCAGTAATTAATAGCTGATATAACCACATGGTCAAGGGATTACTTTGGCAAACCTTTGTCAAGCACTACAAAATAATACAAATATAATACAAAATAAATACACTCACAAATGCCACTTAAAACGATAGTGTGCAAAGAAGAAGCCTTATTTCAACCACGTCCAGAAGTGGGGTCAGCTTCTCTGGGCTTGGAAACATCTGGGATAGACCATCACACAGTGGAAACATTTGTATTGTGGTCAGACCAATCAGTATTCCTGATCTTTCTTGGTGAATCTTTTGGAAAATTGTGAATCAAAGGTTATTTGACAAAACTCTCATATTCCAGCAAATGCTGTGACTGTCCTGTTCCAGTGTAGCAGGAAAAGCAAAAACAAGATTATATATTCCATATTTAATTTACAAGCCTCTAGTGCTCTCTCAACACCAAACAAAGGGACTGAATAGTAAAACCAGTGCTTTCAAAAGAAGTTAGCTATTGGCTTAGAATGACATGACTTATTCTAAGTCTACACAAGTATAGAATAAATGAAAAGTGGAACAAGTATGACCTTTCTTTATCCTTATAGCCTAACTGCAAACTCTGCAGTGTTTACATCTGTCACATCTTAAAGTAATACCCACGAACAATGTACTGTGAAATTTGACAGTAGAGCCATGAAGTGGCCAAATTAACATCAAAACTCCATAGTAGAACTGTGAACTTCATGGTCAAACTGTGAAAACTCACATTAAAACTGTCAAGCAATTCACTAAGAAAATTCACATTTTTTATAACGTTGCAGAACCCTTGTGAGGACAAAAGGCACAAGGATATCTGGTCTAAGGAGAAAACATGTGATCGCTTCCCTAAGCTGCTTGTCATCGGACCACAGAAGACAGGTGAGTCTTAGAGCTCCCCTTACTGGACGCACTGAGTAACCACACTGAACACCACAGAGAGATCAGCTAACTTCTTTCGATGTGAACTGTTTAGTCCTTCACGGGTTTGCATGCTGCTCTTAGAAAAGCTGTTTAAATATTGAATATGATGTTTTTCAGTGCCTTTTTGTTTTAATGAAAAGTACTTACAACATACACACACACGCATGGTGGGGGTGAAAACTCTGAGAGCACTAGTTAAAAAGCTTGTGAGGGTACTGCAGCAGGCTATCGACCCCACATTCCCAAAAACTTCACAATTACTGGAAGACAAAAGAAGATCAAGGAGTACTGACCGTCATGGACTTTTCACTGTAGTCACCTGACCTAAACCCCGTTGAGCATTTATGGGCCAAATGAACACAGAGAAAACCAAACATTCTGTAATATTATAAGATGCTTTTTGGAATATTTTGAAATCATGCTAAGATCATCATGGATCATCAGAGTTTGCTTACACTTGAGTCCATTCATGGCAGCTTGAGTACACACTATCATTACAGCCAAAGGGGGACATATACCACATATCATATACCATTAATACCAATCTGGAGCTAAACACACAAAAAACTGTGGAGATGATAATTGACTTCAGACTGAAACCCACCCCACTGTCTCCACTGGAAATACAAGGCTCCACAGTCGGCAGAGCAGTGTCTTACAAATTCTTGGGCACCACCATTCAGCAGGACCTCAGATCGGACAGACATGGCTCAGCGGTTATGAAGAAGGCCCAGCAGCGCTTGTATTTCTTGCGTCAGCTAAAGAAATTTGGGCTACCTCAAGCACTGCTGGTCCAGATCTACACTACCATAATGGAGTCCATCATCACGTCCTCTATCTCCGTCTGGTTTGGATCTGCAACTCTGCACATCAAGCATAAGCAACAGCGAACGGTGTGATGTGCAGAGAAAATCATAGGCTGTCCACTCTCTACCCTTGATGATCTGTATTCATGTAGGATGAAGAAGAGGGCAAGAAAGATCATGGCTGATCCATTCCACCCAGGTCACTCACGCTTCCAGCGGTTTCCATCCCAGCGGAGACCAAGAGTGAGAGTCTTAAAGTCTCGCACCAACCGACACCTTCACAGCTTCTTTCCTCAGACCATCACTCTGCTAAATAAAGACCCTTCCAACGTACCTCCCCTTTAGACTCTGCGTGCTAACATTCACTTATAACACAATTCTTAGGACTATAGTCTGTGCACACTTGCACTTTAAGCCCTTGCAATGTACATTTACATATTTAATTTAATATTTAACGTATGCTTACATTTCATCCATGTTTGCTGCTATCTACATATGCTGTGTATATATATACTTCATTACTACAGTAAGGACTCGATCCGCACTATACACACATCATGTCACATTCAACACATCTCTCTAAATAGTCATTGTTTTCTTTTCTTTTTAATTGTTTTTCTTTTTCTTTTTATTTTCCTTTTACTTATTCATTGTAGATTTAATTTCTATGTTTAGATTAAATTTAACTCTATGTTGACACATGCACCAAGACAAATTCCTTGTACTTCTTGTACTTGGCGAATAAATGATTCTGATCACTGCCACCGTATCATGTGGAGTTTTTATTGGTCCCCACAATGACAGAAATAACACACATTTTTTTAAACTTTTATGGGTACATTTTGCTGGTCCTCGTAAGGAAAATTGCATTTTTCAAAAACTCCAAGACAGGCAAAATATTTACTTTACGTTTCTGAGTTTAAGCTTAGGATTAGATTTAGGTGTAGGTATAGAATTAATTACCTCTGTGTGTGTGTGTGTGTGTGTGTGTGTGTGTGTGTTTTGTTGTGACAGGTACGACCGCACTATATCTGTTTCTGGGCACGCACCCTGACCTCATTGGTAATTATCCAAGTAAAGAAACTTTTGAGGAGATCCAGTTCTTCAATGGACACAACTACCACAAAGGAATAGACTGGTGAGAACTGGACCAAAGACTCGTATTTGTGAAAGTGAGAAGAAAAAAGTAACAAATAATAGAAATACTTTATTGTTTGTTTGTTTATTTAGTTTATTTAAAGTCGCTATCAGCACTGGTGGCCATTTCAGTGACACTCACAAGGTTACATCAAGACTAGTCTACTCAAGTCAATGCCAATTTAGTGTAATCAATTAACCTAACACGCATGTGTTTGGACTGTGGGAGGAAACCGGAGTACCCGGAGTAAACCCACACGAACACCAGGAGAACATGCAGAATCCACAGACACCCAAGTTGCTCTTTGGATTGAACCCAGGACCTTCTTGCTGTGAGGCGGAGGTGCTACCCAGCAAGCCACCATGCCGCCCCTGAAATACTATACTCAAGTACAGTACTGTGCAAAGTCTTAGACCACAATTAGATTTGTTTTTTTTAGCAATGATATAATGACCATATTTTTTCTCTTTATTAGGATACAATCAGAAAATACAGAACATGTGTATGCAGTGGTAAAAAAGGTTACAGCAAAGTAATAAACTTGACCAATAGCAGCATCTGGCAGCTTCATCGAGATGCCAGGTTGACCCTTCTACAGTCTAAAAAGGTTTGATTAGGAATGGACTTTTTGGAAGGGTAGCAGCCAAGAAACAGGGTGAAAAAGGTGAAAAGATATGCTAATATTTTTGGTCCAGTTGTCGACAATACGTATGGTCATTATACCATTGCTAAAACAACAAATCACAGTACTGTACTTCAGTACTGTCCACCACTGCACACGATGGCCCAGTTTCTGTGAATCCTGATGCACACATCTAGTGTGAGGTCTCTGTACTGACTGCCTTATTTTTCTGCTGCAGGTATATGGAGTATTTCCCGGTCCCGTCTAACACAAGTTCAGATTTCTACTTTGAGAAGAGTGCTAACTACTTTGACTCTGAATTAGCAGCGTCCAGAGCAGCAGCTCTCCTGCCTAAAGCTAAAATCATCACCGTCCTCATCAATCCTGCAGAGAGAGCCTACGCCTGGTATCAGGTATCATCAGTAGATGTCTGCTTAACATCCACAACATACTGGTACCACCTCATCTCATTTTACTATTGGTTTATTGACTGAATCGACTCTCCTAATCAGTACATTCTGAGACAAAAAGCACATCCACATTTTTCACATTCAGTAGGTCATGCCCTACCAACGGATGTAGCATAGAACTGGTTTGTCAGTTGAACATGTACAGATAAGTACTACAGACATAGTGTTATGTAGAAAGGGTTGGAGGAAGGACAGCACAGAGTGACAAATGGGTGACATTGCATTTGTTATGGCAATAAAGTGTGTGTTTACATGCACTTAATAGGCCGCCACGGTGGCCCAGCAGTTAGCTCAGTCGCCTCACACGTCTATTTCAGCTTAACTTGCCAGATCCTGTGAGAGAAACAAGCCCAAAAGAAGCGAATTGGCTTTTAAAAAGACCAAAACAGGTAACCTGCTGCAATGTGAGTGAGTGAGCAGTCGATTATTTAATAATAATAATAGTAATAATAATAATAGTAATAACGTATATTTGCATTTACAGCATTTAGCAGACGCCCTTATCCAGAGCAATTTACAATTGATACAGTCTTACAATCCAAGCTCAAGGACCCAACAGTGGCAGCTTGGCAGAGGTGGGATTTGAACCCTGGAACTTTTGGTCCATAATTCAGTACCCTAACCGCTAGGCTACCACAGTCCTTTTAACTTTAGAGGTTGAACACTTTTGAAACAAGCCTCAAAAACTTGCAACCCACAACTACTGATATTTGGGAGCGACTTTATAGCAACATAAGCCCAAAAGTTGCTTGCAACAAGTGGACCAGGCTTCCTACTACTGGGACAGATCTAAGCTCTATCATGACGTGTGTGTGCATGTGCAGACTGAGACAGCTGATCGAATCAGAGTGAGGGTTTACATGCCCTGAGAAATCCAATAACTGAGAAAAAATCCAGCTCTCTTTATGGGATTTCTTAACTGGATTTTTAGACCTTATTCCAATCTGGGAAATCAGAATATGTGGTGACCTTTTGAATAATCGGATAATGAAGAAATTCGACTGTTATCACATTATTAAGTGCAGTGCACATTATTATAAGTGCATGTAAATGCACTCACTGTCACTGGCCCATAATACGTTTTGGAGCAACACTATGTATAGTAAAACAGGCACTGACAAACCCTGGCTGAATTTCATACCTAGCTACTGGAATGAACTTTAGTCTTTCCTGTCAGGCATTAAAACTCAAGACACTGGTGAAATACTTACCTGACACAGTTGGTAGTGTTATTGCTGTGATGTTCGACTTGTGTCTGTGAAGGAAGAGTTTCTGACACTTGAGGAGACAGGAGGTTGGAGACGTCCACTCCAGTCAATTGGCTCGTATAATCTTGCCCTATATGTATTTTCTCAAGTATGCCACCTCTGTATCATTGATACACAACCACTGGAGTTCCGTGACTCTGCGTATCCAATAGTAGGGCTCCATGGAGCTGTCTCCATCAAGCTGTCATCCTTTGCTAAATGCCATACTTTTCAGGATGCCAAATTCTATCCTGAAAGGATGGCAGGAATGATAAAGATGCCAAAAAACTGCCCAACTAGCAAGCTTAAAGGTCTTTCCCCGTCCATCACTTCACAACAAGAAATTGCAAGCAACATTCAGCACCATTACCAAACAGAATCTTGCCCATGTCGATTATTTTGATTTTGTCTTTTTTATTCTGTTAATACTTTTTTTTATTCTCTTAATACATTCCCCACTGTGTGTTTACAAACAGTACACAATATCAACAAGATTCAAGAAGATGGATAGAAATAACCAATAAGACATCCTACTGAATCACCTAATCAGGATTTTAATTGGTTGAAATATTCAATAAATAACCATAAATAGTTAATCTGTGTTTCCTTCAGTTATTTTACAATCACAATGGTATGCATCATTTAATTAGAAAAAATATCCCAGTTTTAATAGTTGAGCATATTTAGAGTACAAACCTTGTCAGTAAACAGTGAGGGCAAAACAACAAAAAACCCAAAGACAAAATATTTGTTTATTAATGGTAATCAAGATAAAGTGCTTAATTAATCGTGATGTTGATTAGAGGTCATATCACCCAGCACTACCGTCAACCACCAGAGAAACTACTGATAGAAGACACGAGTCCCAGTCGACTATGCATACCAAACCCTTTGAGGTGCTTCAGTTGATAAAAACATAGGCATTGATTAGCACACTGCAAAACAAGACCACCTACAGTGGGGCAAAAAATATTTAGTCAGTCACTGATTGTGCAAGTTCTCTGACTCAGAAAGAGAGAGAGGTTTGTAATATTCATCATAGGTACACTTCAAACTATGAGAGACAAAATGAGGGAAAAAAAATCCAAGAAATCACATTGTAGGATTTTTAAAGAATGTAATTGTAAATTATGGTGGAAAATAAGTATTTGGTCAATAAATTTGGTTCCACTCAATACTTTGTAACATAACCTTTGTTGGCAATGACAGAGGTCAAACGTTTCCTGTAAGTCTTCACCAGGATTGCACACACTGTAGTTGGTATTTTGGGCCCATTCCTCCATGCAGATCTCCTCTAGAGCAGTGATGTTTTGGGGCAACACGGACCTTCAACTCCCTCCACAAATGTTCTATGGGGTTGAGGTCTGGAGACTCGCTAGGCCACTCCAGGACCTTGAAATGCTTTTTACGGAGCCACTCCTTCGTTGCCCGAGCGGTGTGTTTGGGATCATGGTCATGCTGGAAGACCCAGCCACGTTCTATCTTCAATGCTCTCACTGATGGAAGGAGGTTTTGGCTTAAAATCTCACCGTACATGGCCCCGTTCATTCTTCCCTTAACACAGATCAGTCGTCTTGTCCCCTCTGCAGAAAAACAGCCCCAAAGCATGAGGTTTTTACCCCCATGCTTCACAGTAGGTATGGCGCAACTCAGCATTCTTCTTCCTC
This sequence comes from Ancistrus triradiatus, assembly GCA_025084515.1. NCBI lineage: Eukaryota > Metazoa > Chordata > Actinopteri > Siluriformes > Loricariidae > Ancistrus > Ancistrus triradiatus. The sequence goes on along the minus strand of JAJAGP010000282.1, from coordinate 175,706 downwards.
CGAACACGGCGAGTTTTTACCAACAAGTTGTATTTTTGTTTCATCTGACCACATGATATTCTAGCGAGGTCAAACAAGTGCCATTAATACAGGTAACGAGCGGAGGACAGAAGAGACTCTTAAAGAAGAAGTTACAGGTCTGTGAGAGCCAGAAATCTTGCTTGTTTGTGGGTGACCAAATACTTATTTTTCACTATGAATTACAATTAAATTTTTTAAAAATCCTACAATGTGATTTCCTGGATTTTTGTTTTCTTATTTTGTCTCTCATAGTTGAAGTGTACCTATGATGAAAATTACGGACCTCTCTCATCTTTCTAAGTCGGAGAACTTGCACAGTCAGTGACTGACTAAATACTTTTTTGCACTACTGTACAACTACAAGGAAGAAGACAATGGAGCAAACTGCCCAAAGTCATTCAAATGACACAACCGTACCTCCAAAGAACCCTGTCTGGCTCAAAGATAAAGAGATCCAAAAATGAAGAAGCACTGAACTTAGTTGAGAGTTGGTCTCCCTTCTTTGAAATTTGAGAAAACCTTTGCTGGCATAATAAATTCTACACATACCACAAACTGAACTGACATGGGTAAATTATGAAAACCTCAGCAGCTAAGCAGTAGCAGACCCCCTGTTCATAAAATAAATAAATCAATATATAAATAAATAAAGCAACCAGTACTCTGAATCTACCCACCACAAACCCAAACCACAGAAGACTTCATTATAAAACACCCTTTGCGTCCTGACGTGCATCCCAAAGACCACAGAGAGACCGCACAACAGGTGCAACCCCTGGTTCAGCGAGAAATGAGCTGAAGAATATTTAAACAGGCATCCAACAGCCAAAAAAGTAATCTGGGCCAGGCTCGCAGGTTTATAAATACATCAAAGGAACAATGCCGGAGTAAATAAATGTCAGGAATAACATCAGCTACAGCAACAAAAAGGTTATGGGATATAATGCGGTGGCTGGACGGGTTAGGAAGCAACTCACAGATACAACGTTTCAAACACCAAGGTAAACTGTTTGCTGGAAAACTACTTGCTGCACCTCAGAATTCTACGAGAAATGCATACAGCAAGAACATAAACAACTAGACCTTCACTCTGGAAACACACAACCCTACAATCAAATATTCTCAATGAAAGAGCTCCAACGTGCCCTTGAGAAACCCCAGGATACTTCTGTCAGACCAGATCAGATCCATTATCAATTCATCAGACATCTCCCTTACAACCTAATGCGTCTACTACTCACATACTTTCACAACATATGGAAATCAGGACCCATACCCCACACCTGAAAAGAAGCAATGATCATACGATAAGACAGGCAAGGACCCACCAGCACTGGAGTGTTCAGATCCCCAAACACGGCTCCATTTCCACAGCTGAAGGGCATATCCTACTACTAGCGCTGGATTTCGTTCAAACCATGCAAGACGGGAGTGGTTTGCACATAGTCTAGATCTTGCTTACAAGCCATAGATTCCCTAAAAACAGACCACCCCATTATTGTCAGTATCCTAGCAAATGTGTACCTCCTGTAATGTAGGAACTACAGCATAGTCCAGACCCAGGGTTCCTTGGTTTTGGAAACAAAAAAGAACAAGCTGACTCAATCACAAAATAAACACACCAGAATCTGACATCAGAGAATGCCCCATCCCTGCATCAGTAAACGTAAAACCATTCATAACAACCTATGTGAGGAAGAAGAGTGGGATAAAGGTACTGGAAATGTGCTTCAAAAGACTGATCCAATAGTAGGGAAGCGACAAACACTCCAGTTCACATGTCTGTGTGACTAGACAATATATTCCACTTTGGCTCTACCCAAGCTGTTCTTCCATCACTTTCCAGCACACCGTTACCCAGACCACCCAAGCCGCTCTTCCTTTTTCTTACATCTTACATCTGGGCATTTAGCAGTGGCCCATATCCAGAGCGACTTACAACTGATACAATCTTAGCAGCTACAACTGTTACAATCCAAGCAATTGTGGATTAAGGGTCTTGCTCGAGGAGCCACACAAGGTTTCTTCTTCATAACATTTTGGGGAGTCTTTCCTTGCCACTGTCACTCTAGGCTTGCTCAACTTGAGATTGGCCTTATATATTAGAAGATAATATACAATTGTAAAGCTGCTCTGAGACAATGCTCCATTGTAAAAAGTGCTGTAGAAATAAATCTGACTCTGACTTTGTGTCCAACTGGTCATTCAAGACTTCTCCACGACCTCCTCACAAGGGGCGAGAAAGCCCCCCTTTGCCAACCATGCGTGAACACATGCTTCTACAACGTCCAGTCCTTGATGAAGTCAGAAGACGCTTTTATTCAGCAAAGTTCATGAGAGACATTTTTGGGAAAGTAGTACTTGCAAAACTTATGTAGCTAAATATTATACCACTTATGTAAGTCTACACTAAATAAACACACAGTCATTCCACCAAACCTTTTAGATGTCACACATTTCACTTTTGTACAGCTTAATTTTTTTACAAATTATTTTTGAATTCATGGGATTTCAAATTGGATTTGAAACCGGTCAGTACCTTAACCAACTGCCACCACTCTCAGTCTCACTACAGTTAAGCACCAAACAATAAATTAAACTAGGGATGGGCTTGCAAATGTATTAATGCAGAGTGTAAATATAAAAACTGTTGGCAGTTTTAATATTTACAGTTTAGTTTTACTGGGGGATGGCCAGCAGGGGACCACAAACTTGCCACCCCCACAGCCCTCCTAAATGAGGAGTGAGTTACCTCACTCTTGTGAACACACAGCAGCAATGTACTTCAAATGGTCTAGAACCACCTCTGCCAACATGAATGTTTTATACCAGCCAGTTAACCCTTGGCACAAGCACTGTCTTGCTTTGACTGACCCCAGTAGTCTCAGTTGTCACCCCATCAGGTACAGTTTGGCCTGACTTGGTGTTACGACTATACCAACACACAGTCAGTCATGACAAGCTCAATGTTCTGAACAGGTAAGCAAGAGATACCTGAATGAATCACTGTACATTCACTGTTCTTCCTAACCAGCACCAGAGAGCTCATGATGACCCAGTAGCTCTGAAATACTCATTCCATGATGTCATCACTGCACCCCGCGATGCTCCTATGAAGTTACGGATCCTGCAGAAACGCTGTCTGGCACCCGGATTGTATGCAGTCCATTTGGAACGATGGCTCACGTACTACCACTCCAGTCAAGTGAGTGTTACAATATCGGTATACTTTCTGAAAGTAAATAGGAATAAGCCTCTACAATGTACAATGCACCCTGCAAAAATAATACAAGGTGTTTTTGCTTTTGTACAAGTCATACAGTTGTTATTGTAGTTAGATCTTATTAATGTGACTTGTGACATGGATTAACTATGTTTGAAAGAATTTTGAATATTGGTAGCCCGGGTTGAGTTGGTTGGTTCTGGGTTGTTCTCCGAGCTTGGCAATTGTATTGCAAACGTTTCGTCACCAATCTGATCATCACCTGATGATGTCTCCTCGATTGGTGACGAAACGTTTGCAATACAATTGCCAAGCTCGGAGAACAACCCAGAACCAACCAACCATGGATTAACTATGTCTATCAGCCATAACATTAAAACCACTGACAGGTGAAATGTATAAAATTGACAGTGTGGTGCTCTGGGCAATGTTCTGCTGGGAAACCTTGGGTCCTGGCATTCGTGTGGATGTCACTTTGACACATAGCACCTACCTAAACATTGTTGCAGACCGTGTTCACCCCTATTTCCAAATGGCAGTTTCCGATATCAGCAGAATAGTCTGGCCTGCTACACTACAACAAGTGTTCAGAATGGTTTGAGGAATGTGACAAAGAGTTGAAGGTGTTGAATTTGTGGGATGTACTGGACAAACAGTTCAGATCCATGTACGCCCAACCTTGCAACTTACACGGCTTAAAGGATTTGATCCATCTTAATGACAGATACCACAGGACATCTTCAGAGGTCTTGAGAAGTCCACGCCTTGACAGGTCCAAGCAGTTTTGGTGGCATGAGGGAGACACAAAATATTGGGCAGGTGGTTTTCATGTTATGATAATAAGCGTATGTTCTAACTGAAAGGGGAAGTGTATATTCTCTGAATTATCACTGAGCAAACAGCTTATTTCAATCACTATGTATTTTATATTTTCTGTAGATTACAGTTTGGCATAGATTGTCAGAAAACACAAGCACTTCTAGGCTCCTGGGAAAAAAAAAAGATCAAGCCCAAAATGGCCTCAGAAAGCAATACAATTATCTACTAATTCAGCAGAGCTGTATGGAGTGATCAAGCCCAATTTGTTGTGATGGTCCAGAGATGTGGCTTTGACGACCTTGTGAAAAGTGGCTGCATTCCTACCACGGTGGTCCTGGTGAACTATATCCATCAATGCGTTAGAGTACAGGAGAATGTCACAGAAAGGCTTCCCACAATTGAAAATTTGGTATAAAAGATGAACGACCAGCCATTATTTTTCAATAAGACAAATCAGCTGGGAATGTTTTTCAACTACTCACCAACCCGTTGGAAGCCATCATCACTAGAACAGTAGTGGAACAAGTGGAACATTATTAACTCTTCTTTCTGAAAAAGAATTCTGCAAGTTTACCCAAACAACCTCAGCATTTAATTGAATAAACGGGGAAAACAAGTGACTTGCTAATGAATTGTCTGGACCATTAAAAGCTTAGTGTTTTGCCATTTTCTTTCTTTAATGACATGTCTTACAATATGATCTCTGTAGATCATGGTTGTGGATGGCCAGCTGCTAAGAACTGAACCAGCAACAGTCATGGACAAAGTTCAGAAGTTCCTGGGACTGGTGCACACTGTCAACTATCACAAGATCCTGGAGTGAGTTCACTATTACAATTATTTTTTTAGTTAGTACATTTGGTTTTTCGCTATTTTTTAACTGCTGAATGTGTCATGAAAGGCTACACTGCCGAACCAGAACTCTAAATTACTGTAATTAAGCGAAGTCCCCACTCGGATGTACAATAACAGCGCTGTTTCACCAGATGGCGCCTGTTTCACATGGTGCTTTATTGGCGACATCTGCGGGTAAAACGGTGGTATTGCTCTTGACGTGAATTTCAGATTGTACGTTCATGGTTTGCACAACCACAAACCGAAAAACTTAGTAAATTGCATAATATTTAGGCTACAGACTTTAGGCCAGTCAAGTTTAGGCCTTTGTGCACAGTCATGTTGAAACAGGAAGGGGCTGTCTCCAGACTTTTCCCCTACAAAGTTGGGAGCATGAAATTGTCCAAAATCTCTTGCTATGCTGAAGCATTAAGTGTTCCTTTCACTGGAACTAAGGGGCCGAGCCTAACTCCTGCAAAACAACCCCACACCATAATCCCCCCTCCACCAAATTGTACAATTGGCACAATTCTGTCAGACAAGTACCGTTCTCCTGGCAACTGCCACACCGAGACTCTTCCATCAGATTGCCAGGTGGAGAAGCGTGATTCATCCGTCCATAGAACACGTGCTGTAGAGATACAGCTGCTCGACCATAGAAACCCATTCCATAAAGCTCTCTATGTACTGTTTTGACCTAATCTGAAAGTCACATGAAGTTTGGAGGTCTGTAGCGATTGACTCTGGCAGTTGGCGACCTCTGCGCACTATGTGCCTCAGCATCCCCTGAGCCCGCTCTGCCATTTTACGTGGCCTTAAAAGTGGTAAAACTTGAGTTGATGTTGTTCCCAATGGCTTCCATTTTGTTATAATAGCACTGACAGTTGACTGTGGAATATCTAGTAGCGAGGAAATTTCGCGACTGGACCTGTTGCACAGGTGGCATCCTATCACAGTACTACGCTGGAACTCACTGAGCCCCTGAGAGCGAACCATTTGTTCAGAAATGTTGTAGAAGCAGTCTGCATGCCTACATGCTGGATTTTATACACCTGTTGCTATGGAAGTGATTGGAACACCTGAATTCAATTATTCGGATGGGAGTGAATACTTTTGGCAATATAGTGTATGTTCTTGGCACACTTCGGGCCTATTAATATCAGCTGAGCATTGTTTAAATGCCACAGCCTATCTGAGCATTGTTGCTGACCAAGTCCATCTCGTTGTGACCAAAGTATATCCATCTTCTATGCGCCATTTCACAAAGCTCAGATCGTCACAAACTGGTTTCTTGTAAGCACTTACAATGCATAGCAGGAATACCTGCTATGCCTTACTAAACAAACAATAAAAGTAATATAAATATTAGAAGTGCAGGTCCAAAATAAACAATATTCTGAGAACAACTACAATTTCATATTCAAATGTAATGGGGAACGCTGCCATGTTCCACTAAACCTCCACCTTGTATAATTATACTAATTATATGGTTATTAGTTAGACTAATCATGAATGAGAGGTGTTATTGTGCTGATTTGTGCAGGTTTGACCCTAAAAAAGGGTTCTGGTGTCAGCTCCTGGAAGGAGGGAAGACTAAGTGTTTGGGAAAGAGTAAAGGAAAAAGATACTCAGATATGAAGTCAGAGGTATAGTATTCTTCCTTCTGTTATCCAGCCTCAACAGCTTTCAACGTCCCTGTATAATCTTCATACTAAAACAAAATTTTAGCATTGCCATTTTGAGTTATTTATGTGGTCTTTGTAGTCACTCCATAATTAAAATAATCTGCCTGACACAAGCAACACATATTTTAATAATTTTAATTTAAATTGCTCCAGTGGATTTGGAGGTTTCTTGTGATCTGATTACTGGAATATACACATGGTGATCAGATAATTGCCTACATCTGATCTTACATTTTCGAATATTGTTTATATCTATATTTTAAGTATGACATTGGTTGGATGCTCTCAAATGTCTGTAATACAGGCTAGCGCTGTGCAGCGTGTATAATGTCTTAAGTGTTGTTTTAACGATGTGTGAGCTGATATTATTGGGTATGTCACTCACTTTGCAAAAATAAATAACATATATACTCTTTAAGAGTATTCACCGCCACAGTCATGTAGTCAGGTAAGATACACTACTACACATGTGCACTGCGTGAATGCAGCATGCTAGTGCAGGAAATCAGGCTAGCGTTCTACCTAAAAGTGCATGACTGAAGTTAAAAATGAGTGAACAAGAGGAGACAAAATACAGACATCATCTGCTTCGCAGTCTATGTTGGTAGGCGAGGTTGGAATCGATAAGCACCTCACGATTCCATTGCAATTACAATTCAGAGGAATGCGATTCGATTATTAATCGATCGATGCATCTGTTTTTTATACAGGATTTCTTTTTTCTCACAGTGATTCCATGACTTTGGTTATGGTGTCGTTGTAGATGGTAGATACAATACTTAAGAAGCCACCTTTTTATTTTATAGCCTGTGTGGCGGACTTTTAAATTAATTATTATTATTATTATTATTATTATTATTATTATTATTTTAGGTGAGTGTTTTCATATGTTTTGAAATAATCGCAAAAGGAATCTTGCAAATAGTGACCATGACGCACAGTCTTTGCAAAATCGTACGCTGTGACAAAAACTCTGTTTATATGTAACAGGGTTTTAGACTTTAGTCTATTAAAAGTCTTTTCAGAGTCTTTTCAAAGTTTCATCATGAAATATCTTTGAGATTTGGGATGCTGTATCACAGCTCCAAAGCACACAGCTTAGTGCAAAAACCCTGGTTCTCAGAGTGACTGAGTACAGATGAAAATCCCTGGAAATAAAAGTTGAGATAGTGTTTGTAATTCGCTTTGCTCTTTCCGAGTTGGGTGGAGGCTTAGACCATAGATATACATAGGAAGGTATATCTATAGGTTAGACAGCACTTGTTTGTGTCTGTTCAGCCCGTGTTAAGTGCACAAACTGTCCAGGCGTGCTCCACTTCCGCATTTCCAATTTACATTTAAATAATCGATTTTTGACTTTTGTTAATCGATGCCGAATCCGTTTCCATCAGTTTCCAAACTGTGTCGGAAATTACTACAGGCCAGTGCACTTTGCTTACACTGTAAAGTGAAATAGGATCAGGTTTTTAATATTTTGTCAGGCTACTAAATGTCCTTATCATCTTCATTGACTGCATTATCTTGGTGAGGGTCATGGTTGATCTGGAACCTATTCCAGTGAATCCAAGCAGGAATACACCCTGGACACCATTCCCAAAGAGAATCAATTTCCAAATTTTAAGTAGTATTTCAGAAGTCAATACATTGATCAAATTAGTACTTGACTAGTCCACCGCTTCAGCCCAACATAATGTTGTCATGGTGAACCTGTTTCATAAATGCAAATTTCTTCTCTCATCTTCTCTCTCTCTCTCTCTCTCTCTCTCTCTCTCTCTCTCAGTCTCAGGTCTTTCTGAGAGACTACTATAGGGATCATAGCATTGAACTGTCAAAGCTGTTGTATCGCATGGGACAGCCTCTACCCACATGGCTGAAAGAAGAGCTCCTTAACACCAGGTAGCATTGAGCCTCATATCTCTGTCTGAAAATGGTACAGTCCATCAGGGGCGACATTGGAAGGGGTGAGAAAGTCAACAGAAGTACATTGGAAGCTTGGAATCCTCTCTCCGTGGAATTTTGTTTCAGGCTTTAATCCCTGTTTATGACTGGGTTTTCGTGCGTCTCTGTAATATTTCTACTGCTGCTGAATGAAACCCCTATGGGGTAGTATTGCACAGCGTCACTGACCCATTTAAACAAAATGTGCGTCCTCTGAGTGCACGAGGCTTGCTGCAGGATTAAGCAATGACTTTGCCCTCATTTGGATAAAAGGGTGATGAAGCAAATTCCTTCAGTACATCAGTCATTGTACGAACAGTCACCTCAAGGGATGAACGCAAGTGTGTGTTTTTCTTCAAAGATGCTTCGACTCCAAGTGAATTCAGTGATGTGAAGGAATTCTGTAGTTTCTGCAACTCAGGACTTCTGTTTTTAGCAAGAGATGGAACCAGAGGAGTGTCAACCATGTGTCTTTTAAAAGTGCCAGTTTTTGAAAGTAACATTGAAGTTTTGTACAGTGTAACTGCTTTGTGCTTTTAGCTGTATGAGCCATTTACAGAGCCCGTATGCTACATTCTTGTGTGGTAATTAAAAGCCAAGTCTGTTCTTTTTGTTTTTTTTTAATAAGTATTAATGATAATGAGATCATTTCGCTCAGGTACATGCTTTGCTTTTGTCTCCATTAGAATAATCAGATACCCCATATTTCATCCTCAGTAAAGGAAAGGTAAGCTAACTGTACAAAACTGTAATGCGTGAATTCACATCCCACACTTGCAGAACTTGTGGATTTTCCTGGTCTAAAATGCCTAATTCAACTGAGCATTTTTGTGAAAGCCCTTTCTGAGTTAACACAGATATGTTAGTCCAGGTATATCAGTAAAAATATCAGTGATAGGCTTGGGCCAATAATCAGTATTGAATATTGCAATAATTTAAGTAAGCACCAATTTTATTCAAGGCCTCAAACTTTTAATTGCCCTAACATGCCATGACTTTTTGTTTCTAGATTTCATGCTTCAGATTTACTTTCTTTACTGCAGTTGTTCAAGTCTGTGGTTAATATCCAATATTATTACTATAATGTAAAATATTGTACTTATTTATACACTAAACACCAAACACTGACCAGGAAAACCACCAAAACCGTCTGGTATGTAATGTAGGTGGGTGTTATACATCAAATTAACATCCGCGTGCCAGAATTGGACCTTGCTCAAGAAGGATGGGTCCTTTTTGAGTCTTGGTCCTCCCAAGGTTTCTTCATTATAATGTTTAGGGAGTTTTTCCTTGCCACTGTCACCCTAGGCTTGCTCAATTTGGGATTGGCCTCAGGTAATATAAGATAATATAAAACTGTAAAGCTGCTTTGACACAATCCTCCATTGTAAAAAGCAGTACAGAAATAAATCTGACTGACTATGACTATGGTGGACAGGCTAGAATGGTCTGCAAGTAGGAAACCCCATACTCAGCAGGTGGCGCTTTGATGGCAATTAGGTTATGTGGTAATTATATACATTTACATCTACAGCATTTAGCAGACGCCCTTATCCAGAGCGACTTACAATTGATACAGTCTTACAATCCAAGCAATTGTGGGTTAAGGGTCTTGCTCAAGCTTGGCAGAGGTGGGTTTTGAACCCTGGTCCATAGTCCAGTACCTTAACCACTAGGCTACCACTGTACAGTAACAGTCCATTGTTTGTAACAATTCCTCCTATCTGATTTGGATCCTGATGATGTAATTAATCATTATGATTCTTCAGATGGTAATAACTTGTCTAAATTTCTTTATTGGGCCAAGCCTAAATAGTGCAGAGCATAATTAACCCAGGATAATATTTAGGAACCGCTGGGCAGTAAATCTGCCTAACATTAACTGATCCAATATGTTATGGTTGTTAAACAGTGACACTAGTTAACATTGCTTTAAGAATTGACTTGATTAAATAAATCCATGTAAGGACATCCATGAAACCTGTTTGAATGAATTGTAGGATGTAAATTTTAATCAATGAGAAATAAAAATACAGTTGCACCCTGCTATTCAAATGTGAGTCATGCCATAAAATGTTTTGAATAGCTAATATTTGGATAGCAGTAAATATACCGGTATGTATTATTTATTACTGGGAACTTTTGACTTGTACCGGCATATGAAGTCACCCTACCTAGTTTCCATGATCTTATACGGTATACTGGTGCCTCTAATTAGCCCTGTTACCTGCATATTTGACAGGGTTTCGATGCATGGTTCTTGTAATGATAAACAATACAGTGTTAAACTACAATGGCCTTACAATTAACCATTGAATAACAGGAATGTTTAGGTTACGTACTACAAGGAGGGAAGTGGAGGGTATGGGTACAGGCAAGACGCCATTCAGAACATCTACAGCCACTATGCTACACCGATACATACACGCTTAGTGAAAAATTCAGTTCCATAGATCAAGTTTACGAATTGCTGCTGCTCCAAATGAGCACTTTAAAATCAATATTGATGAATAGACTTCGAGATATAGTAGACATTTGCTATATTACTGGTGTTTTCTCTGTATTTAATTTTAAAAAGTTAATTCTTTTAAAAGCAAACTAATATCTTGGTGATTCCCAACTTTTAAACACTAGTGCACATTTTGAGCTGTAACAAGGGGATATGAAGGTGGTGGCTAAATGTGGCTGGTGTTTCGCAATCTAAAGAAAAAAATGTGACTGGCCATTTTCCAAAGTATGTTGTTTACATTGTTTTTTGTCCACACACTTGATACAAGCAGGATCACCAAGCATCCATTTCAATCAAGAAGGTAGAGCACAAATACGGTTAAGGAATGGAAGTAATTTTGCTACATGATAAGGCAGTACTATAGCACGGAGATAACAATTTAGATTTTTGAACTCTGAGAAAGAGTTGTTGATTGTCAGGTTACAAAACCATCTCTAAAGAGTTTAGACAGAACAGTCAGACAGATTGTGTACAAATAGAGCAAATTTAAAACCATTTTTACCCTACCCATAACCAACACATTTCACGTCAAGAGCAAGGTGTGGAATAGTCTGTGAGGTCACAAAGGTACCCAGGCTAACTTGTAAGTGACTAAAAGCCTCTCTCACATTGGCTAATGTAATGCTCATGAGTGATACAGGGTTGCAAGGAGAAGGGCCTGCTCTCCAAACATTGGTGCACACCTGCAGTTTTTTATATAACCATGTCCCTTTTGTGAAATATAATGGTTTGGGCCTGTTTTGCTGTACCTGAGCCAAGGCAGCTCGCCATCATTGATGGAACAATGAGTTCTGAATTATGCCAGCAAACTATAAAGGAAAATGTCAGGACATCTGTCTGTGAAGTGAATCTCAAGAGAAAGTGGGTCTGACCTTGAGCACCAAGTTGTTCTACTAAAAATGGTTAAACATTAAGTTAAAGTTTTAAAATGTCCATGTCAAACTGGATATTAATCCATTAGTAATGCAGTGGAAGTCATTCATGTGAGGAAACCCAACAACATCCCAGAATTGAAGCCATTTTGTACAGAGAAATGTCCTGAACTGATTGATAAAAATTTACCAGAAACATTTAGCTGTAGTTACTGCTACATATACGTTTGCCACTCACATGCAATGCTTTATCATTTTCCTCAATAAGTAAATAACCAAGTATAATATTTTTGACTCATTTGTTTAATTGGGATGTCTTTGTCTACTTTTAGAACGTGTGAAAATCTGATGATGTTTTCAGTCATATTTATGCTGACATACAGAAAATTCAGATGGGTTCACAAACTTTCAAGCATCACTGTAAGTGGTTATGAGTGAGTGATTCTGTGATGGACTGGTTGCATATTTGGGGTGCGTTCTCAAGTTCAACAATGCATTACTGAAATTGAAATGATAACTGAAAATGAAAAATGATTATAAACTATTAGAAGTATTATTGGTCCGGTAATTACTGAAGCGAGCACATACAGTACGTGATACTGAATTTTCAGAGTAGTTTGAGATTTCATTTTATTTGAACTATATTCAAGTAACGACATAGATGCTATATCAGCTGCTCTCAGTTTCTTACCTATCCCGAATTCTGGTATTACATGTATACACAAATTACAAATGTTTACATTTTTCTCAGTGTAGAATGAGGAATATACTGTCTTCACATTTTTACTGAATGTCTTCATAACAAGCCATTAGTTAAGATCCATCTTTAGGCCCTGGGATAAATGGGACGTTTCATTTTGAGTTTTATATACCATATTTTTTGCTATTTATTATAATATTAATATACAAATCAAATCCATGCAACAACCTCTAACGAGAACATGTTATCATGGTTGAAAGGAGGCATATATTAAACATTCTTCAGGACACAAAATATACAAAATGTTCTATTCTGTTGGAGTCAAATGCATATTGCCTGTTTTGTTTGATCAACTACATATGGATTAATAAATGGCATAATGGCAAAAGGTCATTTGTTTGGCTTTGCTTCTCTCTCTCTCTCTCTCTCTCTCTCTCACTCTATCTGTCTCCCCTGTCTGGCTGAAAATGGCTTTATAATGATACGTTTCATATTTTAAGTACATTTTTATTACTCTTATTTGTTTTCAGGGGACTACTGAGTGTCTACCTTTTAATTTTCCAAACTTAATTTGGTTTTAACCTGTAAATCATTTTTAAATAATGAGGTGGTGAGGTGCACGTTGTTAATAGCTGTAGGTACTGAAATGCATGTCAAAACAGATTCTCTATATATTCGTATTACAGTGGGGCAAAAAAGTATTTAGTCAACCACTGATTGTACATGTTGTCCTACTTAGAGAGATTAGATATTTTTGTAATTTTCATCATATGTACACTTCAACTATGAGTTGGAACTTTTGTTATTGACCAAATACTTATTTTCCACCATAAATTTCCAATTAAATTCTTTAAAAATCCTACAATGTGATTTCCTGGATTTTTTTTTCTCATTTTGTCTCTCATAGTTGAAGTGTACCTCTGATGACAATATGACAATTACAGACCCATCTTTCTAAGTAAAAGAACTTGCACAATCTGTGACTGACTAAATACTTTTTTGCCCCACTGTATATATTACATACAATATTTATATAACTATTTAAAATTTGCAGAGTATTGGGCCAAAACCTTTGTGGTTTTAATGCATTAAGGTAATCTGCGACAGTGTTCATAAAGAATTATTTCATTAAACATTAAATAATTATCATAAATTGTCCAGAAAGGATAGTTTTAATGGTGCACACATTATGGTGTCGGCTGCCTTCCCAGATTTTGTACAGGGATATTATTGCATTTTCTTTTATGTCTATATCTAAATTGCCATTCATGTGCTGGTAGACTTTGGGCATTACTATGAATTTCACTACTTGCTGACCATGAGTGACATGCTCATCTCATTAACTCCCTTTCCTCATTAAGTCATTCTGTTTGAAGCATCTGTACCAGTTACAGCTCTTTTCAGAACTATTCACTGCAGATATCTGAATGTTTAATAAAAGCTGGTTATTCTGTTTCTTCTGTGATGCTGCCATAGAAATCCACAAGCTGTGAGGTTTCGTAGCTAGAAGAGAGTGGTAATTCCAAGTTACCATGTGTAAGAACTAGGGGCTGTGAATCTCTCCCTTTCAGACGATATGATGTGCATCTCAATACAGTTTATGATGCGCTACAAAATCAGTACAGTTAAGCAGATAACAATTCCATACACTAATGATTTGATTCTTTGATTCTTTTGGTTCAGCATTGGTACGATTCAGGTCTGGTCCAGTAGGGTTCATAGGGTTCAGTTATGTTATATTCAACATGATGTGTCCCACTTTTAATTCAGTAACGACAAAATATTTCTTCGCTGACATTTGTATGTTTACTGCCGCATTAATTCTCTCTCCAAACCTCTCCCCATTGCAATATTATGTGGTGTGACTGAAATATAAATCTCTCTCAGCACATGACAGACACTCAATTAAATAGCTCTGTTTTTTTTTATATATGATGCATGGATGCATCTTGTGCTAAAATGCTGTATCCAGGTTTCAGCTCAGAAATCAAGTGTCAGAATCCAACACAATATTGGGATTGGATGTAGTTATTAGAAGATAATCTAAAACTAAAAGTTGCTTTGAGACAATGCTCCATTGTAAAAAGCGCTATATAAATAGAAAATAAACATTGTCTGCAACACTACAGTGACACGTCCTTGGGTGTAAAGTAACTGATAGCTTCAGTAATTGCCTTTAACGGGATACACTTGATTGATGACATACATAATATACCTAGATGCTGCATTGGCTGCCAGATCATGAGTCGGCGTCTTCACCGTATTGGTCCAGTCAACTTCTCACAATTCTCCGAAGATTGTATTGGAAAAAACATGCCTTATTCTAGTCTATATAAATAATAATATATCAAAACAATAATAGTAATCGATTAGCGATAGTAAATAGTATTTGAAGTATAAATAGTAATACAGTATAATAGTTGAATTGTATAGTATTCACTATTTTATATACTGTATTATACTACTATTTATACTACATACACTATGTCTACTATTGTTAATCTATCATTTCATGAATTATATTATTTATTATATTCAATCTTATTGTATTTACAGGCTACTAATATGCTGTACTTTACTGTATGTTGCCTTTGAGTGTAGCATTTCACTGCTATCAAAAACAGAAGTGGACTGGTCAAGAAATAAGAAAATCGGTTGAGAAATGACCAGTGTATTGTGCATTTAAACCAGAAAAAATGCAGCTCCCCCATTTACTTGTATTTGTTTACAAGTCAGTCTTGCCTGGATCAGTATGGTGGCAGTGTTGACTTATCGCAGCAACGGGCTGAAACGGCTAATGCAGTGTCTAGGTATAAATGTCTGAGATTGATAACAAGCTCTAAGGGTAAACTGCCAGTGCTAGGACATTATCTGTCTGATTATCTGGATAATCTCAACATGTGGATTTCCCATGCAGTCAAAAGTCATTTTTATTGTTAAGCTTATTTGTTAAATGTCAGTGAATTCCTAAAAAAAAACAGGCCTGGCTGTCAGGCTTCATTAACAAGTGTAACAAACCTAACAAACAATAGGCTGTAAAATTGGTGCTTAAGCTTGAAAAGTGTGGAATTCCTGTGATGTGCTGATCATTTTAAAAATACTGTATGTAGTTAGCAAAAGGGCTTTATTTTTCACAAGTAACAATATTTTTTCCCCTCTCCCAGGAAAAAATGTACTGTGATTTTCATAGTAAAACTGTGAACTGCTTGACAATTTTAATGTGAACTTTCACAGTTTGACCATGAAGTTCACAGTTATACTATGAATTTTGTTGGTAATTTGGCCACTTCATGGTTCTACTGTCAAATTTCACAGTACATTTTTTTCCTGGGCCATGCCAATGGAAATATGTACAGTATTAACAAACAAAAGAGAATCAACTGTTTTGTATTCTTTGAGGACTCACTGAGATATAAATTATGAGGCCAATATTGTGATAAGAATGACAAACTAATATTAATATAGCTTGTGAGTAGGGTGCTCGGGCAGCGCAGTGATCTAATACGCAAGCCTACCTCCATTGGGACTCGACTTTGCGTTTTGTCGGTGCCTTCTGCCTGTCTTGGGTGTAACACATGCAGACATGATTGGCTGTTTGATGGAGGACATAAGAGACTAGTTGGGAGATCAACACTAAAATGAACTGGTGTCCCATTCAGGGCATGGTTACGCCTGGTCCCTGTGTTTGTGGGGAGAAGCGAGGGAGCCACACGACCCTCACCAGGGAAAAGTTACAGCATCGAAAAAGCTTGCAGAGTTTGTGAGTTTAAGTGGTGACCTCACGTTCTTGTCTGTTACTATGCTGTCCTCTAGTGGCCTTTAAGATTTACTGCACTAACCCTAGGCATACCCTAATGTTATGGATAAGGTTACTTAATACTTTTATGATTTATGTAATGGTTCGTTTTTATTGTCATTGAAAAAAAATCTATATTTCATCCTTAGAAATATTAAAACCACATAATAACAATGGCTTAAATAAATAGCGCATTATAATAAATGGGACATATGTGGGGATTAAGAGCATATGATATTTTTTAGCATATGGGTGTTTTGTAAATTTCAGAATTGTACTTATTTAGGAAATACATTTTACATTTACAGCATTTAGCAGATGCCCTTATCCAGAGCGACTTACAACTGGTACAGTCTTCCAATCCATGCAATTGTGAGTTAAGGGCCTTGCTCAAACTCCCAACAATGGCAGCCGTGGGATTGGAACCCATGACCTTCTGGTCCATAGTCGAGTACCTTAATCGCTAGGACAAACACACAATCGACTACAAAATTGGTGCTTAAGATTGGAAAGTGCATAATTCCTATGATGTGACTACAGTTAAAAAATACTATATGTAGATAGCAAAATGTATTTATTTTTCACAAGTAACAATATTTTGATTTTTCTAACAACTGATACAGTCTTACAATGCATGCAATGTTGAGTTAAGGGCCTTGCCCAAGGAGCCAACAATGGCAGCTTGGTAGAGGTGGGATTCGAACCCTGGACCTTCTGGTCCATAGTCTGTTAGACTATGGTTTATGCTAGACTACCACAATCCCATAGTTTCCCAACTAGAAGTAGTTGTCTCATACTCTTTTTTGTGTGGGTTGCAACATTTAAACACAGCGTTCGTTCAGTTATTCTAGTTAGTCATCAAGGAAATCTAGTTTTGTGATTAAAAACGCCTCATCTCAGCTGAATGTGTGGACTGAATTCTAGCTGTTTTGAGGTTAAGGCATCCCATTTGCCAAATAAATGTACTTGTAATACAGTTCTGCAGAAGGATGCAGAATGTTTACTCTGTCTGTTTGATCATTTAAATGTAGTATTTAAGATTCAATCGGAATTCTTTATTTGTTGGTATGGTTAGGACTGCAAGTGTACATTATGATTGCCATATTCCTAACCTACTTCTGTGTGTTGCAATGCTGCATGTGTAATTTAAAGAAGAACAAAAAGACAGAGAGTTTAATGAGAATCCATGTCCATTACACAGTTGGCTACTTAGAGGATGACTGAAACAAAGATCTGTAAATAGCAGTGAAAAATAACAGTGAAGAATATTTCTAGCTAAGTCTAGTCATACTTTAGTATTCTCTGTGTTCTTTTTTTATATTATAGTATAATATAAGCTAATTAAGGTTTGTATATTGGATTGTTTCTAACATAACCACTGTTTATTTTAATGCTCTTATTTTGTGGAAGGATAGTGGAATTTCCTTTTTTCCCCCTCTATTTCTCACTGCCTTGGCATTCTGTTCATACTTAATCACTATTCAACATGTGAACTACAGCTCATAATAAATTAGGTTTCCAGGCAACAGAGGAAATTACAGCACTGGAAACAGAGAATAAATCATTGTTATAATTATAGTAATTATGAAAATATGCATAAACTCAGTCACCCTTAAAATGTAAGCTTTCACATTGTTAATTGTTCTACATGTAAATGTCTAACATGTAAGGACAACGTTTGGTCAGCTGGCATCTCTGAAGTGTCTCATAGTGAGTGAGCGAGCGTGCGTGCGTGCACGTGCCCTGTGATGGCGCCCTCTCCAGGTTTTCACACTGTTGTGCTGTTGGATAGCCGCCGATAATTACTACCCTGAATTGAATTAAGCATATAAGAAAAATGAATGAATGTATGAATGAATGAACAAATGAATGAATACGCCAGTGAATGGAAAGTCCTTGAAAAGATAATAATACGTGTGAGTGTTTTCTGTCAGCACTACCCAGTCAATGAAACTCAGCAATAGTTATGTGACAGTCAGGGCACGTACTAGAGTGTGTTAATCCCTTGTGGAATAAATCATTTCTATTAAGTCATGTATATGGACAACAACAGCAGGGACAACTAAATGAAAGCTTAAAGCTACCAGCTGCAAAGTCTATTCCAAGTCATCACTCCCCTTACACTGTGTTGACCTAAGATCGTTTAGCACTACATTTATTCCAGGGGAAAAAAAAACGAACACTGCAAAGTATAATTTGAAAATATGCCCCTTCCCACTAAATTGTTATTTGTGTATCCCACCTTTGCCATCATAACAGCACTGAATGTTCTCCTGTAATACTTAAGACAATATAAGACACTCAGCAATACAGAATCTCCCCATTTCATTCACAAGTCCCACTCTCATTTTTTCAATGATTTGAATCAATGTTTTTGGTACTTTTCTTGCTGGAAATTGCTATTACAACCCAGTTAGAGCTTTCTGGCACTCTTATAGAGTTCATGATACAATGTTTCCTAACTAGGTTCTCAAGGTGTTCATTGGGAGAAAAACCCAATGTAATATTCCCATTGACCATTAACATGAAAACAACTTAATTAAAATTTCTGATTGATTTTTACAATTTATTATTATAATAATTTGGGTCACACTGTGGCACAAGTGGTTAGCGCAGTTGCTTCACAGCTCCAGAGATTCCCTGGATCAATCCTGACCTTACACTTTACCAGTGTGGAGTTTGCATGTCCTCCCCGTGTCCGGTTTCCTCCAACATTCCAAAGGCATGCTTGTTAGGTTAATTTGTGTTTCTAAAGTGCCCTCAGTGTGAGTGTGTGTGTGTATTCCAAAGACATGCATTAGGGAAACTGGTTGCTCTAAATTGGCCCAGTATTAATGTGTCTGAGTAGTATCAATGTAATCTTGTTTTTGTCATGAATAGCCATTTTTGCTGATAACAAAATAAACAAAGATTATTAAAATGTGTAAAACACCTGTTTTGGATAAGTGCTCAGCCTCTCTAGAGTAACCATTACAAACTTGTCAGGTACAACCAGTCACCTTCCAGTGACCTCAGTAGCAGTTTTGATTACTTGCAGTGACTGGTAATGCAAAGAATACACTATAGCTGGAAAGGCAGTGTAAAATGAGACACAGCATAAAGTTGCATAAAAGTTGTATCATTAGACTATAGGTCAGAGCACTGTTATGGAGTGGAAAGCATATGGCACACCAATACCTTATTGCCTACATTGGGCCATCTCTCAAAACTGGATGACTAAGCTAGGAGGAAATTGGTAAGGGAAGATACCAAGAGGACAGTCTCAACTTTGTGTTAATCATAAGTCTATGATTGAGATTGATCTGACCGTGCGCATGACAAGAGTCTCACAAACCTTAAGAAAAGCTGGTCTGTATATCAGGGTGGCAAGAAAGAAGCCTCTTTTGACAAAGTCTGCCATGTGGCATTAGGTTTTCTAGTCAGATGAGACCAAGATTGAACTTTTTGGACTGAAATCCATGCATTATGTTTGGCAAAAACCAAACACACCATGCTATCCAAAATACACCTTACCTGGTATAAAGCATGGTGGTGCCAACATGATATTGGTGGGGTGTTTTTCTTTAGAAGGGCTGGGTAATTGGTCAGGATTGACAATAAAATGGATGCTGCAAATTTCCAAGGAACCTGCAGCCATAGTGTCTTTAGGCATTATAACAACCATCCATCACACTTATCGGTGTGGACACAGCCAATAGCCATTCTGTATAACAATTGATATTTTATGCCAAACACAACATGAGCGTATGTTTTTTAAATAATGCATTTACTTTCCTCTCTTGCCCATAGACTACAGTTTCTATTCAAAGTTCCTCTTGCACATTTGTGATTAGAGATATTGTATGACATACCAGCTTGTGAGCATTCAGATGGTGTCTCAATGTTAGTTTGCAGACTTTGTGATCTCAAAATGCTATCATCTTCTTCAAATCTTCAACCATAATCCTTGGAGAAATATATGCCTAACATTATCTATTCGTTATTGCTAAAACAACAGATAAGGCCATATTCAGAAAAGTAGCTATTGCCCCATTTTCCTTTTTCTCATTGTGTATTCTCTTATCTTTCCCATGGTGATGAATGATTCATTTAACTTTGCCTATGTGCCATCTCATATTTATACTTCAGTGACACAAGAAGTCCTGAATGCCTGAGTTCCTAAAAACTGTGAATGCACTGCATGTTAAAATAGCAAAACTTTAATGGAAACTTGCTTCTTATATATGTATATATATATAGACAGTGGGGCAAAAAAATATTTAGTCAGCCACTGATTCTCCTACTTAGAAAGATGAGAGAGGTCTGTAATTTTCATCATAGCTAAACTTCAACTATGAGAGACAAAATGAGAAAAAAAATCCAGGAAACCACATTGTAAAATTTTTAAAGAATTTAATTGTAAATTATGGTGGAAAATAATTATTTGGTCACCCACCAAAAAGCAGGATTTCTGGCTCTCACAGACCTGCAACTTCTTCTTTAAGAAGCTCTTCGGTCCTCCACTGGTTACCTGTATTAATGGCACCTGTTTGACCTCGTTATCTGTATAAAAGACACCTGTCCACAGCCTCAAACAGTCAGACTCCAAACTCAACCATGGCCAAGACCAAAGAGCTGTATATAATTATTATTATATATACATTTTTTCCTTGTTTGTAACATTATCATTGTAGCTCCTGTGCTAAACTAAAGAAACAGAAAACCAAGCTATTCCTTTTAGCCGCTGTACTGGGGACTGGGAACTTAATCACAAGAACTGTGCTGGGGACGCAAGAGGTGTTCTGTGACTGATTTTGCGATTAGTCTTACTAGCAGCCATCCTGATTGCTTGTATTGTTTATTGAGAACCTGAAACTTACTGTTTATTAATAAACAATCAATGAAAAAAATGAAGAAGTAGTTTTTGCTTTTTGCTGTCTCTACCACTTGTGCTTAAGTTTTATGGCTCTTATTGTTGATACTATATCATGTTGCCAGGTAACAGAGGCAAACAGTGGTGGGGCTTCTCTCTCTCTTTCAGTCACTCTTTCTCTCTGTGGTCCTTCTCTGAAAAAGTTCCCTCCTCCCCCTAGAAGCAGGAATCTCAGCCCTTCCTGTACCACAGAAAGCAAGTGGTGGATTGGGGGTGGTCTATTATTAAAGCTTGAATTTCACCACCTTACTTTGAGGAAAAGAAAATAGCACATTCCTGCGATCAGGAGTGAGTGGGCCAGCAGGTGCAGGAATTTGTCTTTATTGCTTGGGCAGGGAGTGTCTCACATCTGTCATTAGAATCGAATGGTCTGAATCAGAAAATATCATAGCCATATATAATAGCTAACACTATTTTTACAACATATACACAATATAACTAATATAATAAGTGTTTCCTTTATTTTTTTGAGCAGTATATATATATATATATATAGCATGTAACCACATGGCATCCATACTAATAACATTATGGAACTCAGCACATTCTAATGATTTAAGGTCATTATATTTTTAAATTATATTTTTACAATAATCAAATAATATCTAAAAATTATTTCGGGAACAGGATGTGTGACTCTCGGTTAGAGAGTGACACAACATTGCAGAAAACCTAAGATTTCTGATGGATTTTAATCATTACATTTCCTTGTAAAATGTAACGTTAGAGACCAGGAACAGCTTACAAATGCTATTTTTAAAGTAGCTTTTACTTTTTATTAATGCTTTAAATTATATACCTTAAATTTGCAATTGAGACACTGTACAGGACACCTTGCTTAATAATAAAATGTTTCTAACAGATAATTATATTAATCTTATATACATGTAATATCCTGGGAATGGAAATGGCACCCATTCGGTTGAATGGCTCATATACTGTATATATCTACCTGTATATACAAATCTCCCATTCCACCACATACCAAAGGTGCTTAATTGGACTGAGTGAATGTGGAGGCCATTTAAGTACAGTGAACTTATTGTCATGTTCAAGAAATTAGTTTGAGATGTTTGAGACTATTGCCTGTGATGTGGTACGTTATCCTGCTGGAGATGGCCAGTTTTCTGGTACCCTGTTTTCTGGTGCTGTCCCAGGATAAAATGTACTGTGAATTTTCATAGTAAAACTGTGAATTGCTTGACAGTTTTAATGTGAACTTTCAGAGTCTGACCATGAAGTTCACAGTTCTACTCTGAATTTTTGATGGTAATTTGGCCACTTCATGGTTCTCCTGTGAAATTTCACAGTACATTTTTTCCTGGGGTAGCCCATCTGCTTCAAGGTTTTATGTGTTGTGCATTCAGAGATGCTCTTATGCATACCTTGGTTGTAACGAGTGGTTATTTGAATTAGTGTTGCCTTTCTATCAGATCAAACAAGTTTGGCCATTCTTTTCTTTCCTGCGGCAAGAAAGCATTTTCACCCAGAGAACTGCCATGAAAGTGACTGTTCAAATGGTTCCCTTGTGCACATATGCATACTTTTTTCCTCTTGCCCTGTTTGGAGTGTCTGAGAAGGAGAGTTTAAGAAGTGTGTATGATACTGTCAGAGGGTGAGGGTGTCCCTGCCCCCCATCCCTTTTTTTTTTTTTTTTTTTTGCTTGTTTCCTTGGTCACACTGTCGCATACATAGACTTCCACCAGCACACACACTCCAACCATGGCAGGCAGTGTGAAGGACACTTCTGTGGGCCCCATGGAACTTGAAGCCCTAAACTCGGAGACCTGCTCCAGACTTGAAGAGAGTCAAAACATGAGCTCAGAGCTGGATAAAGAGCAGAATGATCCAATTCAGGACAGGACCGGTGAAAATGAAGTAGAAGAGGAGGAGGAGGAGAAAGGGGGAAATTCTCTGGACCCAGAGCCCCATGTGTGTGAGAATTCAGATCCAGAGTGGATAGAGGAGAGATTCCGCATTGACAGGAAGAAGCTGGAGACCATGCTTTATGGTAAGAGTGTGTGTAAGAGAGAAGTTTTCTTTTTAGATCATTTTGATTGAAACCAGTAGTCAAATTATCCATCATTACCTCAAATCCATCATGTGGACTACGACTGACATTTAAGTTGAAGAATGAACTGTGACGGCATGCGGTGGTTGATTTTAATACTCAGTGATGACTGTTCTATGCTCATGTCAGTGTTTACCCAGAGTTAAGAGCATTTTTGCTGGAAAAAAAGTGTGTTATCTGGGAGAGGCAGCCTTCTGACTGATAGTTTGTGCTTTTCAGCAGTGCTTGGTCTCATGTTCTGGGACATGGCAGTCTGTGATGCTCTTTGCTATTCAGGGAGGAAAGCAGGGTTCCTACAAAAACAATGAGCATCTGAGTTAAGTTGATCATTAGAGAGCAGAACAGCCTGTTGAAGGAATGTCAGCTTGGCTGAAGTGAGACTCAGAGAGGGGTTATGAGGTTTTCATCTCAGAATTAGTATTTTTAGTCAATATCCTTGTGGTTTATCAGCTGTTTCTCTTTCATAAACAATGTGTGTAAGTGTCGTAGAGAATGGGAGGGCTTTTGCGTCAGTGTAGTTGTCAATTAAATGCCTTTACTCCTTGACACCATTTCTCAGAACTGGCTTTTGCCTCCCTTACTCACATGCACACACTAGTAGTCCATTCCTACAGGCAGTGCAGCGTAACCCATGGTGATGTGAACAGAGGGGAAGAAAAGAGAGGGATGGGCACTCTAACCTTGTAAATGTCAGCAGATAGCTCTGCCCTTTTATTATGTTTAAATGTAACCTCTGAACACACACAAGCTACGTTTCTGTCTGTTCACGTACTTACATTTTTTTTTTTTAATCTCCGTGCTGACTAACTGTGTTCTTATACACAGTGAGACAAATGAGACAACTGTTGCCTAGAAGATAAAACATACACATGTATCTGTTTTTTTTCACTATTTTATTTTGGTACTTTTCTATTCTATTTTTACTGACTCGTATATTACTTTAATTGAATAGTCACAACGTTTACTTTGCCAACTTCTTTGGATCGTTCAGTTTTCCAAATAGACATTTATGAGTGTATGTGTGGGGAAGAAGCACTTTTCTTTATGGGGACCAGCAGAATGTCCTAGAGCCCATATACAGTCGTGCTTGAAAGTTTGTGAACCCTTTAGAATTTTCTATATTTCTGCATAAATATGACCTAAAACATCATCAGCTTTTCACACAAGTATTAAAAATAGATAATGAGAAGCTAGTTAAACAAATGAGACAAAAATATTATACTTGGTCATTTATTTATTCAGGCAAATGATCAAATATTCCATATTAGTGAGTACCAAAAGTATGTGAGCCTCTAGGATGATCAGTTAATTTGAAGGTGAAATTAGAGTCAGGTGTTTTCAATCAATGGGATGACAATCAGGTGTGAGTGGGCACCTTGCTTTATTTAAAGAACAGGGATATATCAAAGTCTGCCTTTCACAATACGTTTGTGGAAGTGTATCAGGGCACAAACAAAGAATATTTTTGAGGACCTCAGAAAAAAAGTTGTTGATGCTCATCAGGCTGGAAAAGGTTACAAAACCATCTCTAAAGAGTTTGGACTGCACCAATCCACAGTCAGACAGATTGTGTACAAATGGAGGAAATTCAAGACCATTGTTACCCTCCCAGGAGTGATCGACCAACAAAGATCACTCCAAGAGCAAGGTGTGCAATGGTTGGCGAGGTGTCAAAGGACCCCAGGGTAACTTCTAAGCAACTCAAGGCCTCTCTCACATTGGCTAATGTTAATGTTCATGAATTCACCATCAGAAGAACACTGAACTACAATGGTGTGCATGGCAGGGTTGCAAGGAGAAAGCCACTGTTCTCCAAAAAGAACATTGCTGCTCGTCTGCAGTGTGATAAAGATCACGTGGACAAGCCAGAATTCCATTGGAAGAATGTTTTTGGACGGATGAGACCAAAATAAAACTTTTTGGTTTAAAAGAAAGGCATTATATTTGGAGAAAGGAAAACACTGCATTCCAGCATAAGAACCTTATCCCATCTGTGAAACAGGGTGGTGGTAGTCTCATGGTTTGTGCGTGTTTTGCTGCATCTGGGCCAGGATGTCTTGCCATCACTGATGAAACAATGAATTCTGATTTATATCAGGGAATTCTAAAGGAAAATGTCTGGACATCTGTCCATGAACTGAATCTCAAGAGAAGGTGGGTCATGCAGCAAGACAACGACCCTAAGCACACAAGCTGTTCTACCAAAGAATGGTTAAAGAAGAATAAAGTTAATGTTTTGGAATGGCCAAGTCAAAGTCCTGACCTTAATCCAATCAAAATGTTGTGGGAGGACCTGAAGTGGGCAGTTAATGTGAGGAAACCCACCAACATCCCAGAGCTGAAGCTGTTCTGTACGGAGGAATGGGCTAAAATTCCTCCAAGCCGGTGTGCAGGACTGATCAACAGTTACAGGAAACGTTTAGTTGCAGTTATTGCTGCACAGGGGGGTCACACCAGATACTGAAAGCAAAGGTTCATATACTTTTGCCACTCACTAATATGTAATATGGATCATTTTCCTCAGAAATAAAAGACCACAAAGTATATATTTTGATTAGTCTCATTAGTAATATACATATACATTTTACAGTGGAGGTATGAGACTGGCTAGGCCACTCCAGGACTGAAATGAGTTTTACGGAGCCACTCCTTCATTGCCTGAGCGGGTGGTTGGGATCTATCATGCTGGACAGACCCAGCATGTTCACATCTTCCATGTCTCACTGGTGGAAGGAAGTTTGGCTTAAAATCTCACCAATGCATGGCCCGTCAGTGCTTCCCTTAAACCGGGATCAGTCAGCCTGTCCCTTTTGCCAAAAAACAGCCCAAAGCATGATGGTTCCACCCCCATGCTTCCCAGGGAGGGTATGGTGTTCTGGGATGCAACTCAGCATTCAAACACAACCAGTGAGTTTTCCCAAAAAGTTCATTTGGTTTCATTGACCACATGATATTCTCCCAATCCTATTCTGGATCATCCATATGCTCTCTGACAACTTACGAGGGCTGGACATTGTTACTGGCTTAAGCAGGGGGCACGCTGGCACTGGCAAGATCTGGGTCCCTCTCGGCGTAGTGTGTTTATTGATGGTAGGGGGGGGCCCGTTGTGCGGCGCAGTAAGGGGGTTCGGGTTTGGAGCTTTTCTTCGGGACCCCCGGGAGGGGGTCGCGTGGGGGCGGTTGTTTGGGGGTCGGGGGGGCTGGGTTCCGCTGATCGGCGCGAGCATGGGGGTTTAGCTCGGGGGAGGCGGGGGGGGGTTGCGGCGAGGGGAGAGGGGGGGGGGGAGGGCGTCCTGTGTATGGCGGGTGAGGGGAGAGGGGGGGCGTGAGGAGAGGGCGGGGCGGGGGCGTGAGGTTCGGGGCGGGGGCGGGAGCGGGGGCGGACGGCTGCGGCGAGGGGGGGTGGGGGGGTGGGGGGAGGGGGGGGGGGGGGGGCGGGGGGGCAGTGTTGACTTCGGTCTACTCTCGGCAAGTCATTCATAAGGTCCTCCGTGTAGTTTCTGAGATTTTTGCTCACTGTTCTCATGATCATTTTGACCACGAGAGAGATCTTTGCATGGGAGCCCCAGATCCGAGGGAGGATTATCAATGGTCTTGTCTTCCATTTTCTTACAATGCTCACAGTGATTTATTCACACCGACATGCTTGCTTATTGTAGATTCACTCTCCCCAGCCTGGGCAGGTCTACAATTTTCTTCCTGGTGTTCCTCGAAACTCTTTGGTCTGGGCCATGGGTGGAGTTTGGATTCTGACTGGTGGAGGCTGAGGAAAGGTGTCTTTTATACAGATAAATGAGGTCAAAAAAGTGCCCTCCCCCCCCCCCGGACCCCACCGGCCTACCCCACCCACTTTTCCCCGATCCGCACACCTTCAATACCACCCCCCCCCACCCGCGTACCAACCCGCACGTGAGGCTGCGGACAGGTGTCTTTTATACAGATAATGAGGTCAAACAGGTGCCATTAATACAGGTAACGAGTGGAGGAAAGAAGAACTTCCTAAAGAAGAAGTTACAGGTCTGTGAGAGCCAAAAATCTTGCTTGTTTGTGGGTGACCAAATACTTATTTTCCACCATGATTTACAATTAAATTTTTTAAAAATCCTACAATGTGATTTCCTGGATTTTTTTTCCTCATTTTGTCTCTCATAGTTGAAGTGTACCTTTGATGAAAATTACAGACCTTTCTCATCTAGTAGGAGAACTTGCAACAATCAGTGGCTGACTTGATACTTTTTTGCCCCACTGTATGTGTATATATATATATATATATATATATATATATATATATACACATTTATAGTATTAAGTATTAAGTAATTAAATGTAAGAAGTATTTTTTTCCTTTTCTTAGTCTAATAAAATATATTTTTCTGGTTCTATTTCTTACAGTCCCTACAGATGGGACAGGCCTGACTGGAGAAGAGTTCTTTGAGAAGGTGAGAGGATGTGGCAACCCATCTAAACTTTTTATTACCTGTTACCTTACTTAGAAATGGCTACTATGTCTACTGCCTTTCTTAAATTCCTTTTTAAAATTAAGATGTCATACACAGTTTTGAACTACTTGTACCAGTAGGCACTTAAGTATAGAGTGGTAAATATCAGGATACATATTATTATTATATACTGCAATATAAACTGAAGTAACATGACATTTTGATACAGCAACTGTGTTTGATCAGGCATATGTTAATACAACATATTACATTTTTATATGTCATTTTCCATTTTCCATTCGTTTATATGCTCCATAGTGCATCAGTATATGCTGAGTCTTGCACACTATATTCCTGTGAATACATATTTTATGTTCAAAAAGACAGCATTGTATCAATATCCTGTATTAAATCATTTGGCCACCAGGTAGCTCAAAAAGCATGTGTGTAAGCTGTTTCAGCTATGCTACTCTGGTTATCCATATTTGTTTTTTAAAATCAAATGGACATGTTGCATGATATCAGGCTATGTGCACTGTAGATGGTAAAAAAAATCAAAATAGCATTCAATTTCAAACAGGTTCAAAGTGAAAGTGGTACAATGTGATTGAATACATAAGAAGCAATTCATCAGTAAGAGTGTCAAGGTTTAAAGTGTTACAGTGTTTTTGCTTAATATTGGCATTATTTTATCACAGTTATTCTAGTTTAAGAACAACGTTGCTTAGATGACCTGTATAATTCAACAGTTCATCTAAGTTCATTTTTTTATTTCACACTTTACATTATAAGCTTGTATTATTGTCTAAATGTTGCTTCTGGTATCTGTGTAGCTTCATCGAGATGCCAAGTTGACCTTTCTACAGTCCGAAGAAACTTGATTAGGAATGGTAGCAACCAAGAAACCAGAATTTTCTTAGGGGAACAGGGTGAAAAGGCTAAGATATGCTAAAGCTCACAAAGATTATTATGCAGTGACAAATACAAGTTTGATAATTTTGGGTCCAGTAGTCAACTATATGTTAAATATGGACATTATGCCATTGCTAAAACAAGATATCTTAAGGTGACCTACGAGTTTTGCACAGACCTGTATTTACAGATAGATGGCACAGTAAATGTGTAATTAGCTGAATTGTTGTATCTTAATGAAAAATGTGTCTGTCTATATGAATGCTATATTAATGCCGCATCATTACATAGTCCTACTATAAAACTGTCAAATGCAAATGCATATTGACTCTAGATCTAGATCACCTGTTAAGAGGACTAAGACCTTGAACATTGCATATCAGCCAATATGGTTATCAGAAAATGCTATTACTACGCATGAAAAACCATCAGAAAATCACTAGAACAGTGGTGCAGTGATTAAAACATATTTTACAGATATTTATTGGCCATAAGTTTGAGTGTTTGGCTGTGCCAAAAAAGTTGCTACTGTGAGGCACTTGAGCAAAGCCCTTAACTTGCTTATATTGTACCTTGTGAGATTATTACTGTTAAATTGCTCTGGATAAGGACATCTGCTAAATCCTGTAAATGTAAATCTAACACTAGGCACACTGATACATATCCACAATTTCCATAAGCATTTCTGTAGGCATATTCATTGTTAGCTAGGTGGCAAAGTTTGTCAAAGTAGATTAAATAAAAATATAATTCACTGTGCATTCCTATTTGCTGTGCTGTCAAGTGTTGTCTTTTATGACTTCTCTCTACATACAGGTTTTGTTTGTCTTCCCGGGGTAATAATGTGCTGCTTTGATATGCTAATTGTGTATTGTCAGTGTTTAAATTGTGTTCTGAGGGTTTACGTCTTCCCTCCTTTTCCCACACAATTGCCTTTCTTGTTTCACACATCTCTTTTTGACACTCTTTGTCTTTTACATGCATTTGTACACACATTTGTTCTCATACCTTTATCTCCCCAGGTAATGAGGGAGACTAACACTCAGGTGAAATGGCCTTCAAAGCTGAAGATTGGAGCCAAATCAAAGAAAGGTAAGAGGAAGTCGAATTTTGTTTCGGCACAAGGATCACGAGGCAGGAACCAACCATAGACCAGGCACCAGTCCCTCGCAGAGTATGCACACCCTTACCAGAACATAATAGACACTATTTGACTTAATGCATGACTTTGGAATGGGTGAGGAAACCAGAGTGCCTGGAGGAAGCCCTCACAGAAACTAGGAGAACTTACAAATTCACATGGGAGGCAGGCAATTAAACGAGGAATCTGTGCGGTCACAGCACCTACCACTGTGCCACCTGCAAACTGTACTTTGAGTCAAATGACATACTTGTATAATATTTTAGATCGATTTTAAATAGAATTTTTACAGTGCTTTCATCATATTGTATTTTCATTTATAGATATTTAGTGTTTTAGAAATCCTTTTAATATACAGTGGCAATGGAAAGTTTGTGAACCCTTTAGAATTTTTTATATTTCTGCATAAATATGACCCAAAACATCATCAGAGAGAGAGAGATGACAAGGCTGCATCTGCTGTACAGTAATGATAAAAATTACATCAATTACACATTCACTGCAAGTAATTGTAGTTGTTATGCAGTTTTTTGTTGTCTTATTGAATGTCTCTGTACATAGGTCTGGTACATTGTGGTCATGTCTGTACTTTCAGATCCACATGTAAAAGTGGAGGGAAAGAGGGAGGGTGTTCTGGAGGCCAAGCGCAAGATCCTGGAACTTTTGGAGACTAAGGTGAGTGAAATGTGCAGTGTGTTCCCTATGTCGTGTTACTGTGGTCATGATATTGCTATTCTCTCATTGTTCCTAGGTTAATAAAGTCACTCTGAAGATGGATGTCACTCATACTGAACATTCTCACGTGATAGGTAAAGGGGGAGGGAACATAAAAAAAGTCATGGAGGACACTTCCTGCCATATCCACTTCCCAGACTCAAATCGGCACAGCGCCACTGGAGAGAAAAGCAACCAGGTATGGACACAAGTCTGGATGTTGAAGGACCCACTGGTGTACCAGAGGAATAGGCATGTGGAGAGGGACTAATCAGATATTTTAATCAGAAGTTATATACCCCTGTAATAAACACACACACACAGTCTATCCAACCAGTCTTTGAGAACCTTTACAAAAAAGTATACTTTGATTTCATATTATTAATTAAAAATAAGTAAAATTCATATATATTTCCCAATGATACTTTATGTATTCAATTGAATGTGTATTAGTTGTATTCTTGTAAGTGCATTATTTCAGTGCCTCTTGAATACGTTTGTAAATACTTATTTTAAGTATAGATTAGGTGTGAGAGTAGCTTGAGTACACAACTAGTTTATCGTTTTATTTTGTAGTGTACTGAATGTGAACTCTTAGACATACTGTTTCTAATTATTTACTTCTATCCCACAAGTTTATGGAAGTACACTTTTAAGTATAATTCCAGTAAACTACACATTCTTGTACTACAGGTATACTTGTAAGTTTTCTTTGAGTGAACTTAACCTAATACTTATAGTTCAATACCTCTATATTATGTTTGCACTTCAAAGTAGATATTGGCATAGATATAGGCATATATTTTTTATACTTGAAATAAAGTTAACACTACCAGTATAGTACACGTGAAAATTCACAAGACATACTCAAGTTTAAGAATTGTCATAATTGTCTTCTTTATAAATCAAAATTTGAAATCAATGTAGAACAAACATGCATGTCAGGTATACTTAAGTATAAGTATAGGCCAAATATTCTTAAACTTTTCTGTATACTTGACAGAATTTATACAATTATAATTATGTATGACCATGCTTAGTATATATCTGGTAAGTACATAAAAAGTGAAACTGAAAGCATACTCACTTATTTATAGTTTAAATAAGTATATAAATAACAGCACATTTGTATAAACTTTTTTTTTTGGAAGGGGATCACTTAATATGTTTTATTGTGTGTGTCTGGTCTGCAGCAAAAAGCATACTTTATACTTATTTTTACTTATAATTAAACCATATCACTTTAGGTATACGTGATATATACATGAAAGATGAGTGTAATTATTTGGATAATGGTGATTATGGATGGGGTTGCTTGAAAGATGCAACGGAATAAACAGGTGATAAATATTTAGAATAAAATGATATAAAATAAATTATGCTCTGTAAACAGTTTTAAGGGGCCTGAAACATTTGACAGCAAACACAACTAGAACACAGAACAAGGGTTAAGTCATAAAGTATAGATACTATAAATAAAACACATCTACAGTACATATGATGTTAAAAGTGTAAATGATGTTTTATTCTTTTACATGGAAATCATTTCTGCATGTCAGATGCTGACTGACTCTTTTCTTTGTGGTCTTTGTTGACAGGTGTCTATAGCGGGACCTTTGCAGGGCGTAGAAGCTGCTAGAAAACACATTAGAGTTAGTATTGTACACTGGTAACTTCACACACAGTTTATATGCGCAGCTAAACAGTTATATTGAATAATCATACCCTGTCACTACACCTTGGCATAGGTTTCCTTAAAATACACAACAATTAATGCTAAATTATAAATTGTTCATCAGATTAAATGCTCCTTCTAACAGTTGCATGTATCTTTACAAAATTCTTTCCTTGCCCCTTTCTTGTGACCTACAGGACCTGCAGCCCCTTGTGTTGACGTTTGACCTTCCACTGACTCTAGTGGGTGGAGTTGTAACAGATGCAAGCTCACCACTGATTCAGCATGTAGCACAGGCTTTTGGAGTTAGTGTGACATTCAGGACACAACCCAAACTCTACTGTTCCACCTGTGATGTTCGAGGCCTGCAGGGAAATTGCGCTGCAGTGAAGGTACAAAATAAACACACACACTTGCTGTTTGTTGGGTATGCCTTCAAATCTGACTCAGCCTTTTCAAAACTCAGGACCCCCCCAAAAATGGAACAAATCTAAAGTTGCTTTTAATGTTCCTAACAAATTGTCAGTCAGAAAATTAGCAAGAAGTAAGAAAATACACACCTGAGGCTTATGCCAACATTTGCTCAACACTGCTCATTGATGCAGGGCAATTCACTGACATAGCTTTCTTTGTACACAAAGATAAAATCATGACTAGATTTAATTTTTGAGATAAAACTTGATACAGCCCATCTGCTCCCAAAACAAACAAAAAAACAAACAAAAAAAATCACAATAGCTGTATATCATCCACCATATATCAGCTGTATATTATCTCACATTAACTAACTGGTAAAAAGCTGACTGCAAGTTTACCCACAAGACATAAATATTTAAGGAAATAAAAGGGAAAGGCTATCCCACACTAAGTTACTGTAACTGTTTATTTAATTCTTGCTAAATTCCTGGCCAATTATTTGCTGTTGAGACTAGTAAAAGCTTAACATTTTGCAATTATGTTTTTATTTTTATTTTATTTTTTTTGCTGCCCTCCACCCTATCCATCAGTGAAAAGGACCAAACCTGTTACGATATTATTT
Source organism: Ancistrus triradiatus (assembly GCA_025084515.1). Lineage (NCBI taxonomy): Eukaryota > Metazoa > Chordata > Actinopteri > Siluriformes > Loricariidae > Ancistrus > Ancistrus triradiatus. Next base: position 142,406 of record JAJAGP010000282.1, on the reverse strand, counting down.
GAATGTAGGACTAGTCTTAGTATTCAGTAACATGGTGGAAACATGAGGGTAACAGGAGTGCTGTTGGGATTGTTAAGCTCTGTACACCTTCTTGTGGTAGCCTAGAGTTTAAGGTACTAGACTATGTGAAGGTCTAGAGTTCAAATCCCACCTCTGCTAAGCTGCCACTGTTGGGTCCTTGACCAAGGTCCTTAACTCACAATTTGCTTGGATTGTAAGATAGGGGTGTCTGCTAAATTACATAACTCCAAATTTAACATGCTGGTCCACACTGCAGGTGTACAGTTAAAGACGGTAGCTAAACTACCCTACTGCTTGCACAGGTTGTGTTAATCATTACCAAGCCCATCATCAATGGTCTTATTTTTCACCAATTTGTTGTTACTGGTATGCAGATAATGGTTCATAACAGTGCATTAAGATACCCATGTTATTCCTTTCCAACATTTTTCTCTTTAATTTCTCTCTTGGCCCTTCAGAAGGCTACCTCTGTCCTGATGGAGCTGCTTCTGGGCCGAGATGCAGCAACGGTTGCTGGGGTGACTGGGGTCATGGTGAGCACACAGCTGGATGTGACATCTCAGCAGCATCTCTTCCTGTTGGGACAGAATGGTGCCAATTTCCTCAACGTCATGCACCAAACACACACACAGATTGTACTGCCTGACCTCACTGCCCCACAGCACACGCCTTCTCTGCTGATCCAGGGTACTGCTGATGGAGTGTGTCTCGCACGCCAGCAGCTTATGGTATGTTTGAAAGAGAGATGGACCACTTTAGCTGTGCATTCAGACAAGTCCTAATGTCTGTATATGTGGAACGATGCAGTTTACAGTGGTGCTTGAAGTGTGTAACATCATCTGACTGTCATTCCATCGATGGAAAATACCTGACTGTAATTTCACCTTCAGTTTAACTTCTAATCTTAGAGGTTCATATACTTGTCCACAGATGTTACACAGATGTGTAAAATGATTATACACATGCATACACGCACGCACACGTGTGTGTAATCATTTTCCTTAATAAATAAATCTTATCTTACGTATTATTGTTTGCGTTCTCATTATCTAGCCTATCTAACTATATATAAATATATATATATATATATATATATGAAATGCAGAAATATAGAAAATTATAAAGGGTTCACAAACTTTCAAGTACTTTTAGGATCTCTGGAGCTGTGAGATGGCAGGGCTAACCATTGTCCCACCATGCCTCCCAATCCTGATAACAATGCTGCGTAAATCATTATACAGTGGTGCTTGAAAGTTTGTTAACCCTTTAGAATTTTCTATATTGTCTATACTTCCGCATAAATATGACCTAAAACATCATCAGATTTTCACACAAGTCCTAAAAGTAGATAAAGAGAACCCAGTTATACAAATGAGATAAAATATTATACTTGGTCATTTATTTATTGAAGAAAATGATCCAATGAGAAAGCCACTGCTCTCCGAAAGAACATTGCTGCTCGTCTGCAGTTTGCTAAAGATCACGTGGACGAGCCAGAAGGCCATTGGAAGAATGTTTTGTGGACGGATGAGGCCAAAATAAAACTTTTTGGTTCAAGAGAAAAGCGTTATGTTTGGAGAAAGGAAAACACTGCATTCCAGCCTAAAAACCTTATCCCATCTGTGAAACATGGTTTTGGTAGTATCATGGTTTGGGCCTGGTTTGCTGCATCTGGGCCAGGACGGATTACCGTCATTGATGAAACAATGAATTCTGAATTATATCAGGGAATGTTAAAGGAAAATGTCAGGACATCTGTCCATGAACTGAATCTCAAGAGAAGGTGGGTCATGCAGCAAGACAATGACCCTAAGCACACAAGTCGTTCTACCAAAGAATGGTTAAGGAAGAATAATGGAGTGAGCAGTTAATGTGAGGAAACCCACCAACATCCCAGAGTTGAAGCTGTTCTGTACGGAGGAATGGGCTAAAATTCCTCCAAGCCGGTGTGCAGGACTGATCAACAGTTACAGGAAGCGTTTAGTTACAGTTATTGCTGCACAGGGGGGGTCACACCAGATACTGAAAGCAAAGGTTCACATACTTTTGCCACTCACTAATATGTAATATTGGATCAATTTCCTCAATAAATAAATGACCAAGTATAATATTTTTGTCTCATTTGTTTAACTGAGTTCTCTTTATCTACTTTTAGGACTTGTGGTGAAAATCTGATGATGTTTTTAGGTCATATTCATGCAGAAATATAGAAAATTCTAAAGGGTTCACAAACTTTCAAGCATCACTGTATGTGGTCATTATTGGTTTTATTTAGTGTCCAAAAATTTCCAAAAGCCACAGAATGATTTAAAAGTGTTTTCTAAGGCCATGATATAAAACAGCAGTACAAGACTCACTTTTCCCATTCTTCAGTGTGTTGCATTTATTTTATGAAGAATCTGCTTTAGCTCTGTTTCAGTGACTGTATTCAACATACATTTTTAGATACAGAAGTCAACAGATACGTTTTTCTTGGCACACCAATTTTTTAAACAACAAACAGTCCACATTGTTAGTTTACAGTCCACTACTCATTACTAATTTCAATGTCTGCTCATTTTTCTCTGTTAATCCACCAAATAAATCAAACCGAGCTCAAAATTTCATATTTGTGCTGCAAACTAACTGCCTAGTGTTACTTTTTCTGTTTAAAAACCTGGTGCAGTAATACCGATATCAGCTGTGGCTGCAATACTGGCTTTGAGCATAGGTCAGCAAGTCAGATTTTGTTCTGTTTTCAGAATCTGGAATAATGGACCTATGTAGAAGAAACACTGGCTCTATTTATGTTCATGTATTTTTTTTTCTTTATTTTAAGGAGAATTTCTCTCTACCTGCCCAAGCTAAATATGCATGCTCACCATCATACAGGGAGTTCCAGGCTCACCTCTAACGCCAATAGTACTGGCTTGATTCTCTTTACACCTTTTTTTCTCATGTAGGAATGCCTGCCAGTGTGCTTGATGTTTGAGATGAAGGATGAGGGTGAGTCAGATCCCCGAAAACTTTCTCAGATGATGCAGACCTTGGGAGTGTTCATCAGTGTCAAACCAAAGCCCAAACAGGCTGCTAAGGTATTACAAAACACACAATCCACCCAGGTAATTCAGAACTGTCAGGAAAATAGATGTATGTCTTGTCTTTGTTGAAAAGAAAATCTCCCTACATGTTCATATCAGTGATCGGTCATCCAAGTCATAGGGAATATCTAATAGTATCGGTCAAGGAGTGTCTCAGGAAGTCTATATAAGAACTACTTAAGTCCAAGATTGCGTAAGGACTTTGACAACAAAGTAGACTTAGGAGCATTGTATAAAACAGCCTTGAATTTGGCATATATTTCAAATATCTACACAAATCTAACACGACCTTATGTTTCCTGCATTTGTCATTATTCAAATTGACTTACAAATGATGCAATCTTACAAAGTCCAATTTAAAGTGAAGGTCTTGCTCAAGGGCCCAACTGTGGCATCTAGGCAAAGCTGAGACTTCAACTTTTAACTGTATGGCCAATACTTCATCACCACAGTCCCCAAGTAGGCCTTGATAGATGCAGATGAATTTTGTAATAAAGTATCAAGCCCCTCTATGTCATCCAGCAGTAGACTGGGACCACCACCACCAGACTTTATGTGGGTAGTGGGCCACTGTTAGGACAGCAGTGATATGCAGTGTTGTGCTGGTAGGAGTAACAGACAGGCATTTCTGGAATTTTAAGCACCTCAGTGCCACAGCTGGAGGAAGAATAGCCTGCCAATCAAATAAAATAGCAGTGCAATAGCATTATGTGGTCAGAAAATTACACTAATTATGTCCAGATGATGATAAATGCATATTTCCCAAGGTAAAAGATGAGCTATAAACACAAGTTAGCAAGAGCATGGGAAGATGGGAAGCACACGGTGAGACTGAACCAAATGTCCTAAAGATTAACTGTGTTCTGGCATGAACATATTACAGGTGCTGAATACACAAACACTGCACAGCGGCAGTTACCAATAAACCCCTGTCTTACCTGGAATGGCTTTGAGTCACAAACAAATTGTTTTTTACACTTCAAATGAAGCACAGCTTCCCATGAATTTCTATCAAATGCTGTAATTAAATGTTCACCAAAGTGCCTATATTATTAATTAATTTTGGTGAATCAAATGATCAAAAATCTCACTGCTCATTGTATCTTGCTGCTTGTTCATTAAACAGCACAGCATGCAAAATCTGCTTTGAAGCTGTGAGAAACACCTAGTAGATACTCTGACACACAGTGCATCTCTGGGAGGCTAGGGTTTGTTTGTGTAGGCACTGTTTTGAATGGTGAATGATTATGCTCTCGTTGGACAAACGTCTTTAAACTCATCATTTTGTGTAAAACACAAAATACACAGACTTCAGCAGCAATGAATGCGTGGACAGGTGTGTTTTGGACATCTCAGCCTTTTTTTATTTGTCTCGCCCTGAAGCGGGGAGCCCTACTAAATTCATGGGAAAATTTGCTTAATTTCACAGCTTTTTCAAGAAAAGTGCCACAAAAATGTCTTGCTGATGCCAGAGGTCAAAGGAGAAAGTCCAGAATGGTATGAGCTGATAGAAAGGCAACAGTAATTCAAATAATCACTCATTACAGATGAGATAAGAAGAAGAGCATCTCTCAACACACGACATGCCAAACCTTGAAGCAGATGGGCTACAGCAGCAGAAGACCACAATGGGGTGCCACTCTTGTCAGCTAAGAACAAGCAACTGAGGCTGCAATTCATGCAGGCTCACCAAAATTGGACAAGAGAATACTGGAAAAACATTGACTGGTCTGATGAGTCTCAGTTTCTGATGCAACATTCAGATGGTAGGGTTAGAATTTGGCCTAAACAACATGAAAGCATGGAACCCTCCTGCTGGTGGTGTTGGTGTAATGGAGTTGAGGATAATTACTTGGCACACTTTGGCCCATTAATACCAGTAGAACATAGTTTAAACACAACAGCCTACCTTAGTGTTGTTGCTGACCATGTCCATGCCTTCATCACCAAAGCTTACACATCTTCCATTGGCTACTTCCAGCAGGTTAATGTGCCATGCCACAAAGCTCAAACCATCTCAAACTGGTTTCTTGAATATGAAAATGAGTTCACTGTACTCAAATGGCCTCCACAGTCACCAGATCTCAATTCAATAGACGACTATAGGGATGTGGAGGTATGGGAGATTTGTATCATGGTGTAGCAACTGTGATCCTAACATGTCAATATGGACCAAAATCTGTGAGGAATGTTTCCAGCACCTTGTTGAATCTACACCACGAAGAATTAAGACAGCTAAAATGACCTGTACATGCCTCTGGTAGTCTATTCCCAGTTAGGTGGCTAATTTGGCTTTGCTTATTCAAACACAGAGTCCAAAACAACACTGTGTTTCCTTCACTTTACACAATACGACATGATGTTGCTTTTGTTGTTGCTTTTGTTGTTGTTGTAGTATTTTCATTTGTTTAGAAAGTTGCTTTGTTTACCTGACTTGTCAAGAAGAATATGGTGGTCTACAGCACCACCCAGTGGCCAAAACAGTATATTGGCTGCCCTTATGCACATTATTTTTTGCAATCCTCAGTCTGGATTATTCTAAACTAATACAGTGTAGTTCGTGAATGACATTTCTGAGCGTGTTGATGTGGCTTTCATTTGTTTCTCAGTCTGTAGTGGTTAAAGGTTTGGAGAGGAACATCGCAAATCTGTACGAGGCTAGACGAGTTTTGCTTGGTCTAGACTCTTGTGAGGTCTCCATCGCAACTAAGAACTCGTGTGAGCCTTCCATAGTAACAAAGCCCCCCATGGACACCCTGCTGGGCAACAACGGAATTACAAACTACTGGCTCAATTTACTAATGCAGCAGTTTCATGTCACCGAGACAGGTTTGTGTATGCATGTTTTGAGATTAGAAAACAAACTTGAGATTTGTGTGTCATACAAACTGATCATAGCCTGTTTTATCCATTAGCTTTCCTTTAAATTTTATCTGTATTGTTCAGCCACTGTCACCTTGCCGGATTCCGTTGCTAGCCCTGCCCCTGCCTTGAAGCCCTGCCCGTGTCCCCCACCTGGACTAGTTGCTCCAACAGAAGAGATGAGACTGGGACTGAGGGGGTCAGAGACAAAACTAGAGAAGGTATTAATAATAATACTTCTATGCATACATCCAGTCTTACCCTTGAACATGGATCTATTATTAGTGGCAATTTGACCATAAGACAAACCCAGATATTTAAAAGATATATAAAATAAGCTGCCTATTCAGTTCTTTCAGAGATACACTGACCACTGATTATCATGCATATTCTGTGCAATCACTGACCTGCTAAGCATTGAGAAAAGCTAATTATGCAATGGTTTCAGATCCCAGAAAATGAAGATCAGGTAACAGATGCAGTCAGTGAGCACTCAGGAATACAGACCCCAGAAACTGCTGAAGTAAAGGCTACAGGGTCCATCAGAAGGAACAGTCTTTCAGAGGCAACTACAGACCAAACCCACGTGTCACGCCCAACAGTAAATTCACAAAGCTCTCCAAGGTAAAGAGAAAAAATGACCAAAATGTCATGTCTTCCATACCTTCTAGACATTCAAGCTTGTGCCTTTAAGTAAGGGTTTTGTATTATGGGGCAACCATGGTCTACACACATAGACCAACCCCCCCAAGATTTGGGTGAGGCAGAAATGTCTCAGAATCACACATCTGGGAAACACACACATTCTGTACATTTGAACCTTTGTTGTCAAGAGACCAAATGCAGCTCAGTTTCATATCTCCACCAATTTCTGGTGAATTGGTTTCAATATTGATTCTAGGATATGTTTGGCTACTGACACTGAAAGTCCAGATGTATAGCCTCCTGGTGCTGTTAAGTTGAGGTGGGTGTTTCCCCGGCACCAAAAATTTAGGTTGCACTTAGTGTGTATTCAGGATGTGTGGTTCTCAGATGTTTCTGCCTTGCCAGAGCATCATGAGTCTCAGTACTTCTGAAGTGGGCTGGGACTACATGGTGCATAGCACAGACTCAGGGGTGCCCCCACATTCCACTTGCCAAACAAATACAGTTATACCTCAGCACTCAACCATTTCGGAACATGTCGAGTCAGTTCTCAACACATTTTGAAGAAAAAAAAATTGTCTCAGCACTCAGCGCATTTGCTTAAACTTGTATGCGTCAAGATTTTTATTTTTATTTTTCACTTTAAATACATTATTCATAATTGAAATTAGATATTCAAAACTTTATTATAAAATAAGCTTTGTATTAATTATTTTGCCTAATTGTAGGTTAGTGTTAAGTGTTTTAGGTATGGTTAAATGTTTAAGGTAGGCTCCGCTATGATATGTACGGTATATATTAAATAAACTCTTCAGTTCATGATACATTTAACTTATGATTGATTTGTCGGAACAAAACTGTATGCCAATTGTAAATCAGGGAGCATCTGTACAATACAGCTCCAATAGTGCATATAATACCTTATAGAAAGTGTTTTTTCTGGGGGCCTGGAACATATTCATTCAGTTTACGTTGTTCCTTATTGGAAAAATGTGTTCAGTACTCATTGTTTTCGGAACTCGACGAGCCTTTTGGAACGAATGAATGATGAGAACCAATGTTCCACTGTAGGTGCAACATAATACTGAAACATGGTCAGCTGCAGCACCAAAATGAATGTATTAGCAAATGTCTGTCTGTTATATAATTAACCATTTTTTTATGCAATGGAACATGAATGTTCATTTGACATATTATATAAAAACACAGTTAAAGAAAGTAAAATAATATCTTTCCATCTTTCAATATCTTTTGTTTAGTCTTAACAGATGGACAGAACTTAAGTCAATACTTCCTTCAAGCCTGTGACAGATATACAGTATGTGTAAATGTGACAGTTGTTCCATTACTTCTGTGTTGATTGACTGATATGAAATATTGGCACTTAATCTTCACTGCAGCTAGACTTGAATTCTCTTGTGGAATACATTGATAATTACTGATAAGTCAATAGTAATTGATTCCAGATGGAATTATCATTGAGGCACAACATATCAGTTTTTGTAAGCATGCAATTCACAGAATACCTGTGTAAGATACTCAGTGTTCTGCTCTGTGTGTACCTATAATGAATTTGTTGCATATGTGTGTGAAGTAGGTCCATATGGATGGAGGTGGATGGTGTGCATTTTAACAGAGACAGGCGTTGTAGTCTTAGAATCTTTCCCACTCTGGATTCGAGCTCCATTAATGAGGTAAGTTGCTCAATGAAGAACTAATCACACCTAAAATATTTCAAGAGCATAACATCACTGTGATACAATATCTTACCTAGGAATTAAATTAAATGTAGAAGGTGTACTAACAAGATTTCTACCCGATGTGTCTCTGATGTAGCATCTAGGATGTGTTAAAATGCTGGTCATTTTTACATGTTTGAATCCAGGCTGTAATATGTATCGTGTGTAATATTCCATGTCCCAGTATCAAAACAGGAATTTATGGTAGCCATTTCTCCGTATGTTCAAATTATTAATATTATTATTGCTATTATTATGTTTATATTAAAAATATTGGTTCATCACAGAATACTGTGTGCCAGAATGCATATATCTAAGCTGTGGCCAAAATCCACCAAAAGTGAAATGAGGTCATACACACTTCAGCTGGAACCAGAATAAAGATTCCTGCAGCTGAAGTCTGTTTTTTACACCTTTGATGTTTGTAGCCGAATGTAATAATAAATATATGTTCACTGCAGACAGAACTCTTCCTTCAACCTGTAATCATGCTCTGTATTGACTTAATCCATTTACCACCAATCTCACAGCACTGGGATATAGCAAATAGTTAGTAAGCACAATAAAACAGAATTCTGAAAGGGACAAAATGGCCATGACACAATATGGACAGAGTCCCTCCACAATTCAACAATCTGCTCTTGGTTTTCCTACAGAAACATGAATATGAGAGGAAGAAACTTCTGGCAAATCAAGGTTGGTTTCTGTCATTTTCTCCCTTTGCATTCTACCTTCATACTTTCCTGTTCACAATTCAACAATCTGCTCTTGGTTTTCCTACAGAAACATGAATATGAGAACATGACTACCTTACTTCCTTTCTTCCTTCTTTCCTTCACTTATACCTATCAACTTACTATTGAGTAAAACTAGTCACCTACCTTCCTTTCTTGTCATCTACCTAAAATAGTTACCTACCTTCCTTTTTATACCTTTACATGCCTATAAGACTTACCAACCTACTTCCTTCCTTTTCGCCTAACCAGTTGCCCCCTTTATATGTAATTACTGACCTTTCTTTTTTACCTAACCCCTTACATACCTTTCTTCCATTTTACTTAATGAGTTTGCCCCTCTACACCTAACTATTCACCTTTCTTCCTTTTTACTTATCTACTCTAACTTCATTTTTACCTGCCTACATACATACCTACTGTAACTACTAGCTTATCTCCCTTCCTTTTTTACTACAATGACCTAGTTATCTTTCTTTCCTTTTACCTAATTACCTACCTTTCATAATTCTTAGCTAACTACTTACCTTCTTCTTTACCTACCTTCTTCCCTTCTTTTTATCTAATTTCCCCATTTATACCTAATTACCCACCTTTCTTCCCTTTTACCTAATTACCAACCTTTAATAATTTTCACTGCCTACATACTTACCTACCTTTCTTTATTTTTTACCCAGCTGCTTACCTGCCACCCTATTTACCTACCCACCATCCTACTTATCTTTATTTCTTTTAACCTGCGGTACGTACCTACATACAGTAGTGCTTGAACGTTTGTGAAGCCTTTAGAATTTTCTATAGCAAGACAACGACCCTAAGCACACAAGCTGTTCTACCAAAGAATGGTTAAAGAAGAATAAAGTTCATGTTTTGGAACGGCCAAGTCAAAGTCCTGACCTTAATCCAATCGAAATGTTGTGGAAGGACCTGAAGTGAGCAGTTAATGTGAGGAAACCCACCAACATCCCAGAGCTGAAGCTGTTCTGTACGGAGGAATGGGCTAAAATTCCTCCAAGCCGGTGTGCAGGACTGATCAACAGGTACAGGAAATGTTTAGTTGCATTTATTGCTGCACGGGGGGTCACACCAGATACTGAAAGCAAAGGTTCACATACTTTTGCCTCTCACTAATATGTAATATTGGATCATTTTTCTCAATACATAAATGAGCAAGTATAATATGTTTGTCTCATTTGTTTAACTGGGTTCTCTTTATCTACTTTTAGGACTTGTGAGAAAATCTGATGATGTTGTAGATCATATTTATGCAGAAATATAGAAAATTCTAAAGGGTTCCCAAATTTTCAAGCACCACTGTACCTACCTCCATTCATTTATCTGAAAACAAATTACCTACTTTTCTTTCTTTTTACCCACCTACCTACTTATTTGCCTTCCTTCCTTTTTACTTACATTTCTCCTTTATTTTCTCCTTATCTTCATTCTTTCCTACATTCTGCCCTAACTTATTTTTTGCCTTCTTAGCCGTCTTTGTCTGTTTTACCTATCTCGCTTTGTATATAATATAAGGAACCAACCTTTGTGTTTGTATTTTATGCTGTGTTTAAAATTGTAAACAAACAAACAAACAACAACAACATAAGGCTTCTTGAAGATATTTTTTTACACTCAACAATAGTGTGATATTTCTCCATGAAAGCCATAGTTGAGGGAGCATGGCTTGGCTGGTCAGTCTATTAAACTACCAAATAGCTAACTTTCCACATACAATTTCATGCAAAACTACCGACAATTTCAGAACATATTATTTTTACACTCGTTGTTGTACTACAGTCATTCTTTTGGGTAACAGACATGAACCACCACAGTTGATAGTTTCTTCATATTCTGTTGCTATCAGACATTTCAAGCATGGAAATTCTCATGACATTTGAAATTAACGCCTCTAACTCAGATCATATTTCACAAAAGTAAAAGCCCTACAAATTATTAAACCAAACACGGTAGTGCCCAGGACCTGCATAAGGTCAGTCAGGGAAACATGAATGTAAAGGAGCTATTGCATCATATATATTTTTTTATTAAAATGTTTCATTAGATTTCAGAATTTCAATAATGTATTCAATCAAGAAATTTACTGAAGCCATCAACCAGAAATAAGCAATGTTTCCATTTCTTTTAAAGATGTGGGTGTGTTTGTTTTTCAGCCATGCAAAAAAAGCCGGTGGTGACAGAGGTCCGGACCCCCACTGACACATGGAGTGGTCTCGGTTTCTCCAAGTCAATGCCTGCTGAGGCTGTCAAAGAGCTACGGAGTGTGAGCCGTCGCTGCTACAGACCCTACCTAAACAATCAACAGGTAAACACACGCACACAAGAACGCACACCAATAAATGTTAAGGTATTAAGCTGTGATCACAGGTTACTAATTAGATCTGACACATAGTTTATTTTAATTTCAACAGTTTAATAGAATTAGAAGTCTGTACTGAAATACACTGGTGTTTCAAGAACTTTAGTTCTCATAATCATCCTAATAATGATAATGGTGTGTACATGTGTATTTCTTGTTATAGTCATATTGTTCTCAGAATGGCAAGGAAAGAGTGTCTAATGGGAGTGATTCAGAGAACTGGCGAGAGAGACGAGGATCTACATCATCTGTGACATCTTCGTCTTCATCCTCTCCCACCTTCTACTCCTCTTCTTCATTTCCCATGACTGTGTACAGCTCCTGTTCAGGATGCAACAACATGGACAAATTAAGTAAGTGCATCCATAAAGTTTTTACTTTTACTTATGTGCTTTGGTATCATAGCGGTTAAGGTACTGGACTCTGGACCAGAAGGTCCAGGGTTCAAATCCCACCTCTGTCAAGCTGCCACTGTTGGGTCCTTGAGCAAAATCCTTAACTCACAATTGCTTGGATTGTAAGACTGTATCAATTGGATGTCTCTCTGGACAAGGGTGTCTGCTAAATACTGTAAATGTAAATGTACAATCTACAAGAATTAGTATAAAGAGCCTAGCCTTGGAAAACTGGGACTTTTTGAGAACACTATCAATCCAACAGCATATATTTGGGCCCTGAGATGAGATAACTCAGGGTGAAGTTCAAATAACAACAACTGTAAGTGGAGTGTGGTGGTTCAGTCAAAGATGTTCACAAGTTGCTTCTTGTGAGGCCAAGTTCAATCTTGTGTTTTCAGTAGAGAATAAAAGTGTAGTCTCTTTTAATCAAAGACAGTTTCCTCACTTTGACAGGCTGTCAAGTTCAGCCTTGGCCAGCATGTTCAATCACAGCATTTGTATTCTTTTTTTCTATTATCAATGGCAGTGCCAGTTAGTTCACAGAGAGGCCTTAACCCAGTCAGCAGTGTAGTTGTATTTGTTTTACCCAACTTTTAGCCTGGCCTCTTCAGCAGTGGTGTAATTTCCTCTCTACACTTGTTATCCTAGCCAGTCAGCATCCTTGAATGTGTTACAGAGGACAGATCAATAGGAACCACTGGCAAATGCTCTTCAGTGATTACTTGTCCAAGTGTTAAAAATGTCCAAGAAATAATTCACTTATTAAAAAGGTTATTGTTGAAACTGCTATATTGAAGCTACTAAAATGTCCTTGGGTGGCAGTGGGTAGCACTGTTGTCTCACAGCAAGAAGGTCCTAGGTTCAATCCCCAGGTGGGATCCCTGGGTTCTTTCTGTTTGCATGTCCTCCCTGTGTCCGCGTTTGCTTACTCTGGGTACTCCGTTTTCCTCCCACAGTCCAAAGACATGCGTGTTAGATTAATTGGTGTGCCTGTAGTGTGTGAGTGTATGATGGATTGGCGCTCTGTCTATGGTTGTTCCTGCCTTGTGCCCTATGCCACCTGTAAGGCACCAGCTCTCCCGTGACCCTGTCCAACATCAAGTGGATGATAAAGTGAATGAATGAATGATTGAATGAATGAATAAAATGTCCTAATTATGTGAGCAATATAATATATCAGTATGCTCATGGTACGGCTTTAACTACAAAAGAAGATTTGATTAAACTCAAAATCCTGTATGTCCTGTTGCTTTGGGGTTGGACCTTGCAGCTGAGGGACATCTGAATGGCAGCAGAGAAGTTATAACCAGACCAGTGATTGGCAGGTCCAGCCCTGCCCTTCAAACCAAAGATGATCTGCTAGAGTTACTGCAACAGATGGGCCTAGAAAAATATACCCCAGTATTCGAGGAGCAAGAGGTACACAAACAAACATCTGTATGTTTATGCTTGATCTGTTTTTCCAGAGAAAAACATGTATTTCTCTCTACATGTGTTTCAGATAGACTATCAAACATTTCTTACTCTTTCTGAAGACGACTTGAAGGAAGTAGGGGTATCAACATTTGGGGCCAGGAGGAAGATGCTAATGGCTATTTCTGGTAATCTCTTGGGGAGTTAGCTTGAATGTTTTATAGAATTCTAGAAAGAATCAAAAGAATGGGACTGAAATACTATTATGCCTAAACTGTGAGTGTTTTTATTTCCACAAATTACAGACAGTGGGTTATATGGCATAACATTGTTTTCAGTGTCTCTTTATAAGTGTTACTATGCAGTAGATTTCATCCATCTGTCTGCATTCCTGATATATTGTATGTCTGTGTATGCTGCTTTCTGTGTCCAGACCTGAATAAAAATAACATAAAGGTTCCAGAAGCCTCTACAGTTAAGCCTGGCTACCTAGAGGGCGGGGCTAGTGGTCGCCTTCCACGGATCGTCGATGAGGACTTGGCTGCTAAAAGTAACCGCTGGTGAAACAGGACAGGTAATGAGCCGGCTACATTATCCACAATATAGCGCTGTTACGTTTGTGATTCCCACTAGTAGTGACTATCACTTGCCATTAAATGAACACTTCTTAAAGGCCTGACTATTAACATTAAATACAGAGGAGCAACTGGGTTCAACAGGAATGACACTGGAGAGTCACTCGGGTCCCTTCCTCTACTGCTGGCAATATGTGTATATATAGTCTTCTCGTTACTTTACTTGCTTCTCGCAGTTCTCTTGAACTTTTTCTTGAATTATCTGTAAACTTCTCTATAAATATGGAAATATACTGTGACTGTTAAAATGTTTAAATAATTTGGTCCCTTTATTTCTAGAAATGAAAAATAAAATAAAAAAGATGATGTTGAGTCTGCTTCAGTGACACATTGATTTATCATTTTATGTACCATACTTTGTAATGATATACAGTATTCTATTTAAATAATGTTTTACGAACAAGTGAACCACAGCATATGTATCTGCAGTTTAGGACAGAACCATGCTAGATCTATCAAAGCACCATCTATGATTTCATGCTTCACACATAGTGGTAAAACCAACAATTTTCTTAATATGGTTTTGAAGAAAGTGGACAGGCTCATATCCCCGAAACCATGTCTGACAAAATCAATGGCTCTCAATAACAGTAAGTTTTAGGCGGATGAAGCTCAAGTCAAACTGAAATTTTTATTTCTTATTTCTTGCTCTGGTCATGGTCACGGGGTCCGAAGCCTATACTGGAATAAAAGTGGAACAGATGAGCAAATATGTTGAATGGAGAGCCAATCCAGACACCTCCTTCAGACAGACAATCGTGTCTGTCTGACCCCTGAGTCTCAGGACCCGAACACAGGTCACTGCGATGCTGGGCTGGTGAATTGCCACCTGAGCACCTCAACTGAGATATAAAACGCTGAAAAAATAATTTTGTGCATTTTCCTATTCCTTCAGGCATAGTGTCTGACCTGAAGATAAAAAAAAAAAAAACAATTTTCTCTCACTTCAAAAGGAGAAAACTTCTAAACTAGACAAATCTCTAACACAGCATAGTCCTTTTATAATCCAAAAAGAAAATGTCCATTCGACAAGGGAAAAAATGTAACATTATGGGGGTAATATAATTAATAAAGATTTGATTGGTGTCCTTTTGTTTGGTATCCTGTTTTGTACATCTAAGAGTGTAACTAAAATGTACCCAGAGTATTTAAACTATACTAATAGAACTAATAGAAATTACACTGATTTCAACCTTGTTATGTCTATAGTCTATTTTATTGCTTTCACAGGATGTCTTGCTGTCGTTGACCTGTGCCCATTATTTATAAATATGCAGATAACAGCCATAAAGCCATTAAGCACAGAGACTTAAAACATGCCACAGATCTTCTTCTTCTTCTTCTTTCGGCTTCTCCCTTTATCAGGGGTCGCCACCGCGAGTTAAACGTTTCCACCTCACCCTGTCCTCCACGTCCTCTACTCTCACCCCAACTCCCTGCATATCTTCATTTACCACAACCAAATAACTCCTCTTTGGTCTTCCTCTCCGTCTCTTGCCTGGCAGCTCCATCGCCAACATCCTCCTACCAATATATCCACTATCCCTCCTCTGCACATGTCCAAACCATCTCAGTCTTCCCTCTCGAATTTTGTCTCCCAATTTTTCCAACCTGTGTTGTCCCTCTGATGATCTCATTCCTAATCCTGTCCACCCTAGACACTCCTAAAGAGAACCTCAACATCTTAAGTTCTGCCACCTCCATCTCTGCTTCCTGTCTCTTTGTCAGTGCCACTGTCTCTAACCCATACAACAAGGCTGGTCTCACTACTCTCTTATAAATCTTTCCTTTCACTTTTGCTGCAACCCTTTTGTCACACAGCTCTCCTGACACTCTTCTCCACCCACTCCATCCTGCCTGTACTCTCTTCTTCACCTCCTTTCCACACTCCCCCATTTCCTTGGACAGTTGATCCCAAGTACCTGAACTCCTGTACCTTTGTGACCACTGATCCCTGTAGCCTGACTGTTCCACCTGCCTCCCTTTCATTTTACACACAGGTATTCTGTCTTACTACAGTTGACTTTCATTTCTCTCCTTTCCAGATTATACCTCCATCTCTCCAAGTTCTCTTCTACCTGTTCCCTGTTCTCACTACAGATCACAATGTCGTCTGCAAACATCATAGTCCATGGCGATTCCTGTCTGACCTCATCTGTTAGACTGTCCATCACCAGAGCAAATAAGAAGGGACTCAGGGCCGATCCTTGATGCAGTCCCACCTCTACCTTGAAGCTATCTGTCACTCCTACATCACATCTCACCGCTGTCACGCTGTTGTCATACATGTCCTGCACTAATCTAACGTACTTTTCAGCCACTCGAGACTTCCCTCATACACCACCACAGTTCCTCCCTTGGCACCCTGTCATAAGCTTTCTCCAAATCCACAAAGACACAGTGTAGCTCTTTCTGACCATCTCTATACTTCTCCATCAGCAGTCTCAAAGCAAAAATCGCATCCATGGTGCTCTTCCTTGGCATGAAACCATACTGTTGTTCACACACTGTCACCTCCTGTCTGAGCCTAGCTTCCACAACTCTCTCCCAAATCTTCATTGTGTGGCTCATCAACTTTATGCCCCTGTAACAGCCACAACTCTGTACATCACCCTTCTGCTTAAAAATTGGTATAAGTTCTCTCATTCACCAGAATTCCATTGAATAATCTAGTCAAAAAACACCACTCCCAGCTCTCCTAGACTTTTCCATACCTCAACCGGTATGTCATCAGGTCCCACTGCCTTTCCATTTTTCATCCTTTTCAAAGCTTTCCTCACGTCCTTGCTAATCTTTGCTACATCCTGTTCCACAATTTCTACGCCATCCCAATCTTCTTTCCCTTTCATTTTCTACATTCATCAACTCCTCAAAATACTCCTTCCATCCTTCCCTCCCTCACCCTCTCCTCACCTGACAGTACATTTCCATTTCTATCCTTGATCACCCTGACATGCTGCACATCCTTTCCAGCTCTATCTCTCTGTCTCGCCGGCAGATACAACTCCTTCTCTCCTTTCCCTACTGTCTAACCTTTCATATAACTCATCGTAGGCCTTCTTGTTGGCCTTTGCTACCTCCCTCTTCGCCCTGTGCCGCATCTCCTTGTACTCCTGCCTACTCTCTTTAGTCCTCTCCCTGTCCCATTTCTTCTTTGCTGACCTCTTTTCTCTGAATAACCTCCTGCACTTTCTCGTTCCACCACCAGGTTTCCTTTTCATCCTTTGCCCAGACACACCCAGTACCTTTCTACCTGTCTGTTTAATCACTGTTGCTGCTACTACCCAGTCATCTGGGAGCTCTTTCCTATCACCCAAAGCCTTTCTCAGCTCCTCTCTGAACTCCTTACACATTCTTCCTTTCTCAACTTCCACCATTTGGTCCTCTGCTCTGCCTTTGTTCTCTTACTCTTTCTAACCACCAGAGCCATCCTGCACACCACCATCCTGCACACCACCATCCTGCTGCACACCACCATCCGATGCTGCCTAGCTACACTCTCCCCTGCCACTACCTTACAATCACCAATCTCTTTTAAGCAACCTCTTCTACATAGGATGTAGTCTACCTGTGTGCTCCTCCCTCCACTCTTATAAGTCACCCTATGCTCCTCTTTCTTTTGGAAATATGTGTTAACCACAGCCATTTCCATCCTCTTTGCAAAATCCACCACCATCTGTTCTTCTAGGTTCCTATCCTTAACACCAAACCTGCCCATCACTTCCTCATCTCCTTTATTACCTTCACCAACATGGCCATTGAAATCTGCACCAATCACCAGTCTCTCCTCCCTGGGAATGCTCTCAACCACTTCATCTAACTCCCCCCAGAATCTCTCTTTCTCCTCGATTTCACAGCCAACTTGTGGTGCATAGCCACTAACAACATTCACCATTACACCCTCAATTTCCAGCTTCAGACATATTATCCTATCTGACACCCTTTTCACCTCAACGACATTCTTTACATAGTCCTCCTTCAGGACCACACCAACTCCATTTCTCTTCCTATCCACACCATGGTAGAAGAGAGTTAAACCCTGCACCAATGCATCGAGCCTTGCTACCCTTCCACTTTGTCTCCTGCACACACAAAACATCGACCTTTCTCCTCTGCATCATATCAGCCAGCTCTCTACCTTTCCCTGTCATCGTCCCTACATTTAGGGTTGCTACCCTCAGTGCTATATTCTGGCCCCTCCTGATTTCTCTCTGTCTCCTCACACGCTTCCCTCCTCTTCGTCTTCGGCAAACAGTAGTCCAATTTCCGCTGGTACCCTGTTTGCTACCAGTACCAGTGGCGGTCATTGTTAACCCGTGACACGACCGATCTGGTATGGTGAAATTATTATGAACTCGGATACTTTATTTGGCAAATGTTTTACACCGGATGCCCTTCCTGACGCAACCCTCACCATTTATCCGGGCTTGGGACCGGCACTAGAAATACCCTGCCTGAGCAATCTAGCGGCTGGTTAGCTACAGATACACACAATAATTTATTGTAATATAGCAATCAAGTTTTACAGCTAGTGATTCAGGAGCTCTCACAAAGCTGCCTTCATGAATTTGCTGATGTACCAGGACATATTAGCACATATCTGTTTTCTTCTTCCAGGAGGTTAAAACTCATCTGTGGATGAGCCTTCTTATTAGTGCTGGCCGATATGACCTCAAATCAATATCATAATTAATTGAAGATTTTACCTTGATTATGATTAATGAACGATTATTTTGTGTTTTTTGGTCTTGTAGTTCACTGTAAATAAGCTTATGTTCAATCATTAAATCTGGGCATTGTTTTCTAATGAAAGAGTGCATATTGTTGTGATTTTAAAATCACGGGAGAAGGAAATGCACATCAATAACTAATTGTGGTTCTTGAATATTTCAACCAATTGAAATCACAGCACAAATCATTTGAAATGAAAATGTCTATTGAAATAGGTCACATTTTAGTTTTAATGTAAAATACAGGTTCCCTAAAATTTGAAAATAAATAACTTACATATATTGTAAACATAAGACATTTTAAATAATGCCATCTGAAAAGTAGAAAGTAAACAAATATATTAAATATTGCCATGTGCAAGTTTAACAAAGTATTTAAACCCACTGAGCTCCACTGTAGCTATTGGAGTCGTATCATTCGCATTACAGTAGGAAATAGGGTCTGTTATTTCTTTTCTTCTTTTTGAATCCTTTTCAGATTGTGTAGTGTTTGTAAGTGCTTGTGTCATTGACAGCGGCTTTGTAAAGGTACTTGTTACTGGTCAGTCTATCTCTGTTTTTGAGCCACGCACTGTTAATAGTGGGTAGCGTTAACATGATTGTGCTTCAAGTAATGAAAGAGATTGGTAAACCTTTCCCACAGTGTTTACATTTACTTCTTTGTGTTCAATGTCGTCTTCTTTAAAGCCAAACTGTGTCCATATTACAGACACAGCATTTTTCTTTGACACAAGCTGCTCAGTGTTTGAGTTCTCCTCCATGTTGCTTCAGTGTCGCTGACTGGACGGGACTAGTATGTGACTACTTTATTTTAAATTTATTTATTTATTATTTTTTCTTTAAGTATGTTCTTTTTAATTTAGCTTCTGTTTATTTAAATTATTACTATAAATTTATTAATAAGGTAACTTAATTTAATTCTTACAAACATTATGTAGGCTGACCAAGGAGCTTGGGTCCCTTTTTGAGTCTTGGTCCTCCCTAGGTTTCTTCCTAATTTAGGGAATTTTTCTTTGCTACTGTCACCCTAGGCTTGTTCAGTAAGTGCTGGCCTAGATAGTTGTAAAGCTGCCTTGAGACAGTGCTCTGTAGTAAAAAAAAAAAAAAAAGCGCTATAGAAATAAATATATCTGGACTTGACTTATTTATTATTCAGTTTAGGTCTTATTACATTGAGCCCTCACACTGATCCAGAGAAAACTGCTGCCTCTTTGTTTGTGCAGTGAATGGAAATCACTAATCTTAATTTCCTTGTTCTTACAGAAATCTGCACCTCACATAACTCAACAATCAATGAAAGCTAACACTGGACTCATTCAGTGAAAGCTAATAGTGGACAATTATCATTAGACATTTTTGGTATGCTAAGCTGTTCTGTTGTAACGTACCTGCAATTTGGAGCTTCCAGGGAAAATCACACATGCAGGGATCTCATCTGTGTGGAGCAGTTTGGATGGTCATTAGGAAGTTGGCAGGACATGTTTATCAAATCACAGCAGACTGTGTGTGTACAGTAGTGATGTGAGGCAAGTTTTGTCACTTCCAGTAATCTTCTATACACTTACTATTATATGTCTGCAGGTTTGCTTGTAAAGTTTGCATTATTGTGATTTCGTGAAGCCTCTTTATTTACTTACCTAAAGAGAAACCAATTTTAAACGGGAGGCTCAAATCAGCATGCTCTGTTTCAGTTTTAAAGGGCAACTCTCCAGAGTATTTCATATAGAAATGCACCCAGACTCCAGACAGTGGCAGGGCAGATGTGACATTTTTCATCAACTATCCAATCAAGAGGCACATATTTCTTAGTTCCTGTGTAAAAGAGTGAGAAGAGAGCTGGTAGCATCATCTCAGAAATGCTCCTTGACTGCAATATGTTAGCTTCAGTAATCTCTGTGATCATTTTACCTAAAAAATGTCTGGAGCAAGTCACAATTGTCAAAGTCTATCAACTTCACCATTAAAGTTTTGTGATTCACAAGAATGTTACAAGGCAAGATGTCTACGTGAAGAATGCCGCGATCACAGCAGTGGTGTGCACCCAGAACCACTTGGCGCATGATGACTTTAACCACATATTCAGTCGTTTGTCTTACAAACTCCATCAAAGGCGCTTCCAAAGCCTCTAATCATATTAATAGTTAGTCAATGTCCAAATAGTTTATTACTTTATTATAACCCAAATCAGAAAAAGGTGGGAGAGTAGGTAAAATGCAGAAAAAAATACTTTGACTTTAATGTCATTGGGTGTAAGTGTAAACAGTATAAAGCAAAGATATTTCATGTTTTGTTCGGTCACCGTTTCATTTCATTTGGTAATATCTGCATTTCAGGCCTGGAATACATTCCAAAAAAACGTTGAGACAGGAGCAATTTAGGGCTAGTAATGAGGTAAAAAGAACTAAATAACACATATAACATAATAGACCAATCATGTTGTTTATTAACTATGTAAATACAATTATAAAATGAGAATACAATATAATATAAAAAACACTATGGCAGCAGGACATGAGGATCTTTTCAAATGGCATTATCATAAATATTTAAAGATCTTGTTATGAGTGTAATGATGGTCTTAGGCCACAGAACCAACAAGAATTGAAATAAAGCTACCTTAGTGTCATGTGGTCTGTCCTCATCAGCCATAGTGATGACTTTCTGTTTTACTCAGATCCAAATGTGTTATATCTTTTGAATCAGCCTGCAACACACAGCTCACACACACACACCCACACACACCATATAGCACATCAATTAATAGAGGAGATGCAGTATAATGTTTTAATACACTTTATTTATTTATTGACAAGACCTTACCAGACCTTACTGGACCATACAGTCAGGTTTTTCTGAATAAAATCAAATAATAAAAAAAAAACTTTTATTATTACTGTTAATAAAAACTGGACCTTGAAGGAGAAACCACCTGGAAGCAAAAGTGTCTGATGTTCACATAGTGTGTAACTGAACACAGCCACAGACACAGCCACAGTAGTCACCCTGATTTAAAAATAAATCAAACACTTAAAACCATGGAATTCCACAGGTATTCCTAGAACGTGATGAATGAACCAATCAAATGGCACATGTATGCAGATTATGAGCCTGAACAATCAAACCTCCAATATCGTACATTTACATTTATCGACACGCTAAACCAGAGCTATAATCTTATCATTTATAATCCAAGCTATTGTGGGTTAAGAGCTTAACCAAAGGACCCACCAGCAACAGTTTGGCAGAGGTGGGACATAACCCTGCACCTTTGGGTCCAAGTCCATAATAGTGCTTGAAATTTATAACCTTAGCTTAATTATCACATTTCTCTGTATTCTGATTCTCTAGATGCTTAATTTATAATTTATTATTCGTACAGAAATGCATATTAAAATGGAAGCTCCACACCCACATTACAGTAAAGCATCATCCCGGTAATAATAGGTTGAATTTAACAATGCTTGTCCCCACAGAAACAGACAGATTACACCAGAGTTATTGTGTGGCAGATGATGGTACAGTGGTGTCAACATCCAACATGGAAACAATCCAGTTCTGATGATGCAACTTATCACTCACAACCCCATCTCTCATTATGTTTCAATCCCTGGCTACGACCCTGCTACGTGCATTCGTGAGCTCCTGCTGGTAAAACCCTACTCACGTGCTAATCGCGCCCTCTTGTGGAGAATCTGTATTATTGTAGAGAAAAAAATCAATGTACATTTTACAAGACATGTTCTTAACATGTACACAAACTTATTAGCCATGGCAATTTTTAAAAACATTATTATGAGTTTTGACAGTGGTATTGTATTTTGTGCAGCAGAACAAAACAACGGCCCCAATATGAATGATAGAAATTCACGTTGTGGAAGTATGAGACCAACAGAAGAAGCCTAAACCAAATCAGTATTTCATGTGACCACCCTTAGCTTAGAAATAACATCAGTTATTTTAGGTACACTGATTTAGAGTTTTTAATGGTAGTCAGAGGTATGTTCTCCAAAACCTCTTGGACAACCTGCCACAGTTCCTCTGAAGACTGGATGTGTCACTTGCTTCTGTTTGCGTAATGCCAGACTGACTGAATAATGCTGAGATCAGGGCTCTGTGGGGGGCATATCATCTGCTGTAGGACTTGCTATAGGTAGGTATTTATGACTCTGGCCATGGGTTTGAGGTCCTTGTCATGCTGGAAAATGAATTTAGTACCGGTCGGTGATGGAACCGTATGATGCATAAGAATCTAAGTGTACTTCTCAGTTGTGAGGAGTGAGTAGTGGTCAAATCACCAACTTCAATTGCAAAAACACAACAACAAACCTGTAGGGAACCTCACACTTGTATGCTGTGAAATTTCAGCTTTGGAGTGACCTTGCTCATGCAGGATAATTGCCTTGTATCTTGTTATTGTACTCATTTTTACCATGATGTAAAATGTTAAGGTTAAACTGCTACCATATATCACAGCGATCCCTTTTTAGGATCCTTGTCCCTCACCAAGCTGCATTACCTTTGCACAGCTGCTTCTCCTTCTCTTAATCATTTACACCAATCTGCAGAAATAACATTGATCAATAGTACTTGGTTGTTAGATTTGTTTGATCATACACTGAACTACATGCCCAAAGTGTCCCGAATTTTGTATCAGGAAAGTGCTGTTACACACTCTGTTGAATACAAGATAGAAAATTATTCTTCAGTGGCTACTGACTTTTTATTGCCAGCAGCCATGTGTAATAGTCAGCTAAAACACACAGATTAAGCAGGAATGCTTAAGAATTTTAGAAGTTTGAGTAAATTATTCTCTATCCCTCTCTTTCTGCCCATGCAGTCCTCAGCTTCTTTAGCTCTGGTTTGTACTTTCTTTTTCTATAATTATCTGTAATGGAAGACTTTAACACAAACCATTCCCTGTTATCTATTGATTGTGTTGTTAAATGTGATTTTAACAAACCATTAAACAGTTTTATTTCATACAAGAGCATTTCTCTCATGCAGAGTGTAATGGTGCATGTAATGATACAGTAGGGGATCGGTGGCTGAGGTAACCATTTAGCAGGACCTTTTACCATGCCTTTATGAATGTGAACAAAGCAGAGTTACACAGTTGTACACCACACACACACACACACACACACACACACACACGGCTCTCTAGCCTTGTCAGTACTTCCAATTACAAGTTATTACTCTATTCAATTCAGCTGTGTCCTAAAGCAAATATTTCAGCTCTTTTGCATGTTCAAATGTTGTACAACACACACACACACGCACACGCACACGCACACACATTTGTCTCCCTATTCTTGTCAGTACTTTCCATTGACAAATGATTACTGTATTTAATTCAACTCAGTCTCCTAAAGCAAATCCTTTAGCTCTTCTCGATGTTCAGATGTTTTGGTCCTTAAAATATATAAACTTGAAACTCAAGTGTTGCCTTGCATTGACCAAAGAATGTCATGGGAAATGGCGATTCGGTGCTTAAGGTACTGAACTATTGACCAAAAGGGTAAGGGGTAAGTTCCAGCACTGAAATCACTACTGGTCCTTAACCCTCAGCTGCTTGGATTGGATTGGATTGATGTATGAGAGAAACAGTTATTGAATCGTTCTGAATAAGACTAAAAATATAAAGTAAAAGTTTGTGTAATTAAATCTACAAAGTAGATCATCCTACCATAGTTTAATGCACAATCCCCAGTTTCCCTATATCCCTCTCTCTTCCATTGAACTGTAAAGTTTAAAAAAAGCCTTGGCTGTGCTGATCCTCTTAATTTTGCTTCCGTAGATACTGTAATGGAGGTGTAGAACAAGGACACTCGCTCCTAAACAGTAAGACGGCTGATTGGATTACTGTGAAATGAATCCACTGCGAATTCATTACATGCTCCTAGAAATA
Source organism: Ancistrus triradiatus (assembly GCA_025084515.1). Taxonomy (NCBI): domain Eukaryota; kingdom Metazoa; phylum Chordata; class Actinopteri; order Siluriformes; family Loricariidae; genus Ancistrus; species Ancistrus triradiatus. The sequence continues at coordinate 117,867 of JAJAGP010000282.1, read as the reverse complement.
CACAGATTATCATTAGAGGATCTCCAGAGAATAAAGGTGAGAATAACGGTGGCAATGATAAGAGGATTTTGTCTGAAGGACTGAAGGGATTTTTGAGATTGTAAAGAGAGCTTCCAGGCAGATAAATGGAGTGGACAGAGAAATAATATTACAAGGGGGAGAGAAAAAAGAAAAGACACATATGGCATGCAGACTATTACCCCAAAAAACATGTTTATGATACATGTATAGTATTAAATGAAATCTAAAATAGTCTTAAACGTTAAAAGGCACATAATAACATTTGCAGACAATTCAGCAGCTGCAGCTTGTCTGGGACATAGTTCCTTTCAGTAGGACAGATTTTATTGGCATACTTGTCTGATTTTTATACTAAAATATAACCAATTGTTTGTTCTTATGTAATTAGACGTTTTTATTTTGTGTCCTGAAGACATTAAAACATACACCATTAAAAGGGAGCTAAATTTATGAAAATCATTAGCGTTTGGATTCAGGGATATTCTACTCCTCAATTTAAAAATCCCATTCATTCATTTTCATACAGTTGTGGTCAACATTATTGACACACTTGATTAGTATAAAAAGGCCAATATCTTCAGAAATAAGTGGATATGTACAAACTTTGTATCATTTATAATATTTTAAAAACATGTCCAATTACATTCAGTAAAAAGTTGACCTGTCAATATACATGAAGTCATTAAAAAAAAGAAGTAACATAGCATATGACAAGGACAGGATAAACGGCACTCTTCTCTAATATCTGTTTGCACATCCTTTGGTGACAATGACAGCCTCCAAGCATGTCTTTTGTAAAAAGCTTCTTGCACCTATCTGCTGGTAGTTTCTTCCACTCTTCAACTATCATTCCCTCAAGCTCTTGAATGTTTGCAGAGCACCCAGGAGACCACACTGGGTGCTACTCCTGTCAGCTAAGGACATTCAACTGAGGCTACAATTCACACAGGCTCACCAAAATTGGACAGTAGAAGATTGGTGAGTCCCAATTTCTGCTGTGACATTCGGATGGTAGGGTCAAGATTTGTCATAAACAACTTCAAACCATGGATCCAGCCTGCCTTGTATCAACAGTTCAGGATGCAAATGGTGGTGTATAGGTGTGGGGGATATTTACCAATCCAGTAGCACAGCTTTGGGGATGTGATGGAATGTCATGGATGTGCATCTGACAAATCTGCAGCAACTAAGTGATGCAATCGTGTCAATATGGAGCAAAATGCCTAAGGAATATTTTCAGCACCTTGTTGAATCTATGCCACAAAGAACAAAAGTTCTGAAGACCAAAGGGGTTCCAATCTGCTACGATGTATCTAATAAAGTGGTCTAAGTGTGTTTATATATATATATATATATATATATATATATATATATATATACATACATACATACATACATACATACATACATACATACATCGACATAGAGAGATGATATATATATATTCTATATATAATATAATTTTGAGATTTTAGAGATATATATATATAGATATATATATATATATTATATACACACACACACAACACCACACACACAAAACACACACACACATATAGATATATATATATATATAGATCTATATATATATATATATATAGAGAATATATATATATTTGTGTGTGTGTGTGTGTGTGTGTATATATATTACACATAATATATATATATATATGTGTGTACGATATTATATATATAGTATATATATGATATAATATATATATATATATACGACGATATATATATAAAAACACACTTAGGCCACTTTATTAGATATATATATATATATATACACACACACACACACATGCAGACAAAGGGAGAACATTCACACAAGGCCAATCCACACCAATCTACCAGGCCATGGATTAAACCACGGTTTGAATGACTGATACTGATGGATAGGAAAAGTATAATAAAATAAAATAATTAAATCCCAGAAGCTCTGAGCACATTTCCGTGTACTTTAGGCTACTTTAGAAAAAAAGTGTACTTTGAATTTGTATTTCACTTTTGAATTAATTCTATACCATTTCACTCCATCTTGCATTTACATTGAGTCATAAGGGCATTGCTAAAAGGTCCTAGAGTAGCAGCCTGGCTCAACCATGTGGTCCATAGTGCATTTTTGTTTCAATTCTGCTTTTAGTGCTATCCTTCTGTTGGCTTACCAGCACTGCACTCGTATGTATTAGGACGTGTTCCATGTGATGTTTGTTTGATTGTTTGTATATTTGTTTATTTAATATCTATTTATTTAATATAGCTGTAATTCTGCAGTAAGTAGTATTTTCTTTATTATTTACAGAGAGGTTGTCAAATGATACAGTAGTAAACAGTTTGATAAGCAGGGGACTGTGATTTTTATGATACAAAAAGCATAGATGGGATCACAGATTTGAGAGCTAAAAACAGATTACATACATAAACATGAGTATGCGTAGGATTTATAAAGTGTTTTTGTAGTTCTTTTAAAAGTCTTTACATGCTGCAGCTGTTCCAAATGTCTGAGGTATTCAGTTCAGACACAGTACTCAATTATGCTCTCTTGCACCCTTGATAAGGCTGGCTGGCTACCATATTAACAACGCATGCGATTCCAGGATGCTGTACAGTATTTAGATGGAAAATGTGTGTGTGTGTGTGTGTGTGTGTGTGTGTGTGTGTGTGTGCACTGACATTATGTTGGTCATGTCAAGGAGGTCCTGTATATCTGAAGAGTAGCAATGATTTATGAGCAGCATTGAAATATTGATAAAAAGAAAACATGGACATGATTAACATCAACTCTTTCATTGCCACTGGCTTCAGTGTAACCTTGCTGAGCATGCTGTTGTGTTAGCACAGTGCAATCACAAAGTGACACAGTTCAAGTAGGAGACGAAGGCTACTTGGCATGGATGAGAGATGGATGGGATGGGAGGGATGGATGGATGGGAGAGATAGATGAGAGGGTTGGATGGATTGATGGGTTGGGAGATATGGATAAATGAACAGACAGACTGCGGGTAGTTCTGTTACAACTCAACACTACTCCTGCTGTCACTACCTACTAAGCTCCTTATCACTGGGAGCAAGTCGAAAATACTCATTTGGTGGCAACTTTGTTGCTCTAATGGAAAAATGATTGAAGGTTTCACAGAACAGAGAATAAAAACAGTATTAAAGCAATAAACACTGCAACACAGAGAGCATGTTTGTCAGAAAAGTGCCACATCCATTCTCTGTAAATCTGCAACAGCTCTCTCTATGCTATTCCTTATTATTATTAAATCACTGGAGTGTGTATCAATAATGATAGTTCTGCAGATCCTCCTACTGTTCCTGTGTGTTACCTCACAATGAATGGTTCAGCTTTTAGTAGTATCTGCAAGATATTATAATCCAGTCTGAACTGTCAAATAAAATGCCACTTACGGATCATTGCTCAGACACACTGTGGTGGAAGATCTGTGACTGTTTGTCATCTTAAAATAGGAAAATTGTTTCAGAAGATGAATAATAATAATAATATGACAACAGTAATCTTCTTGATTTTTCTTTTCTGTGTTTAAACTGTGCTGACAAGTGATGTCATTTTATTGCAGATTTTCATTTCAGGTCCTTATTAAAATGCCACTTCTGAAGCTCTAAGCACTTCAAAAATAAAGCACGTTAAACTCTGCTTTTCTTGTTGTTCCCCTTCATCTCTTTTGAGTTAATTCTGTACATTCTCACTTAATCTTACAGTACATTTGCACAGTCATTTAGCCTTCAATCTTATATCCAGAATATCTCACAAGGTACAATCCAATCAGTTGGGGGTAGAGGCTTTTATTAAAGATACAATAATGGCAGCTTGGTCATGCCGATGCTTGAACCATGGACCTTCTGGACCATAGTCCATTACCATTTCAGATGTTCTTGGTTTAGTACTGTCCTTTGTTTGGCTTACTATCACTACACCTATGTGTATTATGACATGTTCCATGTAATGTTTGTTTAAACGTCACATTAGCATAAACAGCTATTTATGACAGGAGCAGTGCTATAGCAATACTAGTCAGGCACATTTACACTGGGAAATTTTAGAACGACCACTTAAACTAACACATGTCTTTGGCATGTGGGTAAAAACCAGAGTACATGGTGTAAATTCATGTGGAAATGTAAACAAGAGGAGTCCTAGGTCAGGATCTGGGATCTCTAGTGCTGTCTGGCTTGCGTCACCGTACCACCCTGTTCTATCTATTGTATATGAAGGTGAATGGAGGTGTCTCATACAAATTATTTGTAAATAAGGGCTGATTGCACATGCACACAAGCCAGAATCACCATTTGTACAGTGTTACAGAAACTGGGTTTTCTTGAATAGTGCTCTAAAGATTAACTGGACTTTTGTCTAGTGATTTCATCCCTTATTAAAAATAATTAGTTCCGTAAAATTCATTTCAATACAATCTTTTATGTTAAGCCATGGCCACCAAAACATGAGTTATTTGACTACATAAATGTATTTGGGAAAGGAAACAGAAATGCAGAATCAGCAAATCACTCCCTGTCTCCAGTTTTTTTAACATCTACACACAAATGGCAAAAGTGAAAATGCCCAAGACAGCATTTTTCAAAAAAATTGTATGCCACCTTCTTTTTCATCCACAGTGATCATCTCTGTGTAGGGAAAGTGCAAATTCTGACAGATTTCTTCTTTTTTACAGCAAGCTATTCCTCCAGATCAGTATATGACTCTGCATTTTTCCAAAACGTGTTTCTTTGTTATTCATTTCTTGCTATTAAATGGATACATTCTCCAATAATCTGCTTTTTACTCCCTTTTCTTTCTCTCTGAATATTGCAGTTTTCTCGCTCATTTATCATAACTGCTCTGAACTGGGATCCATATATACAATAGAGAAACAGATGCTCTCATAATATGTAACATAACTCAAAACTGTGCATTCACTGTAATGAAAACTCTTGTCATGTTCTGGGTAAGAAGGGATAAGGAAAACTGACAAATGAGCAAATCCATGTGCTTTATTGACATTAGACATGGTGAGAACACAGTTCAAACATGAAGGCTTGGCTTCTTTCATGCTGGAAAGAACTAATCTTAACAGAGAACCTGGTTAACTAATCTTAACAGCCAACACTAGGTGCTAACACAAACAATGGGACATGTGGCTAACAGTAAGCACTAACACAGAAAAACGTAATAGACAGACAATAGACTAACCATTAACACAACTAGTGCTAATAGAAACATACAAACAATACTCAGTGCTAAAACACACATACAATGCTAAAACAAACAAGAGTGCAAATACAAACAGATTAGGTGGGTGTTGTTTGCATTTTATCGATTCCAATTCGATTCTGGTTCCTATAGATTCCAAGTTTCTATTCCAAAATGGTAAAAAAAAGTGCCAAATGTTAGTATATTGTTATCTTTTATATTTCAACTTCAAAATTAATCATTTTTACATTAAAGTTTTTTTCTTTCCATTTAAACCTATTATATGCAAAAATCTTAATGTACTAAAACAGCAACCTGGGAACACCAAATGTCTCTCAGTTACTACTGTTGATACGTACTCTCTACTGCTGAAATGACGAACATGGGAAAGTAATGTAAGAGAAGTTTAATGTTCTTAGGTCATTGTTTTAGGACATTAAACCATGGTGAGCTTTATTCAAATTCCGCTTTAGACTCTCCCGAATAACACAGCGTTTGGGCTAAGACACCACAGACAGCTGAACACTGCACATTACTGAAGCTCAGTATCATGCTGATGCTTTAGATGTTTTGCCATGTTGGAGGTACAGCTTCCTTTATAACAATTTTCCACACATATTGGATTTAGTCTTTTGTTTTCTTTTAAAGCAGAGTCAAACATTTGAGTGCTTTTGAGCACCGATCTTGTGCTCATGTTCATGTTTTTTTGTATAAAAAAAAAAAACATGTGATGACATACATGATTACACTGGTCCTAGCAGATAGATGCCTCCTTATTACACACGTGTTTTTGCACTAATCATGGCCGTATATTTAAAGCATGAAATGCGTTAGTAGGAACTGATAAGCTGAATTGGAATTCTATTGGAAATCGAATACCCAACCCTAGAGCTAACACTAGCAAAGAGCTAGGCTAAAGTGTAATGTACAGAACATAGAACAATACATGAACAAGAAGTAGAAACACCAACCCACTAACCAGACATACAGCATGGGGGGAACCAGGAGCCAAGAAAACAGGATGTGTGTGGTGTGCAGTGACCGGACCAAGGAATAAACAGAAGTGAGGGCTTATATATGATTAGTACAGCAGGCAGTAATTGAACAGCCTGCTGTGAAAGTCAAAGTGGGTCAGAGGAGAGCCATGTTGGATAATTTGGCTCTCCAGCTCATATCATCCAGACATAGCCCCCCAAGATTGAGGCAGGGGGTGAGACGGGGGTGGCCTGAGGCACAACTGACAACCGTAGGAGTCACAGGAGTGTTGGGAACTGCAGATGGAGACAGAGGCGTTCTCAGGAGAAGCAGACATTTACATTTACATTTACAGTATTGCAGACGCCCTTATCCAGAGCGACTTGCATACCGTCTTACAATCCAAGCAATTGTGGCTTAAGGGTCTTGCTCAAGGACCCAACAGTAGCAGCTTGGCAGAGGTGGGATTTCAGCTTGGCAGAGTTCCTTACCCGCTAGACTACCACAGTCCGCAGACAGTGATGCATTTGGGGTCTTGGAGGTCAAGTAACGTGAGTCAACTCTGGAGTTGAAACAAGAACCTCAATAGCTATAACAGAAATCACAGGAGTCATCTCCGGAGTCACTGTAGTCAAAACAGAAGTCCCTGGAGTTGAGACATCAAACAGAGAAGGGGCCTCTAGAGTGGCTTCAGGCTCAGCAGGAGTCTCTGGTGATGAGGAGCCTCAATATGTTGCCGAGGAGTCAGGGGCCGCCGTTGCGAAGCTAGGCACAGCTCATCTGTGGAAGGCAAATAGGGCCAGAGGCGGGCCATTTAGGATCATGTCGCTCTCCATCACACACCATCCTAACAACTCCAATAAGAGAAGTTTAGAGAATAAATACTATATATACTGTATATATATATATATATATATATATATATATATATATATATATGTGGTGATATATAAGTAGGAAAAAATACATTTACATTATGATGCAGATAAATATATTGTCCCAGATTTGGTGAGTCTAACCATGACAATATTCGTCTTTAAATGCAATTATAGTGGTGCTTGAAAGTTTGTGAACCCTTTAGAATTTTCTAGATTTCTGCATAAATATGACCTAAAACATCATCAGATTTTCACACAAGTCCTAAAAGTAGATAAAGAGAACCCATTTCAACAAATGAGACAAAACTATTATACTTGGTCATTTGTTTATTGAGGAAATATCCAATATTACATATTAGTGAGTGACAAAAGTATGTGAATCTTTGCTTTCAGTACCTGATGTGACCCCCCCCCCCCCTGTGCAGCAATAACTGCAACTAAACATTTCCTGTAACTGTTGTTCAGTCCTGCACACCCAGTCCTCCCCAGAACAGCCTGGTGGGTTTCCTCACATTAACTGCTCGCTTCAGGTCCTTCCACAACATTTTCATTGGATTAAGATCAGGACTTTGACTTGGCCATTCCAAAACATTAATTTTATTCTTCTTTAACCATTCTTTGGTAGAACCCCTTGTGTGCTTAGGGTCGTTGTCTTGCTGCATGACTAGAATGCAGTGTTTTCCTTTCTCCAAACATAATGCCTTTCTTTTAAGCCAAAAAGTTCTATTTTAGTCTCATCTGTCCACAAAACATTCTTCCAATAGCCTTCTGTCTTGTCCACGTGATCTTTATCAAACTGCAGATGAGCAGCAATGTTCTTTTTGGAGAGCAGTGGCTTTCTCCTTGCAACCCTGCCATGCACACCATCATTGTACATCATTTCCGCCATTTGTACACAACCTGTCTGACTGTAGATTGGTCGAGTAGAAACTCTTTAAAATAGTTTTGTAACCTTATGAACCTCTTTTTCTGAGCTCCCCAGAAATCTCCCTTATTCATATAATATTTTTGTCTCAATTGTTTAACTGGGTTCTCTTTATCTATTTTTAAGACTTGTGTGACAAGCTGATGATGTTTTAGGTCATATTTATGCAGAAATCTAGAAAATTCTAAAGGGTTCACAAACTTTCGAGCACCACTGTATACAGCAAATGTAATCTAACGTTCCAGGAACCTATTTAGAAAACTGTGAAGGACATTTCTCTTAGTCCATATAGGCCCAAAGAAACAGCCACTGGTATTTTGGAACACAACTGTTCAAAAGCCAGGTTTAAGTCTCCTTTTTATTTGCTCTCTATCTGTGTCTCTTTGTATGATTTGGATATGACTAAAGATCATTGCAGTAACTGCTCACTTTCTCAAACTTTCTTTATCTCTCTCAAATGATATTAGCTAAATTGCATTAATCGCTGATGTTCTTGTTTTCATAAAGTTTAGTTAATATTACATTAAGATCCTGTTGCAATCAGTGTCAGAAAAGAACTTAATAACCATTTTTATAAACCTTCTGCAAACGTAACTGAGAAACCTCCTACTAAGAAAGTCCAAATTGTTTGTAATTAAAAAAATAATTTCACAGTTCTTATACCCTCTTGATGCTTGAAGCACTCCTGTAAAGTTTATTCACCAATTATGGTTTTATTCTACTCTTTCTTTTCAGTCCATGCCATTTTAATTATGCATTGGTCCTATGAGAAGAGTCAGGAGTTCATTAGCTGCAATTACTCATAACCTCTTCTCGGCAAACTGAAAAATTCTGCGCCCTGTAAAATAATGATCAACTGAACATTCAATTCCAATTACCAATTTACACAGCTTTGTACCGAACATGTGTTAGTAATGAATACTACACTATTGAGATATCACTGAAAAAAGAATAGAACAATTAAATAAAAAATATATTGGGTTCATGACTGTCTGCAATTAAATAGAAAAAATAGTAATATATTGCAGAGAAACACTTGAGTATTTGATTCCACCATGATTAATGAATAATATAGTCACTTTTCTAAACATTTAATGAAATTGAAGGGGAAGCTGGGCTTCCCATATTGTCTAATGCAATAGCCTATGGTTCAGAGCCACCCCAACCCTACTAGCTATCCATTAGTAATCTATAAGCTGTCTTGATCTCTAATAGTTAATTCTGTAATGTGAACTGAAGAGTAGGTGCATAGAGGTCAACCAGACAGATCATTAGTTTAAATGGGACAGGTGACATGCAATTCAGGTTCAACCTCTCAGATCCTAAAACTCACACTCACTCTTCATTCAGCAGCTCAAACTAACAGCCAGTTCCTCGATCCCTCCCTCTCTCCTTTTCACTCACCCACCATCTCTCATCTCGTGTGTAAATTGTTCAGTCATTGTTGATGGATGATTGGGTGGATGAACTGTGTCCTCAGTTGCATCTGGATTTCCAAGTTCATGTAATCCCCTACCCCTTTACATCTATCCATCTTTTCACCAACTCTCACCTCTCCAATTATTCCTCCCTCCTTCTCTCTGTCATCTCTAGTGCAGTTGGGTTAAAGTCCTGTTAGAAGTAAACAGATGCAAATGAAGGGGTACTCACTGCAATCTCCCCTGTATACATACCCCCTTCCACACACACCCACACACACGCACATTTCAGTATTTCACTTTAGAATCTCATTCTAGTCATTTTTGATAGAGTACTTCTGGAAGGTCACTGCATGTGCTAAATCTTTCTTTCATATTTTCTCATCACTACATTTTTCTCTCTCTTTCTATCTCCATCTGTAACTTCATTTTCCCATTTCCTCCATTTATAAAGTTCATTTTTTGCTGCCCTTGAACAGGCAGCTTATCCTACCAACTGACTGTTTGGTTCACTGCAATCTACAGCTGTATTATTTAATGCCGATTAATGTCTTCACTTATTATTGTATTGTATAGTGTTGTTTTAAGAACTGGATGGATGATGTATTAGGCAATGACATCAGGTGGTTGCATGAGAGTTGTATTTATCTCAAGTATTAGGCCATTCATCTAAAGTGACTCCCAGCTCAATAATTTGCTCATTTATTTGAAGGTCCTGGGTTTAATCCCAGGGTGGAGTGGCCTAGGTCCTTTCTGTGTGGAATCTGCATGTCCTCCCCGTGTTCGCATGGGTTTACCCCAGGTACTCTGGTTTCCTCCCACAGTCCAAAGACATGCGTGTTAGGCTAACTGATTATGCGAAATTTGCATTCACTTGACTGTGTACAGTGGTGCTTGAAAGTTTGTGAACCCTTTAGAATTTTCTGTATTTCTGCATAAATATGACCTAAAACATCATCAGATTTTAACACATGTCCTAAAAGTAGATAAAGAGAACTCAGTTAAACAAATGAGACAAAAATAGTATACTTGGTCATTTATTTGTTGAGGAAAATGACCCAATATTACATATTAGTGAGTGGAAAAAGTATATGAACCTTTGCTTTCAGTATCTGGTGTGACCCCCCCTGTGCAGCAATAACTGCAACTAAACATTTCCTATAACTGTTGATCAGTCCTGCACACTGGCTTGGAGGAATTTTAGCCCATTCCTCCCTACAGAACAGCTTCAGCTCTGGGATGTTGGTGGGTTTCCTCACATTAACTGCTCACTTCAGGTCCTTCCACAACATTTCCATTGGATTAAGGTCAGGACTTTGACTTGGCAATTCCAAAACATGAACTTTATTCTTCTTTAACCATTCTTTGGTAGAACGACTTGTGTGCTTAGGGTCGTTGTCTTGCTGCATGACCCACCTTCTCTTGAGATTCAGTTCATGGACAGATGTCCTGATATTTTCCTTTGGAATTCTCTGATATAATTCAGAATTCATTGTTCCATCAATGATGGCAAGCTGTCCTGGCCCAGATGCAGCAAAACAGGCCCAAACCATGATACCACCACCACCACCATGTTTCACACATGGGATAAGATTCTCATGCTGGAATGCAGTGTTTTCCTTTCTCCAAACATAACGCTTTTTTTTTTTACCAAAAAAGTTCTATTTTGATCTCATGCATCAACAAAACATTCTTCCAATAGCCTTCTGACTTGTCCACATGATCTTTAGCAAACTGCAGACAAGCAGCAATGTTCTTTTTGGAGAGCAGTGGCTTTCTCCTTGCAACCCTGCCATGCACACCATTGTTGTTCGGTGTTCTTCTGATGGTGGACTCATGAACATTAACATTAGAAAATCTGAGAGAGGCTTTCAGTTGCTTAGAAGTTACCCTGAGGACTATCACACCTTGCTCTTGGAGTGATCTTTGTTGGTCGACCACTCCTGGGGACCTCCTGGGTAACAATTTCCTCCATTTGTACACAATCTGTCTGACTGCGGGACTCTTTAGAGATGGTTTTGTAACCTTTTCCAGCCTGATGAGCATCAAGAACTTAGAAATCTCCTGTGTTCGTGCCATGATACACTTCCACAAACGTGTTGCGAAGAGCAGACTTTGATAGATCCCTGTTCTTTAAATAAAACAGGGTGCCCACTCACACCTGATTGTCCTCCCATTGACTGAAAACACCTGACTCTAATTTCACCTTCAAATTAACTGCTACTCCTAGAGGTTCACATGCTTTTGCCACTCACTAATATGGAATATTGGATCATTTTCCTCAATAAATTAATGACCAAGTATAATATTTTGTCTCATTTGTTTAACTGGGTTCTCTTTATCTACTTTTAAGACTTGTGTGAAAATCTGATGATGTTTTAGGTCATATTTATGCAGAAATACAGAAAATTCTAAAGGGTTCACAAACTTTCAAGCACCACTGTATATAAATATGACTAGTCTTGATGTAACCGTGCGTATGGATGTAACCTTGTCTGTGTTGCTAAAATTGCCACTGATGCGGATAACGACATTAAATAATCCAAATTAACAAAACTAGATTTTTTTCTGCATGTCTGACATGATTGGATACCTCATTCTGTGATCAAAATACAATAAATATGGACTCCATTTTCACACTATTTACCCCAACTGAATGTTTTTATAGAAATAATTCAAGTAATTTCTATCTTGACTTCATTTTCCAGTGTGTCTTTGTGTGAATGTGTCTGCATTTTTAAGCATGTGTAGGATGTCTGAATTTTCAGTGCCTTTTTAATCTAGAGATGTAACAATGTAGTAATATAATGAAGAGACACGTATAAATTGAGCACTTTAAAATATGTCAAAGATCAAGGGAAAAGGGGTGTGTACGGGGACGCATGCATACTGTAAATGTGAGAGAGAAAATGAATGTGAAAGAAGTAGAAGAGATTTGCACTGACATGTATCACTGTGCGCATTTAAGGATCACATCAAGCTGTCACAATAGCAGGACAGCTGGTACCCACTCCAACCCTACCCACCTACTTATCTACCTACTCACTCATTACTATAACCACAACCTACTTTATCCATTCATCTGTCTGTCATGTACGAGTGGGTGTTCATTTATTTCACCAGCACAGTAGCACCCCTTTATAAATCACAGAAAAATAATTGGCTATTAAATAAGGAGCCTGGCCTGTGTAACAACCTTTAATACTAGGTCTTTTTTCTTTGCTCATTATTGCTTAATTATTAAGCTTACACATAAACTCAAGACTTGGAATCAGTTGTTTGCTATTGGAAATTAAATACCATTTTGTGTTCAATCCAACGGCTACCATGTCAGATGAGTACCTATCTGACTCATCCAAAACAATACAAAATTGCATCAAAAAGAAAGTGGTTGTCCAAGATGACTGTTTCCATTAATTATACCTTTCAGCTCAACATTGAAGTGTCTGTAGTTGGCGTTTAGATCATTGTTATACAAATTACAACAGTATTTATGGAAGAAGGCATTAATCATCTCTGAGTTCCTCTCATATCAGATATGTTTGCTACGTTTGTTGCTGTCTCTGGATGTTTTAGTCAGCCCTTTTGTTAACAGATTTAATTTCTCACAATTAATTTGTGATTAATCATTTGGGTATCAATGTAGAGTTTGTTTAATTGTTAAGGTTCCTGCTCTTGTAACACTGGTTCCTACAGTTAGGTGAATAGGTTTAAGAAAGGGCTTCCACTTTTCTGAAGTTTATTTTGAAACTTGAATTCTTTAGAAGGAATGTATTAAAATAGAGGTGGGTGGTAAGAAGATTACTTGACTGGTGCATGACTGAAAATTACATTATGTTAATTTTTCAAGGAATATAGTTAATATTACTGCCTTGTAAACAACATTGGCAAATATATTTGGTATTACTTAAGAATTGGCTTAGTTGAGTTCGTGAATGTATTCTTTCAAAAAATAATTTGAGTAATAAGGTTTCTTTCTTATTAGCTGCATATTGTGAAACCTGTGCGTAAAGATGAAAAATTGTGTGTTTTAGGTGTGTTAATAACTGCAATATAATTTTTTAGGTTTAGAAGATATACAGCTGTTATCAACACAACACACACTATAAAATATTGTAAACAAATACCCAGCTTGTTTCTGTGCACTTGCATTTGAATAATAAATGGCTCTCATTATAGTTAATTATCTGCATTGAATAATAAATGGCTCTCATTCTTGTTAATTGTCTGCATTTTAATTGTGTTCTCCACCTTTTTTTTTCTTTTCCACCCTCTGCTACAACAAACACAACATTGGGAAATAATACGGTTTATATGACTGCAGTAGATATTGCATTATGAATTATGTATAAGTGCTACAGTTTATTTGATTTGCGCTAAAAGTGGATATATACAGTATATATCTTGTTCCTTCTGTGGAACAAGACGCTGACCGAAATTGTTGTTGACCAGCATTACCCTAGTCACATAGACGTTTTATAGTACTGGAATGTACAGTGGGGCAAAAAGTATTTCCTACTGAGGGAGGTCTGTAATTTTCATCATAGGTACACTTCAACTATGAGAGACAAAATGATAAAAAAAAAAATCCAGGAAATCACATTGTAGGATTTTTAAAGAATTTAATTGTAAATCATGGTGGGAAATAAGTATTTGGTCAATAACAAAAGTTCAACTCAATACTTTGTAACATAACCTTTGTTGGCAATGACAGAGGTCAAACATTTCCTGTATGTCTTCACCAGGTTGGCACACACTGTAGCTGGTATTTTGGCCCATTCCTCCATGCAGATCTCCTCTAGAGCAGTGATGTTTTGAGGCCACACGGACTTTCAACTCCCTCCACACATTTTCTATGGGGTTGAGGTCTGGAGACTGGCCTTGAAATGCTTTTTACGGAGCCACTCCTTCGTTGCCCTAGCGGTGTGTTTGGCCACGTTCCATCTTCAATGCTCTCACTGATGGAATGAGGTTTTGGCTTAAAATCTCACGATACATGGCCCCATCATTCTTCCCTTAACACGGATTAGTCATCCTGTCCCCTTTGCAGAAAAAACAGCCCCAAAGCATGATGTTTCCACCCCCATGCTTCACAGTAGGTATGGCGCAACTCAGAATCCTTCTTCCTCCAAACATGGCGAGTTGAGTTTTTACCAAAAAGTTCTATTTTGGTTTCATCTGACCACATAATATTCTCCCAGTCCTTTTCTGGATCATCCATATGTTCTCTGGCAAACTTCAGATGGGCCTGGACATGTACTGGCTTAAGCAGTGTATATGTGTGTGTATATATATATATATATATATATATATATATATATATATATATATATATATATATACACACACACACAGAGGGGCTAGAAAGTATTTAGTCAGCCACTGATTGTGCCACTGACACATAAAAAATGTATAATGTATGCGGAAGAAAACCAACTTGCAGGAATATTGGAGAGAGAGACAGGAACAGGGAAACAGCAACACCTTCCTAGTACTGGGTTGGACCCCCTTTTGTCTTCAGAACTGCCTTAATTCTTTGTAGCATGAATTCAACAAGGAGCTGGAACCATTCATCAGAGAGTTTGCTACATATAGACATAATAGCGTCAAACAGTTGCTGCAGATTTTTCGGCTGCACATCCATGATATGAATCTCGCATTCCACCACATCCCAAAGGTGCTCTTCTGGACTGATATGTGGTGACAGAGGAGGCCATTTGAATACAGTGAACTCATTAGCATGTTCAAGAAACCAGTTTGAAATGGTTGGAGATTTGTGATATGGCAGAAACTCAATCCATTTAGGCATGTAGACATGGTCAAGACGACCTGCTGAATTTCAAACTGAGCATCACAATGGAAAGTAGTTTAAGTGATTTTGAACATTTTAGATGATTTGAGCTGTGACATGATGGGTAGAAGACGGACACCATGTGGTTACTGTGGTCACTGGGGTGGACTTAGTCAGCAACACAAGCTGTGGCATTAAACGTATTGGTATTATGGGGCCCAAAGTGTGCCAAGAAAATAGCCCCCATGTCATTACACCACCACCAGCCTAAACAATTGATAGAAGGCAGGATGGATCCATGCTTTTATGATGTGCTTGCCAAATTCTGACCTTACCATCTGAACATCGCAGCAGAAATTGAGTCTCAATACACCAGGCGACATTTTCCAATCTTATGTTGTCCAATTTTGGTGAGCTCATGTGAATTGTAGTCTTAGTTACCTGTTCTTAGCTAACTGGAGTGGCTCCCAGTTTGTTCTTCCGCTGAAGTAGCCCATTTGTTTCAAAGTTTGACATGTTGAGCTTTTAGTGATACTCTTCTGCATTTCTCGATTGTAACAAGTGGTTATTTGAGTTAATGTTTAAGCTCAAACCAGTCTGGCCGTTCTCCTCTGACCTCTGGCATTAACAAGTCAACGTTTCGTGCAGTTTCAGATTGATAATGAATAAATTAATTGATAATGAATATAATTTCTAGCAATATACAGTAGGCTGGTCTTGCTGGGATTCAGCTATAAGTGATAAGCTTCCAGCCATAATGAGATTTCTGCCAGACACAAGATAAGAGGGGCAAACACAGTGTGTTTTTTTAGGATCTTTTTTTGGTCATACTGTCAAGCCTTTTATTCTTCAAATTAAATTTGACAAATGATTGTATTTAAACATTGTGTAACAGTTATATTTATATTTGGAATATCATGACAGCACTAGAGAAATGGAGGTTTGGGATTTTTATATATAGTAGAGACAGCAATATAAAGTATAGAAACACCAATATATAGAAGAGACAGAAACCAGGCCTAGAGAGTAGTTGCTGCCATTTTTTTGAAGTGAACACATTCCTTAATGCCCTGTTCATACAGATCACATGTCATCCATAATAAGTTTAATTTGGCCAGTGCAATTTTTTTTTTTTTACTTTTAATTTCAGTTATAGATCATGACATCCAAAAAGACGTGATTTATGCATAAATATTCTAATAAAAAAAAAAAAAAGAGAAATGAAGCTTTGTGCTTCCTTTAGAGATTTAGAAACATTTACTATACTTCTATGATGGAGCCGTCTTTAACCGGTGAGCTGATCTCCTCTAAATGTCATATGGAAGCATATCCTGGCTTTTAGAGTGCATCTGCATTCCTGTTTACAGTTTAAGCATGACGTCAATCATGCAAGATTCTGCTGAATTGCATTTTATTTTTGGTACACTGTGATACTGAGAAAGTGCATTGACTTTTCTTTTGCATTTTAAATGAATCAGTCCAAGTGCATTGCTATGCTGTTGGAAATACATACTTGAATTCATGTGGACTGTGGTCTATTGGACTATGGACTTTTGATCGGAAGGTCCAGGCTGCCAGTGTTAAACCTATTAGCCTAGTCCTCAATTGCTTTGATTGTACATTCTAAGATTGTCTCAATTTGTTAAGGGTATCTTCTAAATTCTGTAAATATAGAGAATATGATCCCATAAAGTAGGCTGTTTTTCCATGCCCACTCCATTCAATTGAGTGTTGCACGGGACCAACCAGCAGCACGGGGAGCAAGGTGGCGAACTCACCCCTGACAGAGCGCCAGTCCATGTGCACATGCACCACCTTGGCGTTGTTGTATTGGCATTACTGTGAGAGAGTTTCTCTGGCAGTGGGTCTCAATTCATTTATTAGCTGCACAGATCACAACAGCAGCCTATCCCTGGTCTCACAGGCCACACACATTAAGAACATAAAGAGCTCCTGTTGTAAACACCTTGTGGGACTGTGGCAGCTTGGATGTTATGGTACTGGACTAATGACCAGAAGGTCCAGTGTTTGCTCCTTAAAGCCCTTAACACTCAACTGTTTCAACTGTAAGGTTGTAGCAGTTGTAACTCTCTCTAGACACTTTAAAGCCTGTAAGCAATATTTACATGGATTCATTTAATTAGCACTCAATAAATTATCAGTTAATTAATATTTTTAGGATACTGAGTGGCTTAATGAAACAGATTAAATTCATTAACAGCAGCTAATTGTAATTTGTAAATTAAAACTGCATACTATAAATATTTGCATATTGTGATGTGCTTATGTAAAACTTACAGTAAATAAATTTACTAATGTGTTTCTCTCAGCCTCAGACCCTGTATTCACATTTAAACAGGAGAAATAAAAACACATGAAGCTCTACATTAGACAGACATTGTTCTGTATAATTGCAGGAGTCATAAAATTATTCGGTGACAATTGAGTTATGCTTAGTTGAGTCTTATGCAAGTGAGTACAAATATCAAATGTTTCTAATCCACAATAATGTGAGACCAGTTCATTTCTTAATAAATTAGCAATTACTTTTTCACATTGTAATAGGCAGTAGTTTACTCATGTCCTGGCAAAAGTAATCCCTTTACTCATTACATTACTTCTAAGTTACTCCCTAAAACTAAAATTGCAATATTAATTTGCACTAACTAGAAAGTACAAGGACCAACATTATAACAGCCAACAGTCCTTGCTTTAGTTAAGAAACATTCACATTCAAATTCAAACAATTGTTTGTACTGTATGGACTTTTTTGGGTTTTTCCTGAGGTAGTTGCACAGATCTGGCCAACAGATATCAATATGGAGTGGGACCTTCAGCATTTGGAAACCCTGAATCCTTTTCAAAGCTAATGGTTCAAATCATTCAAAGCTTCAGAAAGCCTTGTTTCTCATCACAATGTGTGACCATGGGCACATATTAGATAGACATGTACTAAACACATAATACAGAGAGGGAGATTGTTGTAAATGCTTTGGGAATAATTTATATTGTTTGCTCAGAAATGAGAAACGCCAGTAATGGTTATTATTATTAATCAGTAAATGCAATGTGATTACAAGAATTTTAACTTTGTACTGCATTTCCCCCAACACTGTGTAACAGTATATTTGAATTGTTGCCCTTTGTATTATTATTGAAAATCTGATCACAAGATTGAGGGTTTAAAGCATTATTTTGAGTTTGGGCCCATCATTGTGCTCTTGGATGCCTGTGTAATGCACTTATTCTATACACACATACACACTCGTACATGTCCACGCACACCAACTGTAAAGTCTGTTTATAATTACATTACAGGTACTTGCCATTTTATGATGGCCCGACTTATGATATTAAAACTTTACGATGGGAATATGATAATAAACATAAATACACATTCAGCAGAAACAGTACTCCGAATTTTGAATTTTTCCCTAGGCAAGCAGTATGTAGTATGATACTCCCTTGCACTCTCCAGTGCTAAACGAGGAAACTGGCAGTGTGTGACATAGGGAGTCACATGCCAGAAGCGATGGATGCTGGGAAAGTAGTAAGGATAAATCGTGGTTGCGACAATCATTTTTGTTTTTCACTTTCAATACATTATTCAATAAATTACATGAGATATTCAAAACTTTGCCCAACTGTAGGCCAATGTAAGTGTTTTAAACATGTTTAAGGTATTAAACTCCTCAGTTTACAATAATCCCATGGATTTGTCACAGCATATCCCCACTGTAAATTGGGGATGACCTATATTGCATTTTTATCATAATGGTCTTGTTTCCCGTCTAGGGCTTGCTTACACCAGCATCCTGTGTTCTCTGGTAATAGGTGCTGGAGTCCCCCGCAACACTGACCAGGGGATAAAAAGTCCAGATTTTAAAAATAATTATAGAAAATAATGATTTTTTTTTTTATTAATATCTATCCAGCTTAGATCGAAGCAGCTAATTACTCATGTGTGGGCCGAGATGGTTTATATTCATTACTCACTGAGTTTGAAGAAAGGCTGGTACAATCTCAGCCATGTTTCAAAAGCTGTACTGTTGAGTGGATTCCAGCAGAGACTCATTACACATCTAAAATAATCTTTAGTGCTCTCTCTTGATCAGATGAATGTGCTCTCATTGTTATATGAGCTTGTTTTAAACTAAAATATTAAAGTAAGTTAAATCCATCTGTTACCTCTATTATAGATGAGATTATCTCAGTTTGACTCTGGCTTTACCTTATAGAGCTTAACCTTTTCTATTAGTATGTTTTAGCACTAAGGAGAATGATAGCATAAAATTAATTTAGCATAAGCTTAAAGCATGAACTGAATCACAATGATGTATAAACTGGTACTATGCTTATTTTGAATTATTTTTGTAAAAAGCAAACACTTGCTGGCATTCAAAAGAAAATCGTGAATCTTTTCCAAATAATAAAATACCACCTTAATTATAAAGTGGTGCTTATTTTTGGGATTAATGTAAGAAGTATGCACAATGAGCTCAAACCTGAGTGTTAAGGTGGTCCTAAGTGATTGTCACTAACTACCTGTTTCACATTAGAATATACATACAGGGTCAAAAAGTCAAAATTCACAGTTACTTATTAATAAGAAGTTGAAAATAACCAACAGTGTAGTTAACCTGCCTGGAAGAGGATTCAATGTAGTTCGCCCCATGCACAGTGAGCCAGATGGTTTTAGAAGCAAAAGTGTCTCCAATGATTACAACTGTGTACATTCAGGATATGCTAACATTTTCAGGCTCACAAAGTCTCCAAATACTTAATTAGCAGCCATGTTTGTCCCAACAAACTCTTTGGAAGGTAAGCCTGAACAAAGCTTGTTAGTTTTTAATAACACAGTGAAACCTTCACTGAAATTGGGTTCTATGACATGGTGGCTCAGTGGGTAGTGCTATCACCTCACAGCATGAAAGTTATTACCAGGTGGAGCAACCTGGGTCCTTTGTGTGCGGAGTCTGCATATTCTCCCCGTGTCTGCATTGTCTGGGTTTACTACGGGCTTCCTCCCATAGTCCACAGACATGCATTAGGTTACTTGAATATGCTAAATTGGCCCAACTTGATATATATATACATGCATATTTGAACCTTGTGTGTCTGTTGCTAAAATGCTCATTGATGCTGATAGTGATGTAAAATAAATCCAAACAAACAAGCTTAGAGGGTATAAAAAGAAGGATACAGATAACAGCAAATGCTCACTTTTGTAGTTTATGCTGTAGTAGAGAAGCTGTGATGTTGTGCTGCTGTTTGTCTCCCTGGGATCCTTTCTAGGATACATGTGATCATGGACACCACTGGAGATCTGGCTGCCTCTAACAACAACAACTGGGTTTTGGCTGGACCTTTTAGCGGCACAATAATCCAGAAAAAATGGACCCCTGGTCTCTGTCATATTACTGCAACCCCAGTCCCCGAAGGGGTCGTAGCCTTTGGAGCCCCCAGCAAGACGGGACCCTGGTACCTGCTCTTTCTTGTTCTATCCTTCTCTCGGTCCTGCACGCCAGACCTTGGGATGTCATGTTACTAGTAGCCTTCACCTCGCAAAAGACCATATTCAAACTGAAGAAACTCAGCATTTAGGACAAGTGGTCAACCACTGAGCAGACCCAGTTTCAAATATAGCCTCTGGCAAACAGGGTTAATGGTATTATGGCATCCACAGGCCTGGTGCACAGGAAGGGTCGGGTGTGAGAATCGGGGCAATGGTGCACAGAGAGCACAGAGAAGATACCCAGAAGTGGTCCACCTGAGGTTAGCACCCAAATTGGGGACCGAAGCGGAGTTTGTGGTCTAGTGACACAGTCAAAGAGTGTTCCTGTCATACACAGGCTCAGCAAAGTATATTTTTTTTTTGTCATATTTAATGTTTTAAATAGATCTCAGAAAAGAATATTTCATGTGAGTCATTCATTCATTTTTTGAAGGCTAACAGGTATAGTTACACTACATACTTTATCTGTATGATTAAAGCAACATTTAATGGTGCTAATGGTACAATTTAACATTCTAAATTCTAATGAATACATTATGTGGATCTGGTTCTATTATAGTACTCTTTCTCTGAGAAAATAATCATTTCTGCAAATGCAGGACAAAAGGAGTTTAAGGCAGGTAACACTGTTACCATGTGTCTTCAAAATAAATGTAACTTTTTATATTTATTGACTACTAATACTGAAATAATACTATTAGGCCGTATATTATTGTATTAACAATACTAATAGTATAGCACTGCAGACTGTCATGTCATTGAGTCCCAATTAAATTAGTTTATAGCTTAGTTAATAAATCTGAGCTCACTGATGTTCAATTGATTCAATGTTTGGGGGTAGACTGCAAGGTTGTTTTAACAGTGTGACAGCAGTTTTATTGAAGTGCTTGAGCTGTGAGACGTTGTCATTGTGATTGCATTCGGTGTTTGCATTATCTGTAGTTTGAGGCAATGGCTGCCTTCTCTGTGCAATCAGAGTCGGATGGAGACAGATTGTGACAATTCAGCTAGTAATTACAGCAAACAGCTAGAGTATCTCAACAAGATTTACTGGTGTTAAGGAAGCAATGCATAATTCTCCAACTCAGTTTTTGTTACTGCAGAGTCAGTCTTTCTATCCATGCACCCACACATTCTCAGGAATTCTACTTTCATAATTTTGAATATATTGCTTGTTTCAATTTTACACTCATTGCCACAAAATAACTCACCAAGAAGGAGTTGCTGGAATCAAACAAAACTTTATATTTGTGAATATAATGATGATATACTGTATGTAAGTTATTACAATATTAGAGCAAAAGGATACGTTTATTGGGGAAAACTGTACAATTGAAAGGGGGCTCTAGTACCCTCTTGGGCTGCCTCTAGCCTGGATACAATATGAGATACGGTTAGGCATGGAGGCATAAAGGTTCCGTATGGTATCCTGTGGCACATTTAACCACAGTTGTTGCAACTGGGCCTGTAGATCCTGCTTACTTGTAGGTTGCCTAAGTTGGAGTACCAGCTGGTCTCATTAATGCATGATTGGAGAATCTGGTGATTGGGCAGGATAAGAACTTGTGCAACCCTCATTCAAAGTCTGACAACTGGGAGACATTCCTAGGAAAATCTTACTGTGTGGGTGAGCATTATTCTGCTGAAAAATATCAATTGGAAGCCCTAGCATGAGAGACAACACGTGTGGCCACAGGATGTTTTTCATATATCACTGTTAGTGTCCCACATATCACTAATAGGGGTGACTAACTGTTTTATGGGATGGCTGCCCAGATATCACATCAACAGTTGGAGCAGTGTGTTGCTCCACAGACAAGGCAGGACTGAATCATTCACCATGTGGCCCCCACACTCTAACTTGGCGATTGTCGTATCCCAAAGAGAACCTGGATTCGGCGCTAAAGATGATATGGTTGCGGTATTTAGCAGTTCAGGTTTCTTAGTCACAACACCACTGCAAACAAAACAACAGCGGCTGACTGTCAATGGCAGGACACATAATGAGCACTGTGACAACAAAACTTCCTTTTGCTACGTTCGTGGAAATGGTCCGGACAGAGACGGGTGTGTAGTGAAGGTGCCACCTGTGTCTGGATGGTGAACAATGAGACTGTGGGAGCTGCTTGTGCTTGTTGGTGGATCAAATGATCCTCTCTACTGGTGGTCTGTCTGGGCTGTTTGGAGTTATGGAAGGGAATATGAAAAAAAGTCATATTTCATATCAGTTTTGTGAATAAGTGAAGTCACATGTTTTCTGAAATGAGAAAAGTATGGAATGTCCCTCCGAAGGTGTTTCTCTTGGGTTGTGTTTGCATGCTCCTTCAGTCAATGGCTTACACTTTCCACAGTAATACCCTGGGGAAAAAAAAACAAAAAAAAACAAACTTTCTTCCACACATTTACTAAGTTTTCACTTCAGTATGTTTTTCCAGAGACCAAAACAGCTGCAGGGTCAATGGTGAGAACAAGTCAATCAGAAGGCACCAGATACTGAACAAACAAATCATGCCAGTCAGTTACATTACAGATATCTCCTAGGCACACTTATTAAACTGACATGGCAAGCAGTTAAGTTTGTGTGCTTGTAATAGAAAGGCCCTAAGATCAAATCACATACCTGCCAGAGTCAGTGCCAGGCTCTTAGCTCTGAGTTTTATTTATTGTACTGTTAAATTGATTGGTTAGACTCTTATTCAGTGTAATGTCAAAGTCAAAGTCAAAGTCAGACTTATTTATATGGTGAATTTTACAATAGAGCATTATCTGAAATAACTGGGGCAAAATAAAGAATATAATAAATAATACAATGTGTATAATAACATTGTAAAAAGAGGAGATAGGGTCATCTTATATGGTCTGGGTAAAGGTATGAGAACTGAGGCTGGAAAGAACAGGTCAAAGTGAGGACTGGAAATGATGTGAGAACAGCTCAGAGAGAAAATAGTGTATGTAGTTAAGCATAATCAGAACACAAGAGCCCATAAATAGAACAGAGTTGACTCAAGTGTATCATGAGACTCTGGCAGCACTAACTATAACTGCATAGAGAGAACAGGGAGAACCATAAAGTAAAACAGCATGTCTCACATGAGATATCAGCAACCCACCTCCCCCCGCCCAGACGTTTTTATTTCTAGGAATTAAAAGGAGTCTTGCACCTGATACAGTCTGAAACAGACTGCTGGAGTTCACTCAGATACTATTGTACCAGGCCATGTAGAGCAATGTATGATGTGTAATCAATGCAGAATGTAACTGGTAACCCATACAGAGATGCCAGAACAGGACTAATATGATCAGATTTTCTAGTTCCAGCTAGTCCTAGGGCTGCTGCATTCTGAACTGACTGTGGTTTGTTTACAGATTTACTAGAGCATGGAGCAGGTAGAGCATTACAGTAATCCGACCTTGAGGTTCTAACCGCATGAACCAGTTTCTCGGCATCTATTAAAAGATAATGTATTTCTATGTTTAGCAGTATTACATAGTTGGAAGAAAGTCTAGTAATGTTGCCAATGAGTGCATCAAAGTAGAGATCTGAAAAGTTTTTTTTACAGATTGATTTGACATTATTGAACAGTCACTGAGGTTAAGCATACATTTTGACAACCTGTCTTTTGCAGCTTTGGTTTCAACTAATAATACCTCAGAATTAAGTAAGTGACTGAATGTAATGGCAACATTTGGTTTGGCTGATATATAAAACTGTGAATCATCTGCCTAGCAGGTTCATGTAATGGCATGTTTACGAATAATTGAGCCGAGCAGAAGCATGAACAGTGAAAATAATAGTAGGTCCAACACTGACCCATGTGGGACACCATACTTTGCTTTGTGAGATCGGAACGTAAATTATTTACATAAACAATTTAATAATGGTCAGTCAAGGGAAATTTAAACCAAGAAAGTGCCGATCCTTTACCATCAGTGGTATATTCTAAACTGTAGTAGAATATCATGATCTGTGGTGTCAAAAGCTGAACTTAAGCCTGTTATAATCAGTCCTAAATCCTGATTGAAATGTTTCATACAGTATATACTGTATAGTTAGTTAGTTTTTTAATCAATATTTCATGCATTTAAATAATTTGGGCACATAGCCAAGGCTAAGGGATGAGTTTAAAATAATAACAATGGAGAAGAAGGGAGGACGGAAGGAAATGTTACTGAGATCTAAAGGAAGAAGATGGAGTCTCAAAGAGTACAACTAAAAGTTTAAAAAATCGAGTTTACAAGTAAAAGAAAAATAAGTAAAAGCAAACTAAAAGTTTTTTTCCCCAGTACTTCCCCAGCAACTAGTTTCACCCTCCAGGAGTTCAGCATGGCTAAAACCAGTGGCTTTGTGCTCTACACCTCTGTCAAAAACCGGCATTCTGAAACTGAAAATAGCCCATGGCTGTCAAGAAGAAAGTTTGACATTAACATTGAGTTATTTATCTTCCATAATGACATTTTCCTGATTAAGGTGAAGAGTGTGGGCTTTACGCTGTGTCCTTGGGGATCAGGAGTTCATAAGCCATATCTCACTGTTGGCATTCATATCAAAGATGTCTCTAAGAGTCACCTAAGGTGTTCAGTACAACCCACTGTACTGCCACTGTGTGTCTACAGACATTTCATGCCTTCAGATAATTCATATTATGAAACTGTTACCAGAGAGGCTTGCTGAAATAAAAGAGAACATTAACTTGAAGTAATGATCTATGAATGCTTGGCCATACAGTCTACTGAACATTATTGGGCAAAAAATATAACATAGCATCCAGGTGAAGGCTAGTAAACTGATATGGCAAGCACCAGTTAATAAGGTTCTGTGCTAGAGCTAACAAGACTATTGAGATAAAATCTCACGTTTGACAAATAGCTACTGCTAGTCTCTTAGCAATTTGCTTGATCTATTTTGCCTCACTTGTAAGCCTCCTTAGATAAAAATGCCTGCCAAGTAGCTGTAAATATAATTTTGAAATGTTCTCAGTTATGGGAAAAGATAACTATCAAATATTACAATAGTATACACTTTATTTCTTAAATCCTGTCCACATGGATGAGCCTGCAGAACAAAAATGACATGCATACTTTCTTAATTTTACTACTAAATTGTATTATTTTTTAATTAAATTAAAACACCTGCAACGTTTTGCCCTGAAAAGGCACCTGTTATTCCTAAAGAAAATTCCTTCGTCCTCACAAATGGAATGGTGTATTTAACAGGTTTTTCATGAATGCATGTCATTTTTTAAACCATGAATTGTTTGTTTCTAATAAAGGCGGACACAATTTGACATGTTCTCCTCTGTTTATCCCATCTGTCTTACATTAATGATACAGAGGTATTCTGGTGTCCAGCACAAAGCAAATTAGCCTGCCATCCTTAGAGTGAGAGATACAGGGAATCTCCACAAACTGAGGACTAATTATATGCTGGGATGCTCCCTATAGTGTTTTAGGTGTGGTGGTGGAAAGGAGGACAATTTAAACTCTTATCCATACTGGGCATGTAAGAAGCCAGTCTGTGCCTTCTGTAGCCAGTAGAGGGCAGCAGGGGCATGCAGGTAGGACCAATACTTTGAATCAATGGAACTCAGTTTCCCTGAATCCTTTGGGATAATCATGCTCATTTATCATCAGTTGCCTGACAAAGCATATAAAGCCAGACAATGACTTTTTAGAGGTATCTGAATGCAGTATGTGAAGGCAACGATTGTGAAGACATGAAAAGAAACTCTATGTCTCTAGAAATCAGAAAAGACAGTAAGAAAGTAGTTTGAAAAAGAACAATGAACCATATTTGCAAAAT
This sequence comes from Ancistrus triradiatus, assembly GCA_025084515.1. Taxonomy (NCBI): domain Eukaryota; kingdom Metazoa; phylum Chordata; class Actinopteri; order Siluriformes; family Loricariidae; genus Ancistrus; species Ancistrus triradiatus. Next base: position 91,332 of record JAJAGP010000282.1, on the reverse strand, counting down.
GACTTACACTTAAGCACGCTTGGATATTTAAAGATCCCCAGTTTAAGCCCTGCTCTGTGCTGTCTCATGCAATTCACCCATCACAACCCACCAAAGAACTTTCACTATCCATGGTCCATTATTATTATTCCCTACATAAGTCTGTGCTTGCCACTCACCCACAACCACTCCTAGAGAGCAGCAAATGTTTTTGCCCTGGACTAGGGTCCAAATCTTTCTATCCTGGGACAAGACAATGAATCACATCACTCCATAGGCTTTCGGTCAAACAGTGAAGCAAGGAACATTACAGGAACCTGTCTTTACCAACATCAGTTACCCTGTACAACCATAACTATGCTGGGTGATTATTGTTTATTAGAGCCTATTTCTAGAATAAACTCATGGGAAATATATTGCATTTTTAGATGTATTTATGTTATTATCAATAATCTTATTTTATTGTATACTATTAAATATTTCTTATTCTTATAGGCTATTATGTCTAAATATCTCTTACCTTTTACTCACTCAGCTGCTGTGGTAATGAGAATATTTCCCTCTGGGACTAACAAAGTGATCTATCTAATGCAGCTATTCCCCTGTAGTAAAGTAATGATTGGATGGACAGAAATTTGGTTTTCTGATATACAGAGGCAGGTCAACTTAGTCTCAGCTGTTTATCTAAACAATTCCTTAGCTGATTCATTATTTTCATGCCAGTGTCTGCATGAATAAATAATTCATGACACATCGTGTCATGAATTCTAAACTGGACATCCATCAGTGGAGCCTAGGTCCAGTGATTATCTTTACTAGAATCTGTACACTTCAAGACCCTAAATTGTTCTGTACATACAGAAAAGACTTCCCAAATCACTAGTAGGTGTATAAAAATAAGAATCAATTTCAATAACACAACTTCCATCAAGAGATGATAAATAAATGATAGATGTGATATCAGAATATCATGACCACATCTTGTTTCCACAATCACTGTCCATTATATCTGCTCTGTTTACCATATGGGGGCACTTTTTGTAATTCTATAATTACAGTCTTTTGCCCATCTGTTTCTCTCCATACTTTGTTAGCCCCTGTTTACCCAATTTTTCACCAACAGGACCCCAACAAGGCCAGCACAGAGCAAGTACTATTTGGGTGGTGGATCATTCTCAGCACTGCAGTGACCCTGACGGGGTGATGGTGTATTAGTGTATGTTGTGCTGGTATGAGCAAATCAGAAATTGCAGTGCTGCTAGAGTTTTTAAACAACTCAGTGTTACTGATGGACTGAGAACAGTCCAGCCACCAGAAATATCCAGCCAACAGCATCCTGTAACAAGGATGTTTTGATACACTGTCTCCACTCACTGTCTACTCTATTAGACACTCCTATCTACTTGGTCCATCTTGCAGATATACAGTCAGAGCAGGAGCTCTTTTGTTGCTGCACGGTTTGCGTTGGTCATCTTCTAGTCCTTCACCAGTGCCCACAGGATGCTGTTGGCTGGATAATTCTGGTGGCTGGACTACAGTGTAGTATCAGTATGCAGAGAAACAGACGGGGTAAAGATTGTAATAAGAGAAAGACAAAGTGCTCCTATTCTGTAAACAGAGCTGATATAACGGAGAGCGAGTGGTCCATTATATCTGGACTGGACCATATTGTCCATAGTCCAGTACCTTAACTTCTGTGCTACCTATATTATATTATATTATATTATATTATATTATATTATAATTAGGAACAGGTGTCAATCAGGTAGCATGTTCCAAAAGCTAAATCAAGATGTAATCTGGAAGTGTTCACAACCATTTTGTTGACCATCTGCATCTTCACTGTCTGAATAGGTAATGCAGTACACAACTTTTGTCCATTTCCCTATCAGTTAATGCAATTCAAAATAACTACCAAATAAACATGTGAACCCATTACTTCAGTTCTGCATTAGCTTTAAGTGTCCACACATATTCCTGAACTGATATCTGAATCTATTTGTTATTCATCAATTTACAAACACCTCACACTAATAGGTAAACATACTTTTATTTACAATTATTATCAGTTGCAGAAAAAGTATGTGGTGTTGGAGATTCAGCCCACCCATGACACAAATGAGCTTAATTAGGTCAATGTCTTGAAAGTCTGAGCTGCTTCAAATTCCTGGGGACATGTCCTCATGTCAATATTTTGTCAACTCCTTGGTAAATTACTCCACAGTGGCTAAATTAATCACAGTGGCTAAGAATGTAAGGAACCTCTGGGTAGTTTCTTATAACCAGCTAAGTTTCTTGGCTTATATTGCCAAATTGACCTTGTCATGCAGGTTTCTGCTCTACAGCATCAGAATGATTCAATTATTCTATTTCAGGGAAGACACTCAGGTACTTGCTCAGATAGCTCAGATAGCTTAAAATGGACCATTCCCTTTTGACCTAAAGGGCTTACGACTAAAGGAAACCTGTATCAAGACCTCTGTGCACTAGCATGCAAGTGGTGGAATGAACTTCTATTTTATGTCCAAATGACCATTGCTGACTGAAAACGTTTCAATTAGCACTTAGATACTGATATTTCACTTACACATATAACTTATTTACAAAATAAATAAATAAAATAGATTCCTTAACTAATGTTTGTTGCTAGTTACAAACCTACATCAAATCAACAGGGGTTTGTTAGGTGTTCTTGGGCTGTGATCTTTTTGTGCTTGTATGAGATAATGCCTACTAAGGACAATACAAAGCACTTCAGTAAGTATATCTGCCAAATGCTGTGAATCTAACTGCCTGCCAATGTTGTCAATATACCACATATTACATCCAAACATGCCCACCAGGCACACACACACAGAAAGACCTTACAGGAGGCTTGAGCACCTACCCTTTTGCCCTCAGACTGTATAAATACCTCTTCAGCTGCCCTGTATAATAATTGTATTTTACAGTGGGGCAAAAAATATTTAGTCAGCCACTGATTGTGCAAGTTCTCCTACTTGGAAAGATGAGAGAGATCTGTATTTTTCATCATATGTACACTTCAACTTCACAATAAGAGACAAAATGAGAAAAAAAATCCAGGAAATACAAGAATTTAATTGTGAATTATGGTGGAAAATAAGTATTTAGTCAAGAAAAAGTTCAACTCAATACTTTGTAACATAACTTTTGTTGGCAATGACAGAAGCCAAAAATTTCCTGTATATCTTCACCACGTTTGCACACACCGTAGCTGGTATTTTGGCCCATTCCTCCATGCAGTGATGTTTTGGGGCTGTCGCTGGGCAACACGACTTCACAACTTTTCTATGGGATTGAGGTCTGGACACTGGCTATGCCACTCCAGGACCTTGAAATGCTTTTTACGGAGACACTCCTTTGTTGCCCGAGCGGTGTGTTTGGGATCATTGTCATGCTGGAAGACCCAACCACATTCCATCTTCAATGCTCTCACTGATGGAAGGAGGTTTTGGCTTAAAATCTCACGATACATGGCCCCGTTCATTCTTTCCTTAACACGGATCAGGCATCCTGTCCCCTCTGCAGAAAAACAGCCCCAAAGCATGATGTTTCCACCCCCATGCTTCACAGTAGGTATGGTGTTCTTGGGATGCAACTCTTCTTCCAGTTGAGGTTTTACCAAAATGTTCCATTTTGGTTTCATCTGACGAGATGATATTCTCCCAATCCTCTTCTGGATCATCCACATGCTCTCTGGCAAACTTGTGCATGTGCTGGCTTAAGCAGGGAGACACACCTGGCACTGCAGGATCTGAGTCTCTCTTGGCGTAGTGTGTAACTGATGGTAGCCTTTGTTACTTTGGTCCCAGCTCTCTGCAGGTCATTCATCAGGTCCTTCCATGTAGTTCTGGGATTTTTGCTCACCGTTCTCATGATCATTTTGACCCCACGGGATGAGATCTTGTGTGGAGCCACAGATCAAGGGAGATTATCAATGGTCTTATATGTCTTCCATTTTCTTACAATTGTTCCCACAGTTGATTTATTCACACCAACCTGCTATTGTAGATTCACTCTTCCCAGCCTGGTGCAGGTCTACAATTTAGTTCCTGGTGTCCTTCGACAGCTGTTTGGTCTTGGCCATGGTTGTGTTTTGAGTCTGACTGTTTGAGGTTGTGGACAGGTGTCTTTTAACAGATAATTATCAGGGGTCACCCTTTGGCCGCTGGTGTCAATTCTATCTGGAGCTAAATGCAGTTGGGTCCCAAATTCTTTTTTTATTTTATTTTATACGGATCGTCATCGTTTTAATATGGCAAACTGTAACATTACCAAGGTCAAACAGGTGCCATTAATACAGGTAATGAGTGGAGGACAGAAGAGCTTTTTAAAGAAGAAGTTACAGGTCTGAGAGCCAGAAGTCTTGCTTGTTTGAGGGTGACCAAATACATATTTTCCACCATGATTTAGAATTAAATTCTTTAAAAATTCTACAATTTTTCTCATTTTGTCTCTCATAGTTGAAGTGTATCTATGAAGAAAATTACAGACCTCTCTCATCTTTCTCAGTAGGAGAACTTGCACAATCAGTGGCTGACTAAATATTTTTTTTGCCCTGCTGTATATGGCCTTTGGGTGGCTTGCAGAGCAAAAACTCCACATCTTGAATGCATTTGTGAAACCTGTAATTGTAATTTCATCCACCCCTGTGATGTTTATGAAATTCGCATAGCTTAGCACTGATCTAGCATTCTTTTGCCTTCTACTAATGTTTCACTTCAACTTCAGTTGAAATACATGCATCACCACAGCATTCAACAGGTAACTGGAGTATTCCCTTACATGACATTGATACATTCATGTTTAAATTTTCCTGTTCCCCATCAATGCAACAGCATTTCCTAGCTTAAAAATACCTGACAAGGTGAAAGTGATTAGGAATGGCATCAGGGTATAAGCAGTAGGTCCCCACCAGGGCTGATGCATAAACACATCCATAAATAAGCACACTTACTCTGCTACAATTCATTAGGTCCTCCTCATTACCCATACACACTGAGTCCAGGAATGCTGAGGACAGCTATAGTAGTAATGACTTTTATTACACTCACCTTAATGAACGTTAAAGGAGCCTCCAGTGATTTGTTTTGATTTATAAGAAACTATGGCTCTGCACCTGAAGATGAAATTCACAGAGCATATGAAAGTTGTTAGTGCTAACAACTCAAACGTTTTGAAGGTTTACACCCACTCATGGCACAGTAATAGGCCAACATGGAATGAGAAATGTGTTTATTGTTATGCAGTGCAGCAGAACCAACTATGTAGTTTAGAACTTCAATTACTGAGCTACCAAGAGTGAGGGAGAGGGAGAGGGAGAGAGGGAGAGAGAGAGAGAGAGAGAGAGAGAGAGAGAGAGATATGCACATTTATTCTATCAATTGCTCGAGCTCTGCATCATGTCTGCCAACATTAACAAGTGCAAATGTGATATTAGAATTAAATAGGTTACAGGCATTATTTGAAGAATGAGTATATAACCACTGAACCACAGTTTATTAGTATTAGACCGGGTCAGGACACAAGGTTATTTAGTTTTGTGCTGAATAACACTGGAAGGACATAAGGTTTCTCTTTTTATAGAAAACAGATTTTGTTCTTAGAAGCTTTAATGAACCAAAGAGTTGATTTTTTTAAATAAGCAAAAGAAATAACAAAGTGCTCCCAATATTATGGTTAAATTACGATGATCAGCCAATCATTGTCTTTCTATGGCACTCATTGAAGTTTAATCACCATCATTCCATTAAGCTGGCATTCAGTTAAATTTGAGTCTGTTTCAGGACAACAAATAAAGGCACAGATCTGATACCACTTTAGCATTATTAAAAGGGGGCTGTTATTTTGCACAGTTCTCTTTGTCTCATGAAAATGGATTTTATGTAATTTATGTTAAAGTACAGATGCTTTAGAAACTGTGAGTTTAATGATGTAGCATCTGTTATAGCCCCCAACATTACTGGGGCTAAACTGGCAGTGCTTCTCTGTCTGAAATGACTTAACACAGTTGCAGAGCTCACATGACCCCCCACAGGAAACTATTAATATGAATATTTCCTAGTGTTCTGTAACACACATAGTGTTGAGGGACTTGTATTACTGATGCTCTCCTGTGTAATAATTGTAGTCCTTTGTCCTCAGGCTGTGTGGCAGTGTATCACACAGACTTCTGTGGTCGTGTCTGTGGCTGTCTCATTGTGAGGAAGAATAGAAAGAGCTGACATTTTACACCTTGTGGGGACATTTTGCTGGTGCACACAAGGGAAGTTGTTTTTTTTTCCAGATGCAACTTTCTTTTGAAAACCTCAATGAGCCAATAGATTCACCTGAACTTACTGAAGTTAAGGTTGGGATTAGGTCTAGCATTACTTAGCTATAGTAATATTAAGTCAATAGAATGTCCTCACAATGGTAGGAAGACAAATTGTTTGCGTGTGTGTGTGTGTGTGTGTGTGTGTGTGTGTGTGTGGTGCTGAAAGAACAGCTCCCCTGGTACTGCAGTCACACTGCAGAATAACAGCTGCTGCTGATTTAATACACCTGATTTAATTTATCAGTTCATGAGCAGGTTTATCGGGTGTGTGAGAGTGAGTAACTTAAAATGTGCTGGTGTATGATCTTTACCAGGCATTTCTTATACAGTATACATGTGTAAGCATTGAGTGAATGATTTAAATGACCGCTACTGAAAATGTATGGAGTTGCCTTTTCTTGGGCAGTGCACTGTTTGTGTCACACCAGAACTCCCCTGCTTTGTTTTTCTACACATGTGGTGGATTTTGAATGAAAACAGAAGCTGCACTGAATTGATTATATCCATGCAGAGAATAAATGGATTTAACTCCTTTGCTGGAGCATTGATTTTCTGCGCTCCCATGTTTACATATTCAAGGCTTAACTTGTAAAGACATTGCCCAAATTATGAGTTGTATAATTCCTGAATGCAACTCTAATTTCTGTTCCAACTCAAAGAGCGATTACATGCTGACAAGTTGACATGACCTGGTGAATGTCCCCTTGTGACTCAAGGTGTGTATCACTCAAATAACTACCATTTTGAAGCAAACAGAGAGAAGTATGTAACATAGAGTGGAATTTAAATCATAATGCAGCAAAAGATGTGTAGTTCAGCAGGTCCTTAAAAACCTCAGTGTGACTTCAAATTCAGTCCTCAAAGACCGTGCTAAATATCTTATAGTGATATGTTTTATACAAGGTTCAATACTAAATTTTGCAGTGTTACTTCAATCCAGATCTAGAAATCAACTCACATGCACTGTATCTGCAACTGTTTATTGTCTTTATACAAGAAACTCTGTACAGAGTTATGAAGGCTTGTACCCTTATTACCTGGTTTGCTTCAGAGAAATTTATTTGTATAGATTTTTTACAACAGGTATTGTTTCAAAGCAGCTTTACAAAAGCAGAGGCCATACCCAAAATAAGCAGGCCACAGGACAACAGGTGCAAGGAAAAAACCTCAAAGAATCAACCTTAAGAGAATGGGAAACCTCTCCTCCTCTTGATGAAACTGGATGACAACATTAAATAATTAACAATCTTCAAAGTAAACTAAACCATTTAAAGCAGTAATTGAGTACTAGAGAGCAAATTTTTTATTTTTTTTTGGTAACAATTTGAATAAACACTTGACTTTTGAGCTGTATCAGTTAATAGGTCGCTCTGAGAAGTGGAAGCATACCTATCTTTATTTCATCCTGATGTTATAAAAACACTCTTATTATTGCAAGCTAGAGTGACATGACTGAACAATTTTAAATGAATGAAATCACAAAAAGCACAGACATTCAGACAAAACACTTGCAAGAAGAAGACAATGTTTCTGCCATAGTGGTTAAAGTGCAGGACTGTAGACGAGAAGATTCAGGGTTCAAATACCACTCTTGCCAAACTGCTATTGGTGGTGTTATTGAGCAAGACTCTTAACAGCTAATTTCTTGGCTTGTAATTGCTAAGATTGTATCTATTGTAAGTTGCTCTGGACATGGGTGTCTGCCAAATGCCTAGACTGATATAAATTAGTGTTTTATTGCCTTCTTAAGAAAAACTGCCTTACACTAATGTTCTAAAAAGCCTGTTTACCAAAACTAGACCTGCCACAATTATTACATAATCATCTACTTTCAATTATTTAAAATAATCACAATTTATTGAAATTATATAGTTACACTGAGGCAAAAAAAGTATTTAGTCAGCCACTTAGAGAGGTCTGTAATTTTTATCATATTTACACTTCAACTATGAGAGACAAAATGAGAAAAAACATCCAGGAAATCACATTCTAGGATTTTTAAAGAATTTAATTGTAAATTATGGTGGAAAATAAGTATTTGATCAATATTTATTTTTTCCCCCACTGTTTATAGGACTACAGTAATTTTCCACAGTTGGTAGATTTCTGTAACAAGTAGAATGTGAATTGGGTGTACCGGGTTGAGGTTCACCCAATTCACTCTCTCCAAGCTCCAGTGACAAATCAAGTGAACATACCTGATAAAAACTTAGAATGTTATTTAAACTAGTAATACAGATTCTTCCAAATGGAAATGGCAAGAAGGACGTAGGATGGCATAGCTGAAACAGTATTTAAACCAAGCTAAAACTTTCTCTTGGGACTGTCAGGTTCTCTACCGGTACAGAGAACTATAACCTGGAACAAGCGCTATCTAACTGCATTTGATCAAATAACAAGCTAGAACAACTTCTTTATATGAGATGTTTCCCCTTTCATTCAACCACTTTTCTCTTGCTGTCAATTTATCTTTCCTGCACACACATGCACACTTTATTCCAGCTAATTCACAGAGAAAGAGTTGATACAGTTCTTTCTGACAAGTCTGCTGTAGACAAAGATCTGCCTCAGTTGACACTGTAATCCATCACTATGTGCAGCATTAGTCACTGTCCTTAGCTGTCAGGTCTGACTCTCATCCTCCACACTTTGGCAGTTCAGACAGAGAGGCCTCCTGTTGGACATCACAACACACCACACACTATCTGGCTTGCTTTGTGTTTCAGTCTTGGTATAAAAATGTGGGCTGTGACTGGTACTGGACTATGGACCAGAAGATCCAGGATTCAAATCCCACCTGCACCAAGCTGCCACTGTTGGGTCCTTGAGCAAGACCCATAACCGAAAACTGCTTGGATTGTAACAATTGCAATTGCTAAGATTGTATCAATTGAAAACCATTCTGGATAAGGCAACAATATTGACAACATTATGTGAACCTCTAGGATTACAAATTGCTTTGAAGGTGAAGTTAGAATCAAACGTTTTCAGTCAAAGGATTGGCAATCAGGTGTGAGTGGGCCCCCCATTGTATTTGAAGAACAGGGATCTATCAGAGGCTGCTCTTCACAAAAGGTTTGTACAAATGTATCTTGTTGTGAACAAAGAAGCTTTCTGAGGACCCTCAGAAAAAGTGTTCTTGGTACTCATCTGGAAAAGGTTACAAAACCATCTCTTAGAAGTTTAGACCTGACCAATTCACAGTCTGACATGTTTTTTATAATTTGACTCTCAAGAGAATGTGTGTCAAGCAGCGAGACAGCGACCTTAAGCACAAATGTTGTAGCAAAGTGTAGTTAAAGAAGAAAAAAAAGTAATGTTCTGGAATGGACAAGTCAAAGCCAATTAATTCCATCCAATAGAAATGTTGTGGAATAAGTTCATGTGAGCAAATAATCAACATCCCAGAGTTGAAGCTGTTCTGTATGGAGGAATTAACTAAAATTCCTCCAGTCTCATGTACTTCCAGCTCTACAACTTCCAGAAATGGTTAGTTGCAGTTATTATTGGACAACGGGTTCACATCAGATACTGCAATCAATGGTTCACATACTTTTGCCACCCGCATATACAGTATGTAACACTGGATCATTTTCTTCAGTAAGTAAATGGCCATATGATATTTTTGTTCATATGTTTGTTTTAGAACTTGTGGAAATCTGAATGATGTAGGTTATATTTATGGAAAAATAAATTCTAAACAGTTCACAAAGATCAGCACCATATCAATTTAGTTATGTTGGCTTCAAATTCCTAAGTTTCCTCAGGGGTGTATTGTAAACTAGTTTTGTGCGAATTGTGGGCAAAGCTTATGTGCATATATTCAAAATATCTCCACTTCAAGAATCAATTTGCTTTGTCTTGGATTCTCCCCCTCTTTATTTAAGAAGGTTGTGGCTGTGGTTACATGTTCTTTGGTTTCATGTGAACCACATAAAGTTGGTTTGTTAATGTTAGAATGATGTTGTCATATTCTCTTGATGTCTTTTTATTCTATTGCTGTATTTGGCAAGTCACAAGCATGATGTTTTTACAGAATGTTTTCTGAGGTAGACAGTAGCTGCATTGTCATGGTAACAATCGACACGCTGGAATGGCAGTAAAACAGCTGGCTTGGGGCGATGAGACACCATCCACAATGTATATGGTCAAAACAGCTGATATGGCCTTTCGATGTATAAATGCTCAGAACATTTTTATTCTTTGTAATATTAATTGCATAGCAATGTCAGACTAAAATATGCTATAATATAATAAAAGGCACATATCAACTGACATGGGTTGTTTATTAGGGTTAAACACAATATCTGCTTAGTTCTGTTGGTTTCAGTCCCGTGAGTAAACTGCTAATTAGATGAAGTGCGCGTGTATCCTAATTAAAGTTAAACTTAATTTAAACTTGATAACATAATAACAGACTAGCCATTAGTTCGCCCACAAATAAAGCTGTGTCCACTCTTCCATCACATACAGTCGGGCAAAAAAGCATTTACAGCCACTGATTGTGCAAGTTCTGAGAGAAGTCTGTAATTTTCATCATAGGTAAACTTCATCTATGAGAGACAAAATGAGAAAAAAAATCCAGGAAATCACATTGTACGATTTTTAAAGAATTTAATTGTAAATCATGGTGGAAAATAAGTATATTGTCACCCACAAACAAGCAAGATTTCTGTCTCTCACAGACCTGTAACTTCTTCTTTAAGAAGCTCTTCTGTCCTCCACTCGTTACCTGTATTAATGGCACCTGTTTGACCTCATTATCTGTATAAAAGACACCTGTCCACAGCCTCAAACAGCCAGACTCCAAACTCAACCATGGCCAAGACCAAAGAGCTGTTTAAGGACATCGGGACGAAAATTGTAGACCTGCAGCAGGCTGGGAAGAGTGAATCTACAATAGGCAAGCAGGTTGGTGTGAATAAATCAACTGTGGGAGCAATTGTAAGACAAACAAGACCATTGATAAGCTCCCTCGGTCTGGGGCTCCATGCCAGATCAAAATGATCATGAGAACGGTCAAAATGATCATGAGCAAAAATCCCAGAACTACATGGAGGGACCTGATGAATCACCTGCAGAGAGCTGGGACCAAAGTAACAAACCTAACATCAGTAACACACTACGCCAAGAGAGACTCAGATCCTGCAGTGCCAGGCATGTCCCCCTGCTTAAGCCAGTACATTTCCAGGCCCGTCTGAAGTTGAACTTTTTGGTAATAACTAAACTGGAGGAAAAAAGATGCTGAGTTGCATCCCAAGAACACCATACCTACTGTGAAGCATGGGGGTGGAAACATCTCACATGTATTGTGAGATTTTAAGTCAAAATCTCCTTCCATCAGTGAGAGCATTTAAGATGGAACATGGCTTGGGTCTTCCAAGCATGACAATAATCCAAAACACACCGCTCGGGCAACGAAGGAGTGGCTCCGTGAAAAGCATTTCAAGGTCCTGGAGTGGCCTAGCCAGTCTTCCAGACCTCAACCCATAGAAAATATGTGGAGGGAGTTGAAAAGGCCGTGTTGCCCCAAAACATCACTGCTCTAGAGGAGATCTGCATGGAGGAATGGGCCAAAATACCCAGCTACAGTATGTGCAAACCTGGTGAAGACTTACAGGAAACGTTTGACCTATGTTACAAAGTATTGAGCTTGAACCAAATTTATTGACCAAATACTTATTTTCCACCATAATTTACAATTAAATTTTTAAAAAATCCTACAATGTGATTTCCTGGATTTTTTTTCTCATTTTGTCTCTCATAGTTGAAGTGTACCTCTGATGAAAATTACAGACCTCTCTAATTTTTCTAAGTAGGAGAACTTGCACAGTGACTGACTAAATACTTTTTTTGTCCCACTGTAAAGACATCAAAGTTTAAAATGTCACAGTTTAGTGCAATTAATAATTTACTTTTAATTGATACAGCAATTCTCTTCACATAATCTACCTGCAATCTCAGCATACTGCAAATCGACTTGTGTTTTATTCAGTACAGTCTGACATATTTAGTAAATGCCTTACTCTTGTCAGGTTCTTTTCCTAATTCATTGAATATTGCAGCTGTGAAGCTGCTCCTTAAAAAAAGAAACTATTAAGTAATTACAGATCAATTTCAGATTGTCCTTTTATTGGGAAAATCAACAAGAAAGTATTTTACTTGCTGCAAACATGCTTTTCCTCAGTCAAATTTTAAAAGGTTATAGAATAGCTTACCACATCTATGCAGACGGTACTCAAGGTTTATTTGGCCCTCTCTCCAAATAACAACTGCATGTGCCCTGTGATTCACTCTGTAAGTTCCTTAACCATATTACAAACTTAATGGGCCATGACTTTCTACAGGTGAATATACATAAAACAGCTCATTCGGTAAATGTCTCTCAATTAATTACATAAATACTTCCTAAAGAATATCAACAAAACCTGTAAACATACACCTATTAAGACCTCAGTGATTGTATGCTCAGGGCATGAATTTCTTTACGTGGAAAGTGGCCTTCCCTTTAAAAGCAAGCAATTTGCTTTAAGCATGAAAAACTGGCCATATAAAATAATAAATGATAAAACAGATAAAACTTAAGAGCTGAAATGTGCTAGCTCTTAATTTAGTTATAGACATCTTATATAGACATCATGCTAAAAGTGTAAGAGAATGAAAGGTGAGTTTCGAAACAAAATAAACCTATTATATGTGGGTTTAGTGTCACTACAGAGTACATATGATTAAAGAGGAGTGCAGGAGAGCTCTAGCTGAATCTTCACATCGTTTCAGAAGAGGAACTTAACACTGTAATACTTTTAGAGCTTTTTTATGTTGACTGAAGAGCTATTAGATCGTAAAAAAGGAGGTTGTGGGAGTAAATAAGGTTAAAGTGTCAGTCAGAAAAGTGCTTAAATAAACGTAAAATAATTTTACATTCAGTCCATGTCCAAAAATGTGGCATTTTGTGGCAAACATAATGAAATACAAATGTATACGGAGGCGGTCAGATACTAATGCAAATAAACCAAAAGGAGTTCACATTCTGAATCACAAAATGGTAACAATTTCATTATTTAATCATGACTACACACATTTAGCTCCAATCTATATACTTGCCCAAATGCTTTGAAATATAACATTTATCACCTTGGCCATGTTGGCCAAAAACCCACAAATTTATTCAGATCCCCTTTGCTTCATTTCCCATCTGTATCTATAGACTGATGAGAAAAGGTTTAGTGAAAATGTGTGTAGCAGGGTGGTGTTTAGAAGGTGGCTCAAGGGCAGTCTTCCTCTATTACCCAGATACGAATAGAAATATACGGGTAATAAACTGTCAATATGAAATATATATTTGTATCATTTCACATTTATTATCTCTCTCTCTCTCTCTCTCTCTCTCTCTCTCACTCACAGTCTCTCTCTCACACACACACACACACACACACACACACACACACACACACACTCACACTCACAAGTTGTCTTTTTACCACTGTGAGAACTTTCACCTAACCTCACCATATCTAAATAACCTAAAGCAAATCTTTTGGATCTTTTTTTTTTTTAATGTATGCTTTTAGTCAAAATAATAAACACAAAAGAAATATAGACACTGTATATGAATTTGTGTGACACGCACAGATACACACAAAAACTATTATGGCCTTTAAAATGTGTTTATATTGTATGAGTTGGTACACTGACACGTTAATGGCATTTCTACTATACGTGTTTTATTTACGGCTTGCCAGCTTGTAAATACTTAATTAGTCCACCAAATGTTCTAGATCAAGAAAGCCTCTCTACATCTCTAACAGGAAGGAGAGGAGAGAGGGATGAGACAACAGTGATACTGCAGATAGTTAGATGAAGAACGATGCAAATAATGAGTGAGTGACAAACTAAAGCAGTGCAGAGACAAATGTCAGAACACTTGCTGTGTCTGAGAATCGATGAGAATTATCCACCATGTCTGCATTGGGATTGTGTACCATACTCTCACACAAACACACAAATATGCCTGTAGGTGGTAGCATACTTCTAAACACTGAATCAGGTTAGCTCACAGCCACTGAAACACATTATTCTGTTTCAATAAGCAAAGTAGCAGGAAAGTTTGACCATGCAGACAGAAATAAATACAGAGGTACCTCGGTTACATTCGTTAATTCGTTCCAGAAATCACATTGAGTATCTAAAATGATGAATACCATGCAAATGTTTCCTATAAGGAGTGATGTATTTAATTGAATGAATCTGTTCCAGACCCCCAGAAAATCCACACTGTAGAAGGCATTATATGTATTAATGTAGCTGTATTGTACAGGTGCTCCCTGAGTTACGATGGGGATATGTTCCGACAGATCCATCATAAGTTAAATTTATCATGAACTGAGGAGTTTAGCAAGTGTTTGGTAGAGTGGTCTGTAGTCTTTAACAGCAGAGCCTATGATAAGTAATTTAATGTTTAAAACACTTACATTATACTACAGTTGGCCAAAATCATTAACACACAGCTTATTTTATAATAAAGTGTTGAAAAATCTCATAATTCAGTGAGTAATGGATCGTAAGTGAAAAGTAAAAGCAAAACGAACTCCGTGCTGCTGCTCAGCTAGGTAGACCTTGAAAGCCCAGCAAATGTATTAGAGTACTGTGCAGCAGTATTCCTTTTGGTTGGCTGTTATCCCTAACCTTTTTAGAAACCATGAGGAATAATTTGTGCTAAGAATACTGTACATTAGATTTAAACATAAATAAAACACAAGAGACGACCACGAACTCTGCACTGAGTGAGAGCTGTTGTTAATCTGAATCACTAAATTCGATGTGTCGGCTGAAACGAGTCGCATGACTTGACTCAAAGAAGTTAAAGCAAGTGCGCTGAGTATTACGTAAATGACAAGAACCGAGACAATTTTTTCTTTTTTCAAGTTCTGTTTATACAAATGTTTACTCAGCAGTTTACTTACAGTGTAGCTTAAGAGCATTCATATATTTGTTGAAAGATCACCAGAGGTCACATCTTGATTAAAATTGTGTTAACATAATGCATACTCACAGGTAGTTTACAAAGCTAGCCTGGTATCAGCTAAGGTTAGCTGGCCATGCAACGAATGGTTGTCAAGTCATCATCACCAGAAAATCACCTGCTAGTTGAAGATCCATCTTCAGAAAAGCAGACAATGTAACAAGCAATATGGAATAAAGAAATGCCACACTGTAGCTCAAAGTACTAAAGACAAACTAACAGGAATAGGACTGTATCTTAATATACAAACTTCTTCTTTTTTCTTTTGTTATTATTATTATTCTTAAGTGCAACGATTAGTCCGTGATTAGGCGTTGAACTTAAGCAAGGGTCACAATGCTGGGCAAGTTTAATTACTGATTGAAAATATTTTGAATTGGGGTGGCATGGTGGTGCAGTGGTTAGCGGTGTCGTCTCACAGCTCCGAGATCCCCAGTGCAATCCTGACCCTGGGCTCTGCCTGTGTGGAGTATGCATGTTCTCCTTGTGTTCAGATGGGTTTTCTCCAGGTACTCTGGTTTCATCCCACATTTCAAAGACATGTGTGTTAGGTTAACTGGTGTTTCCAAAGTACACCTTCGTGTGAGTATGTGCCCTATGATGGATCAGCACTCTGTCTGGGGTTGTTCCTGCCTTGCGCCCTGTGTCGCCGCCTAAGCACCGGTTTTCCCACGACATTGACTAGGATAAGAGGATACGATATGAATGAATGAATGAATAACAACACACCTGTTCAAATGGTGTGAAGGAGGGAAACGTGGTGATGAGTAAAACAAAGCAAAATAATAATTTAAAAAAAAAGGTTTAAAACAAAAGGAAGAGCCCAAAAATCCCAAAACACGTCCAAAAATCCATGAAGTAAGTACAACCTTGAAGTCCTTGTGCTGTGCGAAGTCTACTTTAAAGTAGTATGTCCTTAGTCATTTGCACCTGGCTCACCAGGTTTCTGGAATTGCTGGTGTTGTTCAGCAGCATGGTGGGATGTGCAGATTGAGTTTTGGCAGAAGTGACATAGATACTGGAAACACTATTCAAAGAGAATATGCAAGCATGAGATCTTAAACATGCTTACACATTGCAAGTGTGTCATGAATTGCTGCCATGAATGTTGCTTTCACCGAAATTACTTGATGAATCAAGCTTACCAGAGAAAAAGCACAGGATGTGTGTTTAGAAGATCAGCTTTGATAGTTGTATAATAGCTCTGGCCCTGTAGAAAACAAATAATGGTTTTAGCAGAAAGACATTGAAATGATAACATTAATGATAACAATGATGATGTCATAAACAATGTGTCTGACTTGTGTGTTACCTTCACTAAAGACCAATGTGCTAGTACACAGTGACTGTTAATAAGAATGAGAGGTTATGATTGATGATGGTGCTTTGGCTTCTCACCTGCTCAAGATCGACTACTCTAGAAGCAATCTTTAGTGCTTTCAAAATGTGAAAAAGGGTGACATATTTCCTATAAATATTATAACACTAAACTGCCCGTTCAGCTCCTCATGTATTAAATATGGTAATTACTCAAAAATAATTTGCTCTAAGCAGTTCAGCAGATTAAAACTCTCACCAAGCAAATCAATCCTGAACACACGACTGACTGTGCATGAAAAGCTATTATTGAAAATTATAGCTATCCTAATTCATTTTGGGAGGAAGGGGGAGAACTAAAAAGACACAGGAAGTGGACAAAGACAGTCTCCAAATTTATTGAAAGAAACATTTTCACAAGAATTTTATAGATGATTGAAAAGTAAATAAACCTCAAAGGGTTCAATCTAGAACAATTCAGTGAGACATAGTGCCAAGAAAGGAAGGAAAGATGTGAATAAAACTGAGAACATGCCAGAAAAAAGGGGAAGGGTGGAGAATTATTCCAACAGACTATTGTCTATTGTAAAGCAAACAGACGAAGCCACAATACATGCTGTTATCTCCGATACCATGATGTGTATGTGTCTTGTACATGATTAATGACTAAGTTAATTAGGTTAGACAAGTTTACAGCAGTATTGTGAATCATGAAATCATGGCAGAATGGAGGTGACAGCACATGATACACTAGATTTATACACTGCTTGTACACACCCTGTTCCAGTAAGTAAGAGTTGTTCAAGGATAAAGCAAATAGTGTGAGAAAGAAGAGAGAGAAGAACGATATAAAAACAAGCAATAAGTTGACAGTGAGTTGGGCTTTCCAATGTGGAGCTTACAGTGCACCATCATATCTCACTTGCTGTGGGTCTTTTCCTCCTCCTCATCTTCATCGTCATCTCTCTCCTGCATATATGCAGATCAGTACAGGGTTCAAATCCCACTTCTGCCAAGCTGCCACTGTTGGGTCCTTGAGCAAGACCCTTATGCCACAATTGCTTGGATTGTAAGACTGAATAAGGGCGTCTGCTAAATGCTGTAAATGTATAAATGTAAAGCAACACATTAACAAGATAAATCGTCATAATCAGTCTTGCAGTCAGTATTAACTATTACTGTTATCAGTAGTAACTGGTCTCTTACTGATCAAGCCCCAAAGAGGAAAATGTGAATAGATTTGGTCAGTGAGTCATCAGCTGAATTAAGCCATGGGCTGTTGGCTGCCTTAAACAAAAGTAAACTACTAAAACTGACTTCCCTCGAAGTCAAATGCTGGACATCCATTCACCCCAACTACAGAGGGTGTTACTTCCCTGCGTGTGCTCTTTACATGCCAAACTGAGAGGCATGCACTGTGCATCCTCTATTCTTCTCAACTGTCTGCCAAAATAAAATGGTGGCCACTTCCATTTTGATGAGAGTGATTTCTTTGACAAAAGCACCACAGCCACGTTCACAAAAGCATCAGCTGTGACATTGAAGGAGCAGTGAGTTTTCCTTCCTCATACATTATTTCTACTACAGAACCAAAGAACATTTAGAACATTTTAAGATTGTGAAAATGACTGATGGTATGCTCTGAATGCTACACACAAGATTGTCTTTCTCACTATGAGGACTTTACATTTACATATTACTGTAGCTAATTAATGCTACACTCACACCTAACTGTATCATTAAACTCAGTAACATAAAGCAAACCTTTTTGCCTTTTTCTGCTTTTGGATTTTTTAAATAACGTTACAGGTTTTGCAAAAAAAAAAAACTTCCCTTGTGAAGACCAGCAAAATGTGGAAATATAAGGTCCCCATAATGATATTTAAACTTGAACACCCCCACACACTGAGCCTTGAATAACTGCACATTTCAAGATCTGATGTGTTAGACAGAAAGTGAACAATCAGTTCTTGTGGCTGACGTGTTGAATGATGAAATGGCCAGTTGTGAAGACCTGTGCAACTTTGACAAGTCCAAATCAGTATGGCTACAGAACTGGGTCTAACCATTGTCCACTGTTGAATGTGCCTACAATGGGCATGTGAGTGAATATTTGATATGAATATATGTCTTGATGCATGCTCAATAATCCAGGTAAGAAAATCCCAGAAGTTGAATCTGTTCATCTGTCGAAGAAACGTTTCGTCACTCATCTAAGTGATTTCTTCAGTCTCAGCTAGTTGTAAAACTTCCCCAGTCTCATATACAGAACATTTGCATAATGACTGGTACCAGCACTATTGCATAACAATGGGACCGGTGATTAGTTTAATATGCAGATTGACATAACCATTAATGACAATGGCCATGTGTGCCCTTCACACAGATTGGGGAAGGACTGTGATAGCGGGGTTGTAAGATGGTGAGAGATGTACTCTGAGGCCCCCTCCTCAGTTCAGGGATGTTCAGACGTTCAGACGTTCCCTTTTTACAAAATTTTTTTCCCACGTTCAAACCATTGATCATCCCTATCAAGGATCTGCACGTCTTCATACTTGAAAGAGTGGCCATTGGCCTGTAGGTGGGTGTAAACCCCAGAGTCCTGACCTGATGAGGTAGCTTTTCTGTGTTGTACCATCCGTTTTGCCAATGACTGTTTGGTTTCCCCGATGTACAATTCCTGGCAATCCTCCCGGCACTTAACAGCGTACACTACATTACTCTGTTTGTGCTGGGGGACCCGATCCTTGGGGTGGACCAGTTTCTGGCGTAGCGTGTTTTTGGGTTTGAAAGCCACCAAAACGTGGTGTTTGGAAAATATACGTCTCGATTGTTCCGATGTTCCTGCCACATATGGAATCACCACTGGTTTACGCTTAGACTGCGGTTGTTGTTCTCCTCTCGTCGATCTGCTGGAGCACTGTTTTGGTGTCTTACCGGCTTTGACAAAGGCCCAGTTCGGATAACCACATTTGCCCAGGGCCTGCTTAATGTGAGATTTCTCTCCATCCTTGGCTGCTGTGTCAGTGGGGACACTGTCTGCTCGGTGGTACAGTGTCCTGATGACTCCTAGTTTGTGCTCCAGTGGATGATGAGAGTCAAACCTTAAGTACTGATCCGTATGTGTTGGCTTATGGTAAACATCGACTTTCAATTGTCCCCTATCTCCAACCACAACCTCACAATCCAAGAAGGCTAACCTGCTGTTCGCACTGGAGTCGAAGTCACTGACGGTAAATTTTGAGTCGAAAGTCTTTTTGATTTGGTCAAGTTGCTAGTCATCAAATTCAGGACTGGAGTCCAAGTCATGTGACTTGAATCTTTGCTCTGGGTACTATGGTTTCCTCCCACAGTCCAAAGATGTGTGTTTTAATTGGTGTCTCCAAAGTGAACCTACTGTGTGAGTGAGTGTATGGACCCTATGATGGACTGGCACCCCATTTTGGGTTATTTTTGCCTTGCACCCTCCCACAATTCTGTCCAGGATTAGGTTACTAAAAAAGTGAATAAATGAATGAGTGATTGGATTTGTGTGTGGCAAATACCATAATGTGAAGGAAGTAGCTCAATTTGCAGGCATATTGAAGTCATATAGGTCTACCAGCAGTGGAAAAAAAATCCAGTCTACAGGAAATTCTCATCAGAATTCGTAGTGGTATTACACACTATTAGGTAAATTTCAGTCACAGGACAATTTTTTTCGTCCAGGGAGTATATTATCATAATAATGTGTTAACACATTCATTCATGACAGCCTAAATTCATGTCTTACTAAAATGTATACTACTTTTTGTGTGACAATATTAAATATTGATGCTCAAACAGCCAATGAGAGAACAGAAATGAGAGGATGCAAAAGAAAATTTGGACTGGGCTTTCCTCTGTGTATGACAGCAGACTAGAGAGAATTGATCTCAACGTGCTTCTCATTCTGTACCTGCTGTCTCTTACAAAAACAGCTGCAGGCAAGGTGGACACTCTTGTTGTAAAATGTGTATGCTAAATTTTCCCTTTCATCCTTCTTCACCCTGGCTGGCTTTATTCTTCCCCTTCATGCTTCTCACTTTAATCTGTTATACCATTGATTATTCATTCAGTTCTGAAGTTTACAATAGGTAAATTTAGATTTCTGAAATTGTCAAGCTATTAGTAGTATTATTTAAATATAACAATAAAATTAAATAAAATAATATCATATACATATATATATATATATATATAATATATATATATATATATATATATATATATATATATTATTTTTTTTTTATTGAAACTTTACATTTAAAGCATCTATAGAAATTTACTGTACCTTTTTAGAATAGTAATTTTTTTGTCTTTCAGCCTGAAATCAAAACAAATTTTTGCTCACAGTCAGATATCCAGACATTACCCTTACAATTTGCTGGTCTAATGGAGAACTCATTGTTCCTTTAATGATGGAGCAATCTGTCAAGCTGCCCTGGCCCTGATATAGCAAAACAGGCCTAAACCATGATTCTACTACCACCATTTTTAATTCAGTCTCACCTGTCCAACTTATTTTTAGCAACCTGCAGACCAGGAGCAATGTTCTTTTTTTGAGAGCAGTGGTTTCTCCTTGCAACCTTGTCATACACAACATTGTCAGAATTCACTTGATGGTGGACCCATGAACATTAACAGTAGGCAATGTGAGAGAGAGAGTAAGTCTTAAATTTGCTGAATTTGTACACAGTCTGTCTGACTGTGGATTGGAGTCGAAACTATTTACAGAGGGTTTTGTAAATTTTTTACAGCCTGTTGAGCATCAACAACTCTTAATGAACGAATCCTGTTTATTCGTACCAGGACACACTTCCGCAAAGGTGTTGAAAAGATTTGACTTTGATTTGCGAGTTTTTTAAATATAACAGGACTGTAATCCAACTGATTGAACACAGCTGATTTTCACCTTTTCACCAAATTAACTGCTTAACCCAGAGGTTCACATACTTTTGCTGCTCATGTATTTGTAATATTGGATCATTTTACTCAATAAATAGCTGACCAAGTATAATATTCTTGTCTCATTTGTTTAATTATCTTTATATACAGTACTGTTAGGTGTGAAAAACTGATGACGTTTTAGATCACATTTATTTAGAAATATAGAAAATTCTAAAGGTTCTAAAATTCTTTACTTTATTCTTACGATCTGTACAAGTCATATGTAAATATTGTGCACCCCAGATCAATTTATATTTTGTTTACTCTTCAGAGAATGAAGCTAACTTTGTCATATATGAAACTTTGGGCACCTCTTCAGATACTCTATTAGTGTTTTTCTTCTTTTTAACTTAACTGACATGTAAGTCCGTGATACAAGTTAGAAAGAGACAATTCTGAGCATAATTAATTCTGTGATATTTCAATTCTCTTGTGGTGTGGTGCTTATAATTAACAGCCATGGCTTCTTCAAAGCATCAGAGCATCTGCAAGCGATAATTGAAATTCACGAAGGAGCAGAAGGCTATAAAAGGATTTAAAAATTTGCAATTTACACTGTCCAAAATGTTATTAGGAAATAGAATTTATCTAAAACTATTCAAATCAAGATCAAATCTGAAATCCTGAGAAAAATCTCATAGGACTACTCGGACTGGTTTACAAAGCATAACCCTATGACCATAGGAAAGTGTGGCTGGTACAGTGGCCCAAAAAAGTATTTAGTCAGCCACTGATTGTGCAAGTTCTCCTACTTAGAAAGATGAGAGAGGTCTGTAATTTTCATCATAGCTACACTTCAACTATGAGAGACAAAATGAGAAACAAAATCCAGAAAATCACATTGTAGGGTTTTTAAAGAATTTTTTATTTGTAAATAATGGTGAAAAATAAGTATTTGGTCACCCCCCCCAAAAAAAGCAAGATTTCTGGCTCTCACAGACCTGTAACTTCTTCTTTAAGAAGCTCCTCTGTCCTCCACTCGTTACCTGTATTAATGGCACCTGTTTGACCTCGTTATCTGTATAAAAGACACCTGTCCACAGCCTCAGACAGTCAGACTCCAAACTCAACCATGGCCAAGACCAAAGAGCTGTCGAAGGACACCAGGAAGAAATTGTAGACCTGCAGCAGGCTGGGAATAGTGAATCTACAACAGGCAAGCAGGCTGTTGTAAAATAAATCAACTGTGGGAGCAATTGTAAGACAAACAAGACCATTGATAATCTCTCTCGATCTGGGGCTCCATGCAAGATCTCATCCCGTGGGTCAAAATTATCATGAGAATGGTGAGCAAAAATCCCAGAACTACACGAAGTGACCTGATGAGTGATCTGCATAGAGCTGAGACCAAAGCAACAAGGCTACCATCAGTAACACACTACGCCGAGAGGGACTCAGGTCCTCCAGTGCCAGGCGTGTCCCCCTGCTTAGGGCAGTACATGTCCAGGCCCATCTGAAGTTTGCCAGAGAGCATATGGATAATCCAGAAGAGGATTGGGAGAATATCATGTGGTCAGATGAAACCAAAATAGAACTTTTTGGTAAAAGCTCAACTTGCCATGTTTGGAGGAAAAAGAATGCTGAGTTGCGCCATACCTACAGTGAAGCATGGGGGTGGAAACATCATGCTTTGGGGTTGTTTTTCTGCAGAGGGGACAGAACGACTGATCTGTGTTTAGGGAAGAATGAACAGGGCCATGTATCATGAGATTTTATGCCAAAACCTCCTTCCATCAGTGAAAGCATTTAAGATAGAATGTGTCTGGGCCTTCCAGCATGACAATGATCCCAAACGCACCACTCGGGCAATGAAGGAGTGACTCCATGAAAAGCATTTCAAGGTCCTGTAGTGGCCTAGCCAGTCTCCAGACCTCAACCCCATAGAAAATATGTGCAGGGAGTTGAAAGTCCATGTTGCCCCAAAACATCACTGCTCTAGAGGAGATCTGCATGGAGGAATGGGAAAAAATACCAGCTATAGTGTGGTGAAGACTGCAAACCTTGTGAAGACTTACAGGACACGTTTGACCTCTGTCATTGCGAACAAAGCTTATGTAACAAAGTATTGAGATGAACTTTTGTTATTGACCAAATACTTATTTTCCACCATAATTTACAATTTAGTTTTTTAAAAATCCTACAATGTGATGTCCTGAATTTTTTTTTCTTATTTTGTCTCTCATAGTTGAAGTGTACCTATAATGAAAATTACAGACCTCTGTAATTTTTCTAAGTAAACTTGCACAATCAGTGGTTGACTAAATACTTTTTTGTCCCACTGTATGTAGTATACATGTAGTAGTGAACTTTCACTGTGCAGGTTGTTTGCACAAAAACTGATCTGCGTGCAAGGGCCATCATAAGAAATTCATTCTTATCAACAAGGCTTATCAATAAAGATGCTGTCCATATGCAGAAAAGCAATATTTCATAATACACTGCTGTAGTCAGACAAAACAAAGATTAAAAGATTTCAAGAAAAAGAACACCTTACCATCTTTCAAGAATAGGGGCTGTTTTTATTTTGATGGATGGATGGACTTGACTACCTATAAACAATTGTGAATGTCAATTCCCTACAGCTAGTAAATAAACTGAATTTGGAATGGATTGGATATTACAAGAAATTTCCCACAGCATACATCAAAATGAATATAACTTTAATTACATGTGCCTAAATCTCGAACATGTCATGCTTGCAAAAACCCCAAGTATATTCCTAAACATACCACTTTCTAAAGTGTTCTTCAGAGAATTTCAATAAATTCTAAAGCTAGAAGACAACAGCTGATATCTGACACAAGTGCTTTCTGCTGAATATTGTGTTACTAAATATTGACTGAAAGAATGGCCAAATATTTACACATGCACTATTTTAAATGTAATTTAAAGTTTGCTCCCAGTTCTGCTTTTTCATTTAAAAACCAACAATACATGTAATTTTACAAGGGGTGTCCAATTATTTGCATGAAACTGTATATACAGTAAATATACTTTCAGGTATGTTTACCAAATTTAGCAGACACCCTATAGACAATCATGAAACCCCTTTTGAAATAGTCTTCTGAAATCAAAACCTATAAAATCATTTTTTCCTTCTTTATTTATGGATTTTGCTTAACATCATTCAAGTAATTAGAAAAATGGCAGCAGTTCTGAGAAATAATAATAATAAAAAAGAAAACTAGAATAACAGGGTTTGAACAGTGATCAGATGCCTATTTTAATAATTCACATTCACATTTTTCTTTAATTTCAGCTATCAGACATGTCCAGAAATGTGTCTCTACCAGTTTGCACACCTCAACTGAGGAATATTTGCACATTTTTCTCCTACAGAGTTGTTTAAGTTCAGTGGAATACTATGTGCAGCAACTGACTCAGTGACATTCACTTTACTATGCTTAAACCACTGCATAGTTTGTTTATGTATTTAGTTTTTGGCAGTGCATTTCAGGTTGTTGTTGTTCTGGTAGGTTAACCACCAGACCATCTGCAGCTGTCTAGCAAAGCGCTGCAGGTTTTCCTCATGAATTTGTATGGTGCATTTAGAGTGGCATGCTGTGTTAGGTTTTCATCAAGCATAGTGCTTCAATTTCAGTCCAAGAAGTCAATCGTGGTCTCATCTGACCTTAAAGTCATTTGCAGAATGGCATCAGAATTGCAAATTAGACTCAGCATGTCACATTTTCAGAAGAGGCTTCTTACTTGCCACCCTTCTATATATTTACATTTAGTCATTTATCAGACACTCGTATCCAGATTGACTTACAACTGATACAATTTTACAACCCAAGCAATTGTGGCTTTGCTCAAGGATCCAGTTTGGCAGAGGTGAGATTTGAACCCTGGATCTAATCACATGCACAGACCAACCAATCTCAGCCATGAAGACCTGTAAGTCTTTCAAAGCTACTGGTCCCTTGGTAGCTTATCTAATCAACTTCTCCTTGGCTCAGTCATCCAGTTTGGAGGGTCTTCCCAATGTAGGTTAGGTTTTAATTGTACAGTACACTGTCATCTTCATAATAATGCTATTAACAGGTCTCTGGATGATAATTAAAGTCTGAGAAGTATTTTTGTCCCCTATTGCTACAGTCGTATGAAAAAGTTTGGGCACCCCTGATAATTTTCATGATTTTTCTTTATAAATCATTGGTTGTGCAACTCAGCAATTTCAGGTAAATATATCATATAGCAGATGAACACCGTGATATTTGAGAAGTGAAATTAAGTTTTATAGGTTTTACAGAAAGTGTGCAGTAGTTTATTCAAACAAAATTTAGGCAGGTGCATAAATTTGGGCACCCTTGTCATTTTTTGAATACCTTTAGCACTAATTATTGGAACACAAAAATGTGTTTTGTAAGCTCACTGACCCCTTGATCTACATACACAAGTGGAATCCAACTATGAGAAAGTGTTAAGGTGGCCAATTGGAAGTTTTCTCCTCTTTGCATCTTCTCTGAAGAGTGGCAACATGGGAGCCTCAAAACAACTCTCAAATGGCCTGAAAAAACCAAAGGTTGTTCAACATCATGGTTCAGGGAAAGGGAAAAGCTTTCTCAGAGAGATTTCAGCTGTCATGGACATAACAAGGAGCGGAAAAGAAAAAAAGGAACACAGCATCCCAAGACAAACACTTGCTACCCACAGTAAAATTTGGTGGCGGTTCCATAATGCCCGCGGGACTGTGTGGCCAGTGCAGGTACTAGGAATCTTGTTAAAATTGAGGGTCGCATGGATTCCAGTTAATATCTCCAGATTCTTAAGAACAATGTTCAAGAATCAGTGACAAAGTTGCACCGAGGCCAACGACCCCAAACCCTGCTCATAATCTACTAAGGCATTCATGCAGAGGAACCAGTACAACGTTCTGGAATGGCCATCTCAGTCCCCAGACATGAATATTACTGAAAATGTGGGCTGTCCATGCTTGGAAACCATCAAAGATGACTGAACTGGAGATGTTTCTAAAGAAGAATGGTCCAAAGCACCTTCAACCAGAATCCAGACTGGAAGCTGTAGGAAGCGTTTAGCGGCTGTTATTTCTACAAAATGAGGATCTACTAAATATTGATGTAATTTTTTTTTGGGGGTGCCCAAATTTATGCACCTGCCTAAATTTTGTTTAAATAATGTACTTGCACACTTTCTGTAAATCCTATAAACTTCATTTCACTTCTCAAATATCACTGTGTTCATCTGCTATATGATATATTTAACTCAAGTTGCTGATCTGAACAACCAGTGATTTATAAACTAAAATCATGAAAATTATCAGGGGTGCCCAAACTTTTAATACGACTGTAACTTGTGCTTTTCCAAAAATGTATCCTGGGACACTTTTGAAAGCACCTTACCAACCATTTTGTTACCATGCACTACTAGCAGTGGAAGGAATAGTCGGTTTTGTTCTCAAGTAATCTAAACCAATATAGTTGATGTCAGGTGTCGACCAGTTAGCCTGGTGGGTGATCTTGAAGGTGATTTGTTGTAACTGAGCGACTTTATATTACTATAAAAGTGCTCATTAATGATTCAAACTAAGTAATTTACTAAGTAAATTGTAATTATCATGTCTATAATGTGTAAATACAGCTGGACAAATATTAGTAGTATTTCTTTTTCAATTGTCAGTGTGTAATATGACCGAATGCAAGAATTATGAGAGGTATGATGATTTTATATTGGCACTGTATAACTGAATCTTACATGAAACATTTCAAGCAACTGTGGGTTAAAGGAGTAAAGTGTTGCTTGAAAGTTTGTGAACCTTTTAGAATTTTCTATATTTCTGCATAAATATGACCCAAAACATCATCAGATTTTCACACCAGTCCTAAAAGTAGATAAAGAGAACCCAGTTAAACAAATGAGACAAAAATTATTACACTTGGTTATTTATTTATTGAGGAAAATTATCCAATATTACAGATTAGTTGGTGGCAAAAGTATGTGAACCTTTGCTGTCAGTATCTGGTGTGACCCCCCTGTGCAACTAAACGTTTCCGGTAACTGTTGATCAGTTCCATTAGATTGATTAGCCCATTCCTCTGTACAGAACAGCTTGAGCTCTGTATATCTGTATATATATATATATATATCTTCTGTTTATACGTGTATATCAAAATTCCTTTTTATTCTTTTTCACTTTTATTGTATTACTGTGTGCACTAATCTCTAAATTTTCCCATCGTGAGACTAATAATGGATTATCTTGTCAATGCTCACATACATCTGCACCCTACCACTGAAACAAATGAAGCAGAAAAGATGCAAACAGTTCTGCAGGATAAACTGCTGATGAGGAACACACATAGCGTGTGCATGTGTGTGTACGCGCGTGCGATCTATAAATATATAACAGAATTAGCTTTTTTTTCACAAAATACACTAAATTGCAGTTATTCAACTTCTACACTTTAACCCATTTCAGCTAAACCATAGCTTCAGATATTTTTCAATGTTAGATAAATAAACCATCACTGCAAGTTTGTTGTATTTCTTCTCTTGGCTCAAGGGAGTGCAGCATATTTCCAGGATCATTCAGTAGACAGGAACCATTGTGTACTCTTATTTATCTAAAGAATAAAGTACACAATACTGGCATTGTGCTGCTGAAGTGGATACAGCTGTCTTCAGTTCTCAAATCTGCAATGAAGCACTGTGTTGCCTTTAAATGTACATCTGTCTTTTCGAATCCTGTAGCTTTCTTCAACACTACATTACAACTGAACAGGTAAAACTGACTGAAAGCATAATAGCCATACACACATGCACACACAATCATAATCTTTGTATTGTCACTCTCAAACCAGCATGCATATGCAATAAAGCAGACCTACAAAGAAGTGTTGAGGAGGCATGGGTTTGTTTGGCTGTTTGAGAATGTTGTGAGTTATTCATCTTTCAATCTAAAATCTTTGAAAAGCCCAATGTATATGAACCCAGGTGACAGACTGAGAGCAGGACAAAAGATAGATGTCAAGCTATTGTGTTACATGGCATTATTGGTGCTCAGAGAAGTTTCTGACAAATTAGACTTTTTCAGAGTCAAACAGAAAGCCAATCTGCTAAAGATGCAGTTCTATTATGAATGGGCTAACAGTAAATCAAAAACTGAAAATAAATCCACTCACTTTTCTTGGATAAACTAGTGAGCCTTTAGAACAAAATATTTACTTTAGAACAAAATATATTTGTACATTACCTGACCTGTGGAAATGAATTAGCATGGGACTGATATTCCTGGTGTGAAATATTTTCAAAGAATTAAGACAAACTGAACTGCAGGAGCATTGTATAAGTAGAACTTTTCCTGCAGTATTCTTACAATTACAATACTCTTAATTTTCTTCCTGTCATTTCTAAATGAACAATGTGTACTAAGTGAGAATCATTTAATCAACCAAATTCATAGAGAAAAGCCACAGAATTAACGTATCTGCCAGTTGTTCAAAAACAAAGAAAATAAATGAAATTTATCTGCATTTGAAAGAATTTTGAATATTGGTAGCCCGGGTTGAGTTGGTTGGTTCTGGGTTGTTCTCCGAGCTTGGCAATTGTATTGCAAACGTTTCGTCACCAATCGAGGAGACATCATCAGTGCGGTTGTAGGTGCTGTTTCTTCTGAACACTTGCGTTGTTATAGATCATTGGTAACGTCGAGTGTTTTGATACAAAATTTGTGTCATGGAAGCAGCTGATTGGTTGGCTGATCAAAATATAGTGCGTTGTGGTCTGACGGGGCCATTGTGGTTTGAATTGGGCGATTGTGATTGGTTGAAGGGAATGTTCTGCGTTGTGGTCTGAATTGGGAGATTGTGATTGGTTGAAGGGAATGTTCTGAGTTGTGGTCAGAATTGGGCGATTGTGATTGGTCGAGAGGAATGTTCTGCGTTGTGGTCTGCGTTCCTGGCTGGTTTTGTCTTCTCATTTCCCGGAGCCTGAGGGGTTGATAGATTGGATCAATGTCAATGTGTTTGTTTATCGATGTTTTGGTAGAAAACCAAGCTTCAAGGAATTCTCTTTCTTTCCTTCTTCCTTCGTTCTTGCTCCCGTGGGTGGACGATCTCTGCTGTATCCCAGTTGAACTTGTTCCTTCTTGGTCTTTGTGTACTTATATTAGGGGAGTGGATCGTTGTCTCAGTGGCTAACTGATGTTCCTGTAGTCTGGTCGAGGGTAGATTTGTTCCTTCCTGTTGCCCCGTAGTTTTTCCTTTCCTCACAGTCCCGCATTGGATTTTAATAGATGAGAAACGTTTGTTCTTTTCCTCTTTTACTGGTGTGCTTTTTGGTTTTGACAGCATGGGTCCTTATTGTCTTGGTTTGGTTTTGTGTGCCACTGTGATTCCACGTTGACCGTAATAACCGCGCTGCCAATCTCTGAGAGTTTTCTCACTATGTTATGATTATCTTTTGGTGGTTGTTTGTTCGGATTGGTGTTGGAGGTTTTGCGTTTCATGGTTCTCTGAGAAGCTCTGTGGGTATCCGTTTTTTTAGGAAGGTTTGATATAGGTGTTTCTCCTCCTGTAGTTTTGCTTCTTCAGTGCTAACACTGGTTTTTCTAATTCTCTTGAATAGAGTTTTGATACACCTTTGTTGTGACATCTTGGATGATTGCTGCGTGGTGTAGATCTGATCAGTGTGTGTTTGGATTTCCTTTAGACAGAATATGTAGTTTCTCCATCTGTGGCCTTTGGGTGACGAGGACGTCTAAAAAAATGCGAGGTGTTTCTCATCCTGGTCCCATCTTGAATTTTTGGATTCCGGAGAATGTGCTATCAAGTAAGTCATGTGTTCGTTGAATGTCCGGGTTTTGATTATCACAAAGGTGTCCATCCACATAGCGTACCATAGTTTTGGATTATCTTTTTGGTATGACTTCATCTCCAGCTTCTGCATATTATTTCTGCCAGGAGTCCTGATATAGGAGAATCCCATCGTGGATCCTTGAATTTGTCTCGAGTTGGTCTATCAAAATTTTGAAATAGGTTGACACACAAAGATCCAGCAGTTCACATACGCTATCCGTCTTCAGTGCGTCCTTCTCGTGTTTGTCGCTAGCATTTCTCTAAACCGTTTCCTTGGCCATCCTTTATGATTGATCGAAGTGAATAGCAAAGTTCATCAAATGAAACCATGATCTCGTCACCATCCATTTTTCTCCTTTTCGCTGTGAAAGAAACTGGTTGAAAACTTTGGGTGGTTTTTGTGCGTTGTTAATGGAGTATTGTGTCCAGTGACAAACTACAGGAGGAGAAACACCTATATCAAACCTTCCTAAAACGGATACCCACGGAGCTTTATCAGGAGAACCATGAACGCAAACCCTCCAACACACCAGTCCGAACAAACAACCACCAAAATGATAACTCTACATACGTGCGGAAACATCTCAGAGATGGCAGCGCTGTTATTACGTCAACGTGGATCACCGTGGCACCAAACCAACCAAGACCATACGGACCATCTGTCAAACCAAAAGACAACCATGAAAGAGGTAAAGACAAACGTCATCTATAAAATCCATGCAGGGACTGTGAGAAAAACTACGTGGGCCCAAACAGGAAGAATTATCGACCATATACATGAACATCAGTTAGCCACTAGAAGACACGATCCACTCTCCCTAACTCTAAGTACACGAAACCAGAAGGACACATTTCAACTGGGATAAGCAAGCATAGATTCGTCACGGAGCAAGAACGAGGAAAAGAAAGAGATTCTTGAAGCTTTGTTTCTACCAAAACCATCGATACAAACACTTTGACATTGATCCAATCTTCTACCCCTCAGGCTCCGGGAAATGAGAAGACAAAACCAGCCAGGAACGCAGACCACAACGCAGAACATCCCTCTCAACCAATCACAATCGCCCAATTCTGACCACAACTCAGAACATTCCCTTCAACCAATCACAATCTCCCAATTCAGACCACAACGCAGAACATTCCCTTCAACCAATAACAATTGCCCAATTCAAACCACAACGGCCCCTTCAGACCACGACGCACTATATTTTGATCAGCCAACCAATCAGCTGCTTCCATGACTCAAATTTTGTATCAAAACACTCGACGTTACCAATGATCTATAACAACGCAAGTGTTCAGAAGAAACAGCACCTACAACCGCACTGATGATGTCTCCTCGATTGGTGACGAAACGTTTGCAATACAATTGCCAAGCTCGGAGAACAACCCAGAACCATCCAACTCAACCCGGGCTACCAATATTCAAAATATTTTCAAACAACTTCGGGCGCGAAACGCTCAACACAGCTCGCC
This sequence comes from Ancistrus triradiatus, assembly GCA_025084515.1. Classification (NCBI taxonomy): domain Eukaryota; kingdom Metazoa; phylum Chordata; class Actinopteri; order Siluriformes; family Loricariidae; genus Ancistrus; species Ancistrus triradiatus. Next base: position 59,417 of record JAJAGP010000282.1, on the reverse strand, counting down.
GGTGGGAGTTGTTTGCTTGCAGACAGGCATGCACAGGTAATCAACTCTTCTTTCTTCATGAATGCTTGCGTCAGAATATCTTGCCTCGCAGTGTCAACTACCGACCACCTATCAACAATCTGTCCGCGTGGACATTAGCACGACAAACAGGAAAACGCATGATTCGATTGATGATCACAGATGCCCACAACCGTCTTAGGAAATACAACCAATGTGTCAACGAACAAAAGACTATGTGCTTAAGAGCAATAGGAGCAGAACTTGTTGAAGATTTAACCTTAGCAATACAACGCAGAGTCTCTCGTGTGAGGGATAGAAAACGAAGTGACCTACAAAACAAGATCTGCAACTCACAAGGAACAGTCAGAACAATCAGAATGATGCCTGGGTCAAGAACATATCTAGTCGACAACTCACAGATGGAGAAAAGCAAGTTCTCGTAAAAGGACTGAACTTCAACCTCGAGGACGCTTCGTACAGAGAATTCTTTGCCAGTCTCGAAAACGGACTCTCATCACAAGGACTCAACGAAGAATATCAACAAGAAATACGCCAAACACTAGTTCCCATCTTGACTCACAGTCGCCCCTCCAGGACTATCGCGAAACAAGAACGAGGGGCTATCAGTTTCCTCAAAGATGACAAAACCGTGGTAATCTTACCGACCGACAAAGGACGCATGACAGTCATAATGGATCGTGCTGAATATATACAAAAAGTCAAGCAACTTTTGGATGATACAACCACTTATCGTCGACTCAACAATGATCCCATTAAGAAACTGACCAGCAAAATCAATGCAACTTTAAAAAAGCTCCAGGATCTGAATCAAATCACGAAGGAAGAACGTTGGATGATGAGCGCGAGAGAACCAGCTATTGCACAATTTTATGGACTTCCTAAAGTACACAAAGAAGGCACCCCTCTACGACCAATCGTCTCTCTCCCAGGTACACCACCTATAATTTGACGAAACACCTATACAAGCGCCTCAAACACCTAATCACTGGATCACAATACTCCATTAACAACTCGCAACAGTTTCTTCACAAGCTGAAAGGCATAAAAATGGATGGTGACGAGATCATGGTTTCATTTGATGTAACTTCGCTATTCACTTCGATCAATCTAAAGATGGCCAAGGAAACGGTTAGAGAACTGCTATGCGACCATCCAATAGAAGGACCACTGACGACGGATTGCGTATGTGAACTACTGGATCTTTGTATGTCAACCAATTTCAAATTTGATGGACAAATCTACGAGGAAACTCAAGGATCACCGATGGGATCTCTTATATCAGGACTCCTGGCAGAAATAATTATGCAGAAGCTGGAGCAGGAAGTCATCCCAAAGATTAATCCAAAACTATGGGTACGCCATGTGGACGACACCTTTGTGATAATCAAAACCCAGGACATTCAACGAACACAAGACCTACTTGATAGCACATTCTCCGGAACACATTCACGATGGAGATGATAAGAACAACCTCAACCTCCGCATTTTTAGACGTCTCGTCCAACAAAGGCCACAGATGGCAAACTACATACATACTTCTTCTACAAGGAATCAACACACAACTGATCAGATCCTACACCACAGCAGCATCACCAAGATGTCAAACAAAGTTTGTATCCAAAACTCTATTCAAGAAGATAGAACCCATTTAGCACTGGGAAGAAGCAAACTACCGAGAAAACACTATATCAACCTTCACTAAAAAACGGTAACCCACGGGGCTTTAATCAGAGAACCATGAACATCAAACCCTCCAACACACAATCCCCGAACAACAACCACCAAAAGGATAACTCTACCATAACGTGCGAAACATCTCAGAGATGGCAGCGCGGTTATTTACGTCAACGTGGAATCACAGTGGCACACAAACCAACCAAGACCATAAGGACGTCAATGCTGTCAAAACCAAAAGACAACCAGTAAAGAGGAACACAAAACGTCATCTATAAAATCCAATGCCGAGACTGTGGAAAAACTACGTGGGCCAACCAGGAAGAAATTATCGACCAGATTACATAAACATACAAGTTAGCCACTAGAGAAACGATCCACTCTCCTCCCTCCCTCCTCTCAGTACACGAGACCAGACGGGAGGGACACAAGTTCAACTCTGATACAGCAGAATCGTCACGGTATCAAGAACGAGGAAAGAAAGAGAATTCCTTGAAGCTTGGTTTTCTACCAAAACATCGATAAACAAACACATTGACATTGATCCAATCTATCAACCCCTCAGGCTCCGGGAAATGAGAAGACAAAACCAGCCAGGAACGCAGACCACAACGCAGAACATTCCTCTCGACCAATCACAATCGCCCAATTCTGACCACAACTCAGAACATTTCCTTCAACCAATCACAATCTCCCAATTCAGACCACAACGCAGAACATTCCCTTCAACCAATCACAATCGCCCAATTCAAACCACAATGGCCCCGTCAGACCACGACGCACTATATTTTGATCAGCCAACCAATCAGCTGCTTCCATGACGCAAATTTTGTATCAAAACACTCGACGTTACCAATGATCTATAACAACGCAAGTGTTCAGAAGAAACAGCACCTACAACCGCACTGATGATGTCTCCTCGATTGGTGACGAAACGTTTACAATTTATCTGCATGTTTATCAAAACATTTTCACTGTATTTGCATAAACCGGTTGTATTAGATAAAATGCTCATAAAGCTAATTTAACCTTTCCAACATTACTCATGTACAGTTCTGTTGATTGCTGATATGCATAAAACTCCAAAGATCCAAATTAAGCTAATTTTCAAATGATTTGCACTATTACACTATAACATCTTATATTTTACATATAGCACAATGATCAGGTCTGTATTCCCATCATTTAGTTTTCATTTGAGAATATCAAATACAGAAGAAAATGTAAAAAAAAAGAGCTTGTTATATTTGGAGTTTGCATGGTGGGTGGATGCTAGAGATGAAAAATCAGCCATCTTCTACATTTCCTGATTCACCAGGGCCTTGTAAATCAAAGTACAAAATTTGGGACAGGTAAATAAATGTATTCAAGAGCTACACAGCAGTTTTACTAAAGTGTCCAATTTAGATCTCCAAAGTGTCCATAATCTCTCCAAAAAAAAAAAAAAAGAAGTTTGGCACTATACATCAAGAGTATGCAAGATATTTGTGTGCCTACATAACATAGGTAACAAAATGGATCAGACGCATTCACTCTTGAAATCCAGGTTGGAGCATATAAATAGCGTTTTTTCTCTGTAAACTGAGCCAGAGAAGAGTAAATGGGGCTCTTCTTCCCTTTCCCTGCTCCACCAAATCAGGCCAGTGAGTTACTCTGGGTTCAGTGTGAGTGGAGTTCTAGTGGAAGAAAAAGGTGTCAATAACTTCTAGGCATGGATGTGCAAATTGAACTGAGTTTTTGCCCAGCAACGTGAGCCAGCACCTATGTCATTGGTGAATAAATGCTGTCACTCGAGGACAGTAAATCGCTTAGGAGCGAATAGCAACCACACAATCTAAGCCAGGACGCCCTTAGCTTTGAAATCATGAACAAAAATACTGTATGTGAAAACTTACATTACGTGGCCATAGACACATACCTAGGTGCCTCATTGGTTGTGTCGGCTTCATATGTGCTGCGACTGGCATGTAAACAAATAAAATAAATAAAAGACAGCACAAAGTAATATTGTCCATTGAAAATGGTAAATGTAATTTTCCACAAACATCCATTAGATGTGATACAGCAGCAAATGGTGACAGGCTAAAGCGGTGACCAATAGATGAGTCAAGTAATATAACTTTTGAATGGAATCTTGCTTCATGATTGCAGTGCAGTTTAGTCAGAGAATACTAATGGCAAATGAAACAAAGTTGTAGGTATTTTCGGCACCAGAACTCGAAAAACCCCCCTATTCCCTCACAACTTCCCTGGCTGGTAAAGTGGTAAAGATTTTTTTCCCTAGTGTAAGCTAGTATATACTGTAAAATTACTGGGTGCACCTTTAGAGTATAAATTAGGGTCAGGGTTAGGGTCCTGGAAATAAATGATTTATCTATAAGACATTAAAAGACAGTACCATACATACCATTTTGAGACCTAAACGAACTGATAAACACTGAACATAGAAGAATTTGAACAGAAACCAAATAGTAGACATCAAAAAGATCAGAACAAGAGAACAACACTTCATATGAACTTATGATGTGGAATGATAGAACAGGACATTATATGAACTTATGAAGTCATCATACAAATGGAAGCTTCACAATTTTAAAAGACCTCTTTGATCTGTGAATGTGTGATCCATCTTTCATCACCAAACTGATCAAGTATTCTCTACTTCGTTACAAGAATTCTACTCTTCCAGTCCAATTCAAAGTACACAGATGAGCTTTGAACCCTTTGGCACAGGGATTGCAGGTGTTCATTATGTCAAAGGGCCTCTCGAACATCTCAAAGCAAATGTTAGCATTCATGAAAGCATCTGTATCATTGCCATAAACAATATCAATTTTCCATGAATCATTAGCCTTATTTCTAAAATGTAAAAGATTCACTATTTGTAGCATGACTAGAAAACTTTGATAAGAAGCAATGTCTGCGTATAATATTACCTCAATGAATTTATCTGTTGCTTCACAGTTTCTAAACTGTGAATAGTCAAGGTCCCTCAGTGTGCGCAGAGATACTGTCACAGGGACACCTTCATCTTCTGGGTATCAAAATACACATGGTTGTCTGTTAATTTGTTGGCAGCAGGCAGTCCATCTTTTGCTTGGACTTCATTCATATGAACAATGTATGTACAGCTGATCTGGCCAGTGCCTCCAACATATTCCGTGCCAGCTTCAACATGTGGCAAGAGTCCATCATCAGAAATACTCTCTCACCACCCACTGGATGTGCAAAAAAGGTTTTTAAGGGGTCAAGAGGATTTGGCTTTAGCTGGCACCCAAGTTGGTTACACATGCTAACACCGGAGGCATGCCAATCTCTTGTAACACACACCACTCTTATGCCAAGCATGTGCAAGGCATGCACAATTAAGATCTTCTGTGTATCCGGTGACAGAGACTTGGTCAGGTAGTAAACATTTAAACCAGTATTTTTTAAAGTGTACAATCAAATTACATGGATAATTCCTTTGCAATGTATGGTGAGATGGAGAGACTCTCTCAGGTAGCTGCATGCTTTTGGTCCATGTAAGTGGAGCATGAGGGCAAACTCCCTCTGGTCTTTTGTGAACTCATGGCCCTGTTTTGACAGGAGGTCTACTGGAAGATCTGAAATTCCGTGGGCATAGACTAATTGTTATAGACTAAGTGCCCTATAAATAACTAGGGATTCTAATAAAGAAGGGAAAAGACAGAAAAAACTTTTCTTCTTAAATGTACTTCTGTGGTAGCCTAGCGGTTAAGGTACTGGGCTATGGACCAGAAGGTCCAGGGTTCAAATCCCACCTCTGCCAAGCTGCCACTGTTGGGTCCTTGAGCAAGATCCTTAACCCACAATAGCTTGGATTGTAAGACTGTACCAATTGTAAGTCGCTCTGGATAAGGGCGTCTGCTAAAATGCTGTAAATGTACTTCCCACTTCTTCTTCAACTCTTTATCTTTGATCAGTATGAGATTTGTGGTGAATGGTGGCATGTAGATGGCTGAAAATTGGTATGCAGGTAGTCATCTTAGTTGTAAGAAATTTGAGTTGGTGTATTGGACTGTGTGTTAAGAATACTGGATGCTCTTAAGCATTGCACTTTTTGGGCCCATCTGCGGGCCCGTTAGAGGGCACTTCTGCATGAAGAGCTAACTTGGATTTATTTTACAACCTTACTATTTTACTTAAATCTTTACCTTCAGGAACTTTTCTTGCACTGATGTGATTTATTTCTATACAGTGGCAGTATGTTTTACTGAAGGTACTGAACTGTGTTAAGATGTAAGGGGTTTTTGATCATTGTGAACTTTTAGTCCAACATTGGTTGAACCTGCAATGTTTTCAGTCAGATCCAGAATAATTACCATACTTAGCCATATTGTTTCAGCATTTGGACATCAACTATCTGAGCTTCACGCTCAGCTGGAAGAGGTATTGCGAGCTGTCACTCAACTCACAGAAAACCAGCGCTCGCTCGGCTCGCTGGTACATGCTGTGGATGCGGTCTCACAGCTTATGTCGCAGCTTACTCAGTCCCCGGCTATCGCTATCTTCTTGGCTTCAGTTCCGCTTCTACCCAGCCCTTCGCAAGCTGCTCCCCCACATTCGGCTTACAAGATCGCGCCACTGGAGAAATATGACGGGGATCCCAATCGCTGTGAAGGGTTTCTGCTCCAGTGTGACCAGTATTTCACTTCATTCTCCTCCAGAGTTCGACGCAGAACGAATTGCACTGGTCATCTCCCTCCTGACTCATCAGGCTCTGGAATGGGCCACTGCCATCTGGTCTCAACAGGGGGCCGAGTCCAGGGACTATACACGTTTCCTGAATGCCTTCCTCTCTGTCTTCCAGCACCCCAGCGAGGGTCGCTCCAATGACGAATTACTCAATCTACGGCAAGGACACCGCTCGGCAGTGGAGTATGCACTCGAGTTCCGCACCATGGCAGCTCAGAGTGGCTGGAATGAGGTCGCCTTTATGCCCTTCTTCTGGCAGGAATTACGGCCCGGTCTAAAGATGGAATTGGCGGGACGTGATGCCAGTCTCACGCTGGAGGAGCTTATTTTTTCCCTCACCATTCGGCTTGACCAGCTTCTGGGGACCTGAGCTCACATGAAACCCACCCCACACACACCCTTGGTTCTGGTCTCCTCACCTGAGTCACCACTCTCCTGTGCCTACTCATCAGTGCTGCCCACGTGGAGATTATTTCGTTTCAGCTCCTAGCCTCCCTAGCTTATCCGGTTATCCTGGGTCTTCCATGGTTCTGTCTCCATAATCCTATCATCTCCTGGTCCACACAAGAGCTCATCCGCTGGTCACCTTGGTACTTGGACCACTGCCTATGTTTTCCTGCCCTCCAGGTCAACTCCCTCCTACCATCAGTCTACTCCTTGGTCATCCCTTCCAATGTGCCATGGGCTTACCAGGACTTTGCCCTTGGATCTCACCATCCACATCTCTTAGGGTCACCAGGTTCTCAAAAGGCTGTTGCACCATCACCTTCAAGTGAGAGCTGAGAAGTGTAAGTTTCACACCCAGTCCGTTCACTATCTGGGTTATATCATCTCCCCTTCAGGTGTTACCATAGGTGATTCCAGGTGGGCTGCGGTCCTCTCCTGGCCTACACCCCAGACCGTGAAAGAGCTCCAGAGGTTTTGGGATTTGCGAATTTGGGGATCGCCGTTTCATATGAAACTTCAGCCGGACAGTGGCACCCCTCACCTCCCTCCTGTGGGGCAATCCCTGCTCCCTCTGGTGGTCCCCGGTGGCCGAGATGGCTTTTGCACACCTCAAGTCAGCCCTTTACCCAAGCTCTAGTTCTGGCTTCAGCATGGAGGTTGATGCTTCCTCAGTGGATGTGGGTGCCATTCTCTCGCAGCATCTGGGCAATCCACCTATGCTTCACCTCATCGCCTTCTTCTCCTACAAACTTTCACCGACCAAACGTACCTACGATGTCGGGGATAGCGAGCTTCTGGCCATCAAACTGGCTCTGGAGGAGTGGAGGCAATGGCTAGAGGAGGACCAACATCCATTTACTGTTCTTACCGACCACAAAAACCTGGAATATTTGCACTTGGCCCACTTTGATTTCACCACATCATACCATCCCAGCTCCAAGAATTCCAAGGTGGATGCTCTTTCCCGCCACCATGATCCCTCCACAGAAGACACAGGTGTATTATTGGAGCCATCCAATGGGACTTTGAACAAGAGTTGGACGGTGCCCTCTTGCAGGCTCGCAACCCTGCTCAATGCATGGCCTGAGCAGGGAGAGACATAGGCCCTGCGGATAGGAAGTTCGTCCCCAATTCACCTCTTCAGTTTGGCAAGCTTTTGTGGGGAAGCTGGGAGCATTGGTGAGCCTTACCTCTGCGTACCACCCGGAATCCAATGGTCAGTGTGAGCACTCGAACTAAGAGCTCAAAAAGTTCCTGCACTGCTACTGCCTACACAATCATCGCCGGTGTCCCGCCCCAACTATCGACCAGGGGATCGGGTCTGGATCTCCACCAAGGATCTGCACAAGGCTCAGGGGAGTACACAGGTTTTTCCTCGCTACCTTGGTTTTAAGATCCTAATGAAAATTTATGATGTCACCTATAGACTCGCGTTACCTGCCCACTTACGTATCTTTCCATATTTTCAAGTTTCTCTGCTGAAGCCCTGGGTACCTGGTTCGCTGGCTGGTACCTCCCCTTCAGAACAACCGCCACCGGTGTAGGTAGATGGTGCACCAGCCTACAAGGTCCACCAGTTTCTGGACTCTCGATGGCGTGGTTCTCACCTCGAGTACCTGGTGGACTGGGAGGAGTACGTCCCTGAGGAATGCTATTGGGTGGAGGCTAAAGACATCCTGGACCCACTCCTTGTCCAACAGTTCCACTCTGCTCACCCGGATTACCCAGGTCCCCCTTCGGTGGGGGGCAGTGTCACACTTGCAGCCTGCCCAGTGGACCATGCCCACGTTCTCCATTTTCTAGTTCTCCCACGTTCTAACCATCTGCACCTGTGACCTATCTTCTCTGTCCTTTCCCTTCTCCTATTTATACTCTCTTGCTTCATAGACTTGTCCCTAAGTCTCTTGGTCACTACCTCGATTCTAAACTCTAAGTATATCGCGTATCATACCAGGTTTTGACTCATCTTTGTCTCCAACTTTCGCCTCTCGTCTCTCCCTTTTCGGCTTGGTTGCTCTTCGCCTTCCCCGTTTCCAACCTTGGAGTGTTCTGGATTTACGTTTTTGCCTGTTACTCTTATTAAACGCCGCTTGAGTGTAATCCAATTGCAGCATGTGTCTTCTTTTCCCATGCCGATGTTACACCCCCCACCAACCCCTTGCCTGTATAGCATTTTGATAAAGTAAAATAATTTTAAAGCATTTATAATACATTATAATAATAATAATAATAATAATAATAAAAAAAATAAAACACACATAAGGTTAAAAGTGAATTACTGTTCTTTAAAATGTTGCATTAATATTTTACTTATATTACTTACACTCCGGAGTGCAAAGCAATTCCAGGTAAGCCATGGGCTTAATGGTAACACTGTGGCTGTGCAGTGTTTGTTTATTCAGCACCTGTCATATGCTACAGTAAATGCTGCCAAGCAGTGAATGTTTTTTGCGAAGTGTTTTTACTAGGGGGGCTGTATTATGCATTAGTTTGACTGTCATTTCAATGTCATTTTACCCATTGTCTGCTTTGCTGATTAAACAAGAAGATTCTATTAAGCTCTTTTTTATTCAATGACAAAAAAACGACTGTGACAAAATTGAATATTTTTAACAACACAAAACAGGCAAAGAATACAAATCCAAACCATGAGAAGAAAAGGGGAAGCAATTAAAGTCAGCAATTATGAATCAACTAGACATAAACTTGGAGGTTGTTTTAGAAAAAGTATGCCACCATACGATCAACAAACTCTCTGCAGTAATGGAATATATCAGTGGATGACTGAGAAATTATTACCAGTAGAAAGATTTATCATCAAATTATTATTAACTGTAATATAATTGTGGAAAGTAATTTAGCTTCAGTCCATTTTTCCCACATCTTTGTAATGGAAACTACCTGCTGAGCTGCGCTGTTTGGTCTTGGTCTACTAACACTTTCAAAATAAATTAACCCTGTAATTAACCAGAGAGCAGTGTAGGAGAATAGATAGAAACACACACACATACACAGAACACATAAAATAAAACTGCCAACACTATAGCTGCATTTTTCAATATAGTTTTTCATGGCATTCACCACTGGACATAATTATTAATTAAATAGAGCAGATGGTCTGGTGGTCAGGTGGCACTGCAGCAGTTTGCTAGTACACCACCACGATTATCTGTTGGTGCATTTATGGCTGGGTGGGCCATTGTATACCCACTACTGGCCATCCGTGAGGGTGGGGAGCTTGGCTGTGGTACATTCCTGCAGTCAGGTGATTGTCCCCTGACATTGTAAAAGTGACTCCTATCAAGTCTAATAGCCTCACACCCATGATATCCCTGAGCTGGCGTTAAAATGGGGTTAAAATATTGGGTGATTAAGATGAATGAAATGCATGGTTCTTTTAATCATAGGATTAAACAATATATTGTGACAATGACAAAATAAGCTCACTGGACAACAAAATTGGTCACCTGTGATAAGTTTCTGGAAGTAGGCAACATCAGTGTTCAGTCACTTTTGCCCTGAATGCCTTACTTGTTGTTCCCACGGATTTTCAAGAGGATTTACATCTGGGGATTTTGCAGGCCAGTCCAGATGTGTGACTGATCCTGAATGTTCATCAGGCCAGTCAGTCACATTTGCAGTTCTGTGTATGCAAGGATTGTCATCTTCATTTCCATATTCCTTAGTAAGATAATGGACAAAAGGCAAAACCTGGTTATGCAGCAGCTCAATGTAGGCATTGTTGTTCAAATTACCTGTCATCTCAACAATTTTTGGCATGAAACGACCATTTTCCGAATAATTAAAACAACCCCAGAACATCACAGAAACTCAAGTCAAGTCAAGTCAAGTCAGATTTATTTATATAGCGCTTTTTACAATGGAGCATTGTCTCAAAGCAACTTTACAAGTTTAGATTATCGCCTAATAACTACGTCCAATCCCAAATTGAGCAAGCCTAGGGCGACAGTGGCAAGGAAAAACTCCCTAGTTCTAGGAAAAACTCTTGGAAGAACCTTGGAGGACCAAGACTCAACAAAGGGACCCAACCTCCTTGGGCGGCGTAGATGATAAATCTAAGAGAGCGAACTAAAGTCAATGGAGTCAAAGTTCGAATAGAATGTGAAGTATTCACATCGACATTAAGTGGCCCGGGTATGATGAAATCTAAGGCGAAACTAAAGTCATGGAGTCATGGTCGAATAAAATGTGAATTATGCACAGTGGGAGCTCCCATCATATGAACATCATGTGTGGGGGGGCGAACTGCCGTAACACAGCTCGGAGAGAAAACAGAAAATGTAATTAGTTATGGATTAAGAGCACAGTGTTTATTAACAATCACTGATGCCATGTCAATCACTGATGCCAAGTGTAGCATGAGACCCCGGCAGCATTAGCTATAGCAAGCATAGCTAGAAAGCTAGACAGAGGAGAACTGGAAGGAAACACAGCCAAGAGGGATCACATGAGACATTGGCGACATTGGCCCCACGAGCGGCAGAAGACAGCAACCCAACGTTTTCTGATCACCATATAATACTCTTTGACTATGAACCCCCCCAGCTCTGCCCTTATTCTAAGGCAAGGATGCATGAGTCAAGATCACGAGGACCTAAGCCTAGTTCATCCATACCGCCCACCGACACTCCCGGCAAGCGGACAAGGCAGGCAGGCCAGACATGACTACCCAGACTCCGGCCTCAGCAACCCCAGCCATGCAACCTGGGTCTAATCTAGTCAATAGCCTGCGTAATAAGTATGTCTTTAGCCTTGTACTTAAAACTTTGGAGGGTCCCTGAATCTAGAACGAAAGTGGGAAGTTTATTCGTCATTTGTTGGGGGGGGCCATGTATGAGAAAGCCTTTCTCCCCTGCTGTGAACTTTTTTATTTCTAGGAACTAAAAGAAGTCCTGCACCCTGCGAACGAAGTAAGACGAGTTGGTTGTAAAACTCTAGAGGTCACTCAGATAATGTGGGGCCAGCCATGTAGAGCTTTATAAGTTATAAGAAGTATTTTGTAATCAATGCGGAATTTGACTGGTAACCATTGCAAGTGATGATAGAACAGGAGTGATATGATCAATTTTCTAGTCGCGAGTTAGCACTCGGGCAAGCTGCATTCTGAACTAACTGAAGTTATATTATATGATTTACTAGAGCATCCTGTAAGTAAGGCGTTTACGTAATCCAAACTTGAGGTTATAAACGCATGAACAAGTTTTTTCTGCCATCATTAAAAGAGAGGATATTTCTAAGTTTAGCGATATACGTAATTGAAAGAAAGGCAATTCGAAGTGATGCTGCTAATGTGCGCATCAAAGGAGATATCTTGAATCAAATGTGACCCCTAAAAGTTTTTACAGACGGACGGGGCAACACTGGACAGCCATCTAGATTTAGGATAGATGTAGCTACCCTGTCTCTCACAGCCTTGGTCTCACTAATAGCACCTCAGTTTATCTGAGTTAAGTAAGAGAAATTAAATAACATCCACATCTTTTATTTCCTTTACAACAGTCCTCTCGATTTTGTTTTGATTGTAAGGCTGTCATTTTGGTTTGGCTGATATGTACAGCTGTGTATCATCTGGCATAGCCAGTGGAAATTAATGCCATTTTACGAATAACTGAGCCTAGTGGCAGCATGGTACAAGAATCTTTTAACCCCAATTACAATACTGAACTATCCGCACTGATCAGCTCGTCTAAGTCATCAACATGTTTATTAGATCCAATTCCTACACGTCTACTCAAACAAGTATTACCTAGTGTTATAGAGCCAGTGTTAGTTATTTTAAATTCATCCTTTACCTGCGGTTATGTGCCCAAATCCTTTAAGTCTGCCGTTAAAAACCACTAATTAAAAAAAACAATCTTGACCCTTGTGTGATATCTAATTATAGACCCATTTCAAATTTACCGTTTCTGTCCAAAATCTTAGAAAAAGCCGTCTATCAGCAACTCTGCAGTTACCTCCAAAGGACTGAACTTTATGAAACATTTCAGTCTGGTTTCAGGCCCCATCATAGTACTGAAACAGCATTAATTAGGGTACTAAATGACTTGTTAATGTCCTCAGATAAGGGATGTGTTTCTTTTCTTGTTCTGTTAGATTTAAGTGCAGCATTTGAGACTATAGATCATGATGTTTTACTAAACAGACTAGAAAATACTGTAGGTATTAAGGGATCAGCACTTTCTTGGTTTAAATCCTACTTAACTGACCGGTACCAGTTTGTTCATATAAATAATCTAAGGTCTAAGCTCTCAAAAGTGAAGTATGGCGTGCCTCAGGGGTCAGTGCTTGGCCCGCTTTATTCTAATCTTAATTTAACGGCTAATTGAACAATGTCTTCACTAGTGCTGCATCTGGAAGGTTGCTGAACAGTTTGGGGTGATGGTGATGAGCATTGAGTTTTTATGCCTAATGTTTTTTCTATCTTATTATTAAAGAAAGTCATGAAATCATTACTGTTAAAATTACACAGAATGGGAGAGTCACTTTCTGTGGGGATTTTTGTAATTTGGAGACTGTATTAAAGAGAAATCTTGGATTATTCTTATTTTTCTCTATGATTGAAGAAAAGTATGCAGCTTTATCTTTAGTGAGGGCATGCTTATACTCTGCCATGCTGTCCCTCCAAGCAATCTTAAACACCTCCAATTTACTATGTCTCCACTTGCACTCTAAATGCCGTGTTCTTTGCTTTAAGGTACTTTGCTTTAACCTCCTCCATCTTGAACCACACCTTGCACGCAGGCCTCATTGGGAGCTTCCTGAGTTCTTTAGTGAAAACAACGCCTAGCATAATTCACATACAGGCAGAAATTAGATTAATCTGACCAGATAACTTGTGTCTTTTTGCCCACTGTAACTGGGCAACTTTGTAAGCAGAAGTAAGCAGAGACATCTTGCGTGCCACTCTGCTCCATATGTTCATGGTATGCAGTTCTCTATGGAGCTTTATTTCAGAAATTGGTTGTGAAGGTCCTGTGTTGACTTCTAGAATCAATTCTTGGCTGGAAACAAAGCGTCTTTCAGTGACGTGTGATATGAATTCTAGACTGGGATTTTTGCCACTACTGGTAGACTCGTGCGATCATACACTTCAATACACCTGCAAATTCAGCTACTTCCTTCACACTGTAGCCTCTGGCATGCCCAAATGCAATCACTACTTGTTGCTGATTTGCGACCAATTTTTCAAATATCGATCAACACATTCATTGCACTGTACCACCTCTTCTCAACCTATGAATCCCGTTGCACACTCCACATGTATTTATAGCCCGATCATCCTTGTGCAATGTCATCTGCAGGAACCTGAAGTTTCTAGGACCTTAAACAAGGTGACTAATTTTTTGTCCTGGGAGCTTACAGTGGGGCAAAAAAGTATTTAGTCAGCCACTGATTGCGTAAGTTCTCCTACTTAGAAAGATGAGAGAGCTCTGTAATTTTCATCATAGGTACATTTCAACTCACATTGTAGGATTTTTAAAAAGTTTTAATTACAAAAAATATTAACATATCTTTTTAATTACTTCTCTATAACACACACACACACACACACACACACACACACACACACATACACGCAACAGTAAAACGACCATAGTCATTCATCATTTCCATCTCTGCTGAATATCACACAATCACTATTTTTAAACTGACTTTGCATAAAGGTTTATTGCATATAAACATTTCCTATTTGAAAGCAATTTATTCATGATGCCTTAAGCATTGAGGGAAAGGTCTTTCATTCCTTCCTGAGTCACAATACAAAATGCCTACAGTGACGAGTAAGGAACATCAATAAGCACTTCAAATCTAATTCAGCAGAGTATAGAATATTGTTCATCTCAAACAGAGAGCTGTTTATGAATATAAAGTAACATACTGCCAGAGTCTTCCTTTAGAAGACTTTAGAACAAATAAAGCGTATCAACCCTCCCCAGATCCCACCTCTTTACACTTACAGAATGTTGCAGATCAATATTCATGCTCCAAAATGAGAAGTTAGAATAGGATATCAAGTTAGGATATTAGTATTTTTATTAGTCACTTAACCAGGCGAATTATTCTGTAACTGTGACAAACAGATTTTTCAGTCAATTTTAAGTTGTAATTGCACATTTCCATAACATAGTTACTTACAGTGCAATTTTACAGTACATCAGAAATCACCAGAGTCTTCGTAAAGGCACAGAAGTATATTCCTTGAAAACTAACTATTATTGCTTGTTTATTTAGTTTATTTAATGTCGCTCTTCAGCATCAAAAGCCATTCAACAACAGACACAATGTTATATCAAAGCTAGTTAACCTAATGCATGTCTTTGGACTGTGGGAGAAAACCAGAATACCCAGGAGTACACCCACATGGACATGGGGAGGGCAGACTCCACACAGAATGGACCCAGACCACTCCTGGGATCAAATCTAGGACCTTCTTGCTTTGAGGCGACAGTGTTAACCACCAAGCCACCGTGCCACCAAAAAACTAACCATTAAGTGTTTAGGTCTCAGTCTAGGGCTGGGATGACAGAATGGTTAAGGAATGAAGGGCAAGTGGGTAAAAATAAATAATTACAAATTACACAAACAATCCCCAACACCATTTGCAATACTACTGGAAATATGTACAACCAGTATACACAACTAGCATCAGCAATCATACTCAGGGTCACTGATGTGACCCTACTCAGCAAACTATTGATGAAAAACCTGAGCCAGAACAAAGCAAGCATAAAGATAGTCAGTCTCTCCCTGTCAGCTCAAATTTGGTTGTATAAATGGGGACATCAACCACATGTGTGGCACCACCACATCTGAGACTTATCCACTCGTGGAAATAGAATAACAACACAAAAGTGATCTGACACATGGATTGTAATATCCCCACACATAAAGTGAACTACAACAAAGTGGGTTTACCAAAATAACTTTAGTAGTTAACCCCGAGAAAGAATGTCAGCAATTATATTCATGAATCATCTTCAAGTAGAACTGATCAGCAACCAGCATATGAGGTGCTGGATAGCGTTTCTCATTTGGGACAAAAACACCAAAAGACTGTGGTCTGTAAAAAACAGGTGACGTACTATTTGATATACAACTCAAAATGCTGCAGGCTGAGTAGCAAGGTTTTCTTCTCCATAGTAACCATGGACAGTGAGAGGTTGAAAATAATGAATTGTTAAGTGGTCGAGCATTAACCAAAATAGTGCACCACTGTAGAAACTAAAAATTACAAAATGACATTTAAATTATCTAGTAATTTTCCTTCATTTACACTGGTGAATTCATGCCACTTTTCCATGTCATTTTTGCTGGTAATATAAAATGAACCGAAGATGTTAGATGTTAGAAGCCATAACAGCAAAACCCACTAGTGTAACATAAATATCTATGATATATGAATTTTCATTACATTTGCCTTTCTGTCCCCATTAAACATATCACATGCCATATGTAAATTATTAACCGAACTTTCACAATTGTAAGGCAGCATCATAATAGACTGGCATTATGTTTGTTATATTTGCCAAGTGATATTTTTAAGGAGATGCTGATTTTTTTGTCACCAAGTGTTATGACAGAGTGACAACATAAGTGTCATAACATCTGTCAAAGAACAGGCTAACTAGAATACACTTGGCAAAATAATTATGTGACATTACCTGTCATGGCATTCAGCATTCAGACAGTTAATCATGACATTTCACTGTACATGAGCTGTCGTGGCAGCTAGTGGAAACCCGTGGCATTTACCTTGACAAGCTTATGGCATTGAATACTACTCTTTAGGTGCAGGGTTCGAGTAAAGCAAAATCGGATATACTTCCTCTGTAATTGAGCCTAAACTCCAATAATTTATCCTGATTTAATAATTCACTCCTGAGTAACACAACAATGTCCACTCATCTGCCACTCTATAAGATACACCTTGCTAGTACCGGGTTGGACCCCCTTTTGCCTTCAGAATCACATTAATTTATCATGGCATAGATTCAACAAGGTGCTGGAAACATTCCTCGCATATTTTGGTCCATATTCACAAGTTTGCATCGCGCAGTTGCTGCAGATTTGTCGGCTGTCCATCCATGATGTCAATTTCCTGTTCCACCACATCCCAAAGTTTTCCTTCGTTGCCCGAGTGGTGTGTATGGGATCATTGTCATGCTGGAAGAACCAGCCACGTTCCATCTTCAATGCTCTCACTGATGGAAGGAGGTTTTGGCTTAAAATCTCACGATACATGGCCCCGTTAGTGTGTTACTGATGGTAGAAATCTTGCTTGTTTGTGGGTGACCAAATACTTATTTTCCACCATGATTTACAATTCAATTCTTTAAAAATTCTACAATTTGATTTCCTGTATTTTTTTCTCATTTGTCTCTCATAGTAGAATTGTACCTATGATGAAAATTACAGACCTCTCTCATCTTTCTAAGTAGGAGAACTTGCTCAATCAGTGGCTGACTAAATACTATTTTGCCCTACTGTAATTTTCAAAGTAATACTGTTCTTGTGATACGGAATGAAGTTATAAGATTTTTTTTGCTCTATTGGATTTATATCTGATGGCTATGGAGGCAATTTGAGTAAGCAAACTCATTGTTATGTTCAAGAAACCAGTTTGAGATAATTTGAGCTTTGTGATATACACTGTGGGCATAAAGGGATGGACATAATCAGCAATATGGCTGTGACGACCACCGCAGTTCCAGCTCTAAGGCCTGATTGCCTGAGATATGTGTTTAACCAGTCTTCTGTTGTCCAATTTTGGTGAGCCTGTAAAAATGTAGCCTCAGTTGCCTGTTCTAAGCTGACAGGAGTGGCAACAGGTGTGGTCTTCTCCTGCTGTAGCCCATGTTCTTCAAGATTGGATGTGTTGCCCATTCAGATATGGCCTTCTGCATACCGTAGCTATACCAAGTGGTTATTTGAGTTACTGTTGCCTTTCTATTAGCTCGAACCAGTCTAGCCATTCCCCTCTGACCTCACGCATCAACAAGTTATTTTCTTCCAAAGAACTGGATACCGCTGGTCACTGGATTTTTACTTTGTCAGATCTTTGACTGTAAACCCTAAACATGTCTGTGGCTGACAATCCCAGTAAATCAACTGTTTCTGAATAACACCAACAAGCATGTCACATTCCAAGTCACCTAAATAACCTGTCATCCCCATTCTGATTGTCAATTTGAACTTCAGTAGATCTGCTTGAACCCCATGCTTAACTGCACTGAGTTTCTGCCATGTGATTGGCTGATTAGATATTTGCATTAACAGGCAGTTGAAGAGTTGTACCTAATAAAGTGGCCATTGTATGAACTAAATATGAATACACCGCAATTCCTTGTGCCTACTGTATGTGGTCTTTCCGTTTTCATCCTTCTCTGAGTGAGAGAACTGAGAGAGAGCACTGAAGTAAAGCTTTAAAAGAGATCAAACTATTTTGTGTTATATTGGGTGTATCATTTTGAATTCTTAGCCTCCATGAGGCAGAGCTCATTTTTAGGATGAAAAGAACATCATTTATCCTAGTCTGGTCTGCTGTACCTCATTTTAGAAAGTCTTCAAAACTCATCTCAACCACTTCACACTAAAACACATAGCTTATTGTTCTCTTATATTGGGCTTCCTGTAGAAAACAAAGCCTATTGTCAAGACAAATAGTTGCTTAAGACTTGAGACTTTCATCTGGGGGACTCAAACCCAGAGGTTTTAAATTATCCTCTAAATTGTACAATTTCCACTTTCATTAGCAGGATCTACACAGAAACAAAACCAGTGTGAAATTGACATTGCTGATTGACACATCTTTGAAGCAACCTTAAAGATGATCAAACTCCTGTGGAGAATGAATTAACAATGTGTCTCAGACTGAAAGTACAAACATTAGGTTCTTTCCTACTGATGTTATTATTAAGCACATTTGGAGTGTCTGTCAACAACGTCTAACTTCATTTCAGTTTACCAGTATCCAAATTGTTGGATAGTTTATCTTAATGGAGGTAATTTTTACAGTTAATCATTAATTATTTTTCTCTGCATTAAGATTGTGTAAGGTATTGTGCATTATGGGGGTTATTTTACTTTTCTGTGTCATCTCTATGGCTGTTTATTTTAGTGTCAAGTGTTGCGATGTAGTATTTGATTGTTCTTGTGAAGATGCCATTAGGAGTCACACTAACTCTGGGTTGTGATGCTAGAGGCCAGCGTTGACTAACTATGGCTGTGTTGGCTCGCTCAGCGGATGAGAGGACTCCCAACTGGATGTATACAGTGGGGCAAAAAGGCATTTAGTCAGCCACTAATTGTGAAGTTCTCCTATTTAGAAAGATGAGAGAGGTCTGTAATTGTCATCATAGGTACACTTCAACTATGAGAGACAAAATGAGAAAA
Organism: Ancistrus triradiatus; assembly: GCA_025084515.1. Classification (NCBI taxonomy): domain Eukaryota; kingdom Metazoa; phylum Chordata; class Actinopteri; order Siluriformes; family Loricariidae; genus Ancistrus; species Ancistrus triradiatus. Next base: position 40,145 of record JAJAGP010000282.1, on the reverse strand, counting down.
TAAAATCCAGGAAATCACATTGTAGGATTTTTATAGAATTTAATTGTAAATTATGGTGGAAAATAAGTATTTGGTCAAAAACAAAAGTTCAACTCAGTACTTTGTAACATAACCTTTGTTGGCAATGACAGAGGTCAAACGTTTCCTGTAAGTCTTCACCAGGTTGGCACAAACTGTAGCTGGTATTTTGGCCCATTCCTCCATGCAGATCTCCTCTAGAGCAGTGATGTTTTGGGGCAACACGGACTTTCAACTCCCTCCACAAATTTTCTATGGGGTTGAGGTCTGGAGACTGGCTAGGCCACTCCAGGACCTTGAAATGCTTTTTACGGAGTCACTAATTCATCGTGTGTATGGGATCAATGTCATGCTGGAAGACCCAGCCACGTTCCATCTTCAATGCTCTCACTGATGGAAGGAAGTTTTGGCTTAAAATCCAAATACTTATTTTCCACCATGATTTACAATTCAATTCTTTAAAAATTCTACAATTTGATTTCCTGTATTTTTTTCTCATTTGTCTCTCATAGTTGAAGTGTACCTATGATGAAAATTACAGACGTCTCTCATCTTTCTAAGTAGGAGAACTTGCACAATCAGTGGCTGACTAAATACTTTTTTGCCCCACTGTATTTTCAAAGTAATAGTACTATTGTGTCACGAAATGAAGTTATAAGATTTTTTTTAGGCAAGAATGAAGTTTAAAATTCAATTATGCGATCAGTTTATCAAGATAGAGCTTACATTAAAAAATGCTCAGACGATGAGATGTGTTGTAAAGTTATTAACACATTTATTATGCATTATATGTATCATTTATTCAACCTGTATTCTAAATATGAAATGTCTGATATAAATTGAACGTCAGAATCAAATTCCCTTTCAAAATCAGACTTGTTTGGTGCTTGCTTATGTTTGGGAAGGTTTTTATTTATGCTTACATACAATCCCCAAGAAAATAATGTACTGTGAAATTTGACAGTAGTTGAAGTGGCCAAATTACCACCAAAATTCAGAGTACAACTGTGAAATAATTCATGGCCCGTTCATAGTCCACCAAGTTTACAGTTGTACTATGAAATTTCACATTAGAACCATGAAGTGGCCAAATTACCATCAAAAAGGAATAGTAGAACTGTGAACTTCACATTAAAACTGTCAAGGAAACTGTTAAAACTGTCTGGACTAGGAAGTTCGACTTGAGAGTACATTCTCCCGATGAAGGGAGGACGCAGTTTGGTTATTCTACAATTGGAACAGCAGCATACTTGGCTATGGAGACAACACGGTTTACTTTTTACACCTAGATAAAAACCTAAGACATCTTGTATAAAGTCTGTCAGTGGTAGAACAAGTGCTCCGATCTTTTACTTTCCATTAGATAGTTTAATCTACGTGTAACAAAGGATTGATCGCATTTAAGCATAAATAAAAACCTTCCCAAACATAAGCGAGCACCAAACAAACTCTGATTTTGAAAGGGAATTTGATTCTGAAGTTCAATTTATATCAGACATAAATAATAAATATAAAGCATAATAAATATGTTAATAACTTTACGTCACATCTCCGAAATCGTCTGAGCATTTTTTTAACGTAAGCTTTATCTTGATAAACTGACCGCATAGTTGAATTTTAAACAACTACATTCTCACCTAAAAAATCTTATAACTTCATTCCGTGACACAATAACACTATTACTTTAGAAAGTATACATCCAGTTGGGAGTTCTCTCATCCGCCATTACCGAGCATTACCGATTACAAGGAAATTTAACAGATTTAACAAGGACATTCAGGGATGATTGAAAGGATGCTGTTTTGATGAGGTCAACTCAGCATATTTCTTTTCATTGTTATGCTGATGATTTACAATGGTATTTACCTTTGAATCTATAAAATCCATACTCCCTAAGAAGACTTAATGAGTGCATCATAGATATTAAAAATTGGATGTCACACAGCTTCCTCAGATTGAATGTCAATAAGACAGAGGATCTATTGTTTGATTCTTCTGCAGTAGCTGATAGATTGAAGGTTAAGCTAGGCATGTTAGCTCCATCTATCAAAACACATGTTAAGAACCTTGGAGTCCTATTTGAGACAGAATTGAAATTTGATAAGCAGATAAATGTGGTGGTTAAGGGTAGTTTTTAATCAGCCTACAACGATTTCTAAATTAAAAACATTCTTGGAGTTCTCCCATCTGGAAAAAGTAATTCATGCATTTTCACATCAAGGCTAGATTACTGTAATGCACTATATTATGGTATCAATGAATCATCTTTTGGTCATCTATAATTGGTTCGGAATGCTGCAACACGAATGTTAACTGGCACGAAAAAATGGCAGCATGTTACTCCAGTCTTAGCGTCATTGCATTGGCTTCCAGTACACTAGAGAGTCCAATACAAAATTGCACTGATGGTTTTAAAGATTTGAATGGACTTGCTTCTGCTTATGTGTTGGACATGCTCTCCCAGTCAGTATTAGGCATGCCTCATCTGTGGCTGTTTTTAAAGTTAAGCTGAAATGTATCATAGATTAGCAATTTTATAATTGTTATTGACATGAGTCGCCAGAATATGTACTGCTGGGTTAGACTTTGTCTTTGATTGTAGCTTTGTCTGCCCATGTTGTTCGGTCTTATTTTTCCTTAATTGTATTGCACTTTGGTTTTTAAAATGTGTTATATAAATACAATTTTACTTACTTACTTATTTACTTACTTACTTAATAACATTAATTGTAACCCTAATTCATTTAATGCTGAGCCACAAAGCCATCACCAGTGAGCCATCAGTACATAATTCCGAGTACTCATCACTGGTGAACTCTCAGAGAAAAAAAGAAAACAAACAAACAAAAAAAAAAACATTTACTGCTGGCCCAATAGTAATTATAGTAATTATAGTGGATCAATACCCTTAACACACAATTGCTTGGACTTTAAGACCATATCAGTTGTAATTCGCTCTGGAAAAAGCATCTGCTAAATGTAAATATTTTCTTTTATATCTTCTTTTATCTCATTGCATGTCTTTCAGCATTCATTGGAATGATGTAACTATTAATTAAAGAGACCAATATAGGCAGAACGTGAGAGAAATTGTGTTCTACTGAGGCTCTGCTGAAATCTACTCAACAGTAAAGCTTTCAAACACTGCAGAGACTAAACAAGCACTGTCCTCTCACTTCAATAAGAGATGGATAAAACAATTATGTAGTATCCCATACAAGTTATGAACTATGTTAAAAATATTGTTCATACTATAGTCTAATTAATTGAACTATTAAAACAGTATACTACAGCATCTATGGACTGCCATACTTTTGAAATATTTCTGTTTAGAAAACAGGAACAGTTCTCACATCTCACTGATTAACTCTATGCAGTTACCTTTACTGGAGTAAGGCACAGTGAAAATAATGCACTAACAAATTTCTTTCTGCATTTGTTAATTATTTGTTGCTTTCTACTTACCATTTGGTGCTTGTAAGTGAAAAGAAAATAATGTGGATTTTAGCAAACACATTTTGTCTCTTGCAGTAGTTCCTAGAAAGTGTGTGACTGCACTCTGGCTCTCAGCACTTGCAAAATGTCTAATAAACCCATCAGTAGTTGAATTGAATAAGGAAATAATTAAGAATCTGAAAGCAGGTTATGTAATGCAGCTACCCACAACAGCAAGCCCACAGTAACAGAAAATGCAATCTAAGTGCAGATTTGTGCAGAACTTAATCAAAAGAAGAGATTAAAGAAGGATTTAAAAATGACTGGTTCAATATCACTGTCAATGCCACTCATACACATTCAGTGTGTATTGGGTTCAGTATAGTACGCCTAAGAGAGAGAGAAAAAAATGTCAGGTATAATTGGCTGAAACAAACAAAACTACCAACCAAGGTGTCTGAAAGAACATTTCTGAAAGGAAATTCCTTCCACTGGTACACGTTTTTGGTTACTGATTAGACTTTTACTAAGATATACAAAAGCGATTGCCTTATATGAAACATGGGGGCTTGAGACACTCAGAAGTCTAATGTGCTATCCCACCACCAAGATTCCAGTCCCAGTAGCTCTGTCTGAGAAGGAGACAGAGACCTATTTACATTTAAATTTGCATTTAACCATTTAGCAGAAGCCAGAGTGACTTACAATTGACAGTCTTACAATCCAAGCAATTCTACATTTTCCTTGAATACTGGAAGTTCAGTACCTTAACCTGGCCAAGCTACCACAGACGCCTACCCAACCCTATGATGGACTGGCTTCCTATCTAGATCACACTCATGCCTGCACCCTCTGTTCTCCAGGGATAAGTACTGGAGCCCCTGCAACCCTCATCAGGACAAAGCTGGTTAAAACGTACCCCCCCCCCCCCACCCCCCAAAAAAGAAAAAAACACAAAGAGAATTGTTTTCTGTTAGATTAAAGTTTCTGATTTGCTTCCTCGAGCTCTTGTGTTTAATTCACGTAGAGCTTTTTAATGAGCATTTTACAGTATATAGTTGAATTAAACACAATTCATTCAGCAGCTGTTAATGAAAAGGAAACATTTGTTTATGTAGACTATGCGTTCTCTCAGACAGCGTTTAATAACTTATAACACAATAAATAATGCAATGCTAATTAAGTGAACGACAATGCTAATTAAATGAAGACATGCTAATATTACGTATAGTCTCAGATGTGATTTCGATCTAATAACCATGAGGTAAAAGGGAGTCACACACACGAATGCCTGACAATTGTAATTTTCTGTAACTAAAAGGAAATTCTAATGAGCTTATAGAAGAAGGCCGGTTGATCCTCAGCTGGCGGGTCAAAAACAGCTCAGTCAGGGAAGTACAGTGAGTGTCTCTAAATCTCTGAGGGAAGCACAAAGACTAGGCTTAATTATAGCATTTACTCTAAGCTTTTCTCATCCTTCAGAAATGAGAATAATTCTGAACACATTACTGTATGACTCACAGTTCCCTCTTCTTTTCATTGCCTTTATTGGTGAGTAATTGAAATGACAGCAGAAAAGTTACAATGGCCAAAGTAAGCTGATTATAAAGAAAATGTACAGTGGTGCTTAGAAGTTTGTGAACCATTTGGAATAATTTACAATTCTGCATAAATATGACCTGAAACATCATTTGATTTTCACACAAGTCCTAAAAGTTTATAAAGACAACCCAAGTAAACAAATGAGATAAAAAAATATTATACTTGGGCATTTATTTATTGAGGAAAGTGATCCAGTATTACTTATCTGTGAGTGACTAAAGTATCTGAAACCTTGCTTTAAGTATCTGGTGTAGCCCCCTTGTGCAGCAATAACTTTACTACACAATCCCAATAATTGTTGATCAGTTCTGCACATCGGCTCTTGAGAAGTTTTAGCCCATTCCTCAGTACAGAACAGCTTCAGCTCTGGGATGTTGATGGGCTTCCACACACTTGTTATTTGAGGTCCTTCAACAACATTTCTCTTGAAATAATAATAATAGTAATAATAAGTTTAATTTATATAGCGCCTTAAGATCAGCATTAGTAACTGTGTGGTTATGGTTGTTGTTTTGTATTCTACATTTTCTTATGTTTATGTGTGTGTGTGTGTGTGTGTGTGTGTATACACACACACACACACACACAGGATATATACAAGGTGGGCCATTGATATGAATATACCTAAATAAAATGGGAATTGTTGGTGATATCAACTTCCTGTTTGTGGCACATTAGTATATGGGAGGGGGAAAACTTTTCAAGATGGGTGTTGACCATGGCAGCCATTTTGAAGTCGGCCATTTTGGATCCAACTTTATTATTTCCAATGGGAAGAGGGTCATGTAACACATCAAACTCATTGATAATTTCACAAGAAAAACAATGGTGTGCTTAGTTTTATTCTTTCACGAGTTATTTACAAGTTTATGAACACTTATAAAATGTGTTCAAAGTGCTGCCCGTTGTTTTGGATTCTCTCACTCTTGACACTCTGATAGCAAAACCGCAGAAGAAATTCTAGCACAGGCTTCCAGTATCCTTTGTTTCAGATGCTGCAAATCTCGTGTCTTCACAGCATAGACAATTGCCTTCAGATGACCCCAAAGATAAAAGTCTAAGGGGGTGAGATCGGGAGAGCATTTCTTCTGTGGTGTTGCTATCAGTGTGTCAAGAGTTCAAAGTTCTGCCCAACACAATGGGCAGCACTTTGAACACAACCATTCCCATTTTATTTAGGTGTATCCATATACACCTACATACAAGCCCACTCTGTGTGTATATATATATATATATATATATATATATATATATATATATATATACACACACACACACACACACACACACACACACTTTATACATATATAAAATATGTGTGTGTGTGTGTGTGTGTGTGTGTGTGTGTGTGTGTGTGTTATTCCTTATGTATATTGTTCAGGTAATCAGTGCCTATTTAAAATCCTTGTAAGGAAATAAGCTCCTGCTTAAACGCTCAGTCCTGGTCCTTATGGAGCAGAGATGTTTCCCAAAGGGTAACCACTGAAAAAGATAATGGTTAAGATGGTGAATGTCCTTGATGGCTGCAACTGGCATACCAGGTAGTGAAGCTCCTAGGAAGAACAGCACCTATAGTTGCAGCTAAGAAGGTTTTCTGCAGTGCTTTAGAGATGTTGTATTTCCTCATCTGGTTGAGATGATCCAAGTGCTGCCATGCCTTCTTCACCAGGTTAGTGATGTGTGTGCTTAGGAGTAATAGTTGATTACATTATGACCTCACAAACCATCAAACACCTTGCTCTTGGAATGATCTTTGTAGATCAACCACTGTTGTGGGGGGTAACAGTGTGTACAAATGTAGAAAATTCAATACCAATGTGTCTTACTGTGGATAGGTAGTGTCCATACTCTTTAATGCAGTGGTTCTCAAAGTGGGGAGCTATTGCAGGGGTCAAATGAATGCTATTACACAGTAAAAATGTAACATACACATTGTTTGCAATTGTAATAATTCTACTGTAGAGGTGATTTGTCACTTTATTTGTTTTTTTTTCAGCAAAAGGTTGTAGTCTTGTGTGCATTACAACTTCTTTAATGTAAAAAAATCCAGTCTGATGAGAATCAACAACTCTTTTAATGCATTTCTCAGAAATCTAATTTGCTTTTGTCTCAGTGCACTTCCACAAACATGTATTGTGATTTTTTTTTCCCGGTTTCAGAGTCCTTGCACATTGCACCTGCACCTATACCTTTGGTACTGACAGATATGTAATATTGGATCATTTTCTTCAATAAATAAATGACCGATAATATTTTTAGGACTTGTGGAAAAATCTCATGATGATTGTTGATGTAAGAGGTCATGTTGTGTAAAACAACAACTGGATTGTGTACACAATTAATGAACATTACCCAGTTTTTTCTGACTGCACCTGGTGCAAAATCTATACAACCTTTGAAAAAGTAGGATGGAACTGAATGAATAATGGAAGGAATGCAGAAACACTATGCTTTATTTTCTGTCAAGGAGAATGACTGTAGGTGGAATAACTGCATGGGGTTTGTGCTGGAACAGAGCCAGCAAGGAAGGCCACCCAGGCAACACACACACACACACACACAGACACACACACACACACACACACACACAAACACAGTCTGTCGATCATTGTTGGGACTTTCCATTTACATAATATTACCTTAAATAATTAATGTTACACCTGCACCTAATTCTAATCCTACCTTCAGTACCCTAAAGCAACTCTTTTGGCTCCTTTGGATTTTCTCACAATATGTAATCTTCTCCCTGACCAACACCTGTTTAAAGCACATCATTATTTATTTTTTTTGCTCACTACTAACCCTAAATTTCCATGTTCCAACTTTTTTAAAATGTGTTGCAGACTTGAAATGCAGCAATAGATGTATATTAACAAATGAAATTAAGCTGACTAGACAAAACATGAAATATCTTGGGTTCATAGTGTCTGCAATGAAATAAAAGTAAAGTAAATGTAAGACACAATGCAAGTTTTTTTTGTTTGCATTTTTTATTTTATTGATTGATTGATTGATTGATTGCATTTTTCATATTGTAACGCCGGCGGGAGGTAGGAGACAAACGCGGTTTGTGGAACAGCAGAGGAGGCTTTATTGAATAATGCAGGTAAGAGAATGTGGTTGAGCTAGGAGACCAGGTATGAAACCTTGTTGTGTAGCAACTGAATGGGGAACGAAACGGAGTTTAAATAGGGGGAGAGAGAGGCAAAAACAGGTGCAGGCGATTAGTAGGAGGGAGAGGACGAACGAGGCAGGCTGCATGCGGATGGAGCGGCGCTGGGAGTAGGCGTGACAGTACCCCCCTCGAAGGACTCGTGCAGGCGGGAGTGCGGCAGGAGCCGGGGGCCCGGAGGAGCGAGGAGGAGGATCCAGGACGTCCTTGGCATCCACCCAGCTGTTCTCTTCTGGCCCGTAGCCCTCCCACTCGACCAGGTACTGAACGCGCGTGCCCCGCTGGCGGGAGTTCGGGAGGCGATGGACCGTGTAGGCAGGAGTCTCCAGCGGGCCGGTGGGCGGAGGCTGGTCCGAGGGGATAGACTGGGCCAGCGGGCCGGGAGCCCAGGGTTTCAGGAGCGACACATGGAAGGTAGGAGAAATGCGTAAATGAGACGGCAATTGCAAACGGTACGTGACTTCGTTAATCTGTTGTAGTATTTTGAAGGGGCCCAGAAAATGGGGAGAAAAAGGGTTACTTCCCTGCAGGTAGCGGAGGCCCCGGGTGGACAGCCAGACACGGTCTCCAGGTTGGTAGGTGGGAGCGGAGCGTCGGCGCCGGTCAGCGTGCCTCTTGTATCGGCGGATGGCTTTGTCGATCCTGAGGTGGACCTGGTACCAGATGTCCTCGTTGCGACGAAACCAGTCGTCGACGGCTGGGGCGTCCGAAGGCGCGGAGTCCCAGGGCACAAAGGGGGGTTGAAAGCCCAGGACGCACTGGAACGGCGTGAGACCGGTAGAGGAGTGCCGGAGGGAGTTTTGGGCTATCTCGGCCCAGGGAAGGAACTGCGGCCAGTCGAGTGGGTTGTGGAGGCAGTAGCAACGCAAGAACTTCTTCAGCTCCTGGTTTGAGCGTTCACACTGACCGTTGGTCTGGGGGTGGTAGCCCGAGGAGAGGCTGACAGAAGAGCCCAACTTGTTCAGGAATGCGCGCCACACCGCAGAGATGAACTGAGGCCCCCGGTCAGAGAGTATGTCCTCGGCGATGCCGAGGTAGCGGAAGACGTGCTCAAAAAGACACTCAGCTGTCTGAAGTGCGGAGGGGATCTTGGGCAGAGGAATGAAGCGGACGGCACGGGAGAAGCGGTCGACGACGGAGAGAACAGTGGTGAATCCGCGGGAGGAAGGGAGATCCGTGATGAAGTCCAGCGCGATATGTGACCAGGGTCATTGCGGCACGGGCAAGGGATGGAGCAGGCCAGAAGGGAGAGTGCAAGGGGTCTTGGCCTGTGCGCAAACGCTGCAGGATGCGACGAAGCGGTGCATGTCCTTGCGCATGTTCTCCCACCAATAGCGCGCTGCCAGGAGCTGATGGGTGCGAGTCTCCCCGGGATAACCAGAGAAGAGGGAGAGGTGAGCCCAGGCAAGGAGGCAGTCGCGAAAGTCGGAGGGTACGAACCTCTTGTCCGGCGGGCAGTTAGGCGGAACGTGCGTCTGGGAGAGCCTGTCGTCCAGTTCGCGTTCAAAGTCCCAATGAATCGCGTCGATGGTGCACGAGGCCGGGAGGATGGATGCGGGTGCCTCCGGGGCGACCGGCTCGGGGTCGAGGCTGCGAGACAACGCGTCCGCCTTGGTGTTCTTCGTCCCCAGGCGGTAGGTGATGGAAAAGGAAAACCGGGAGAAAAAGAGGGACCAACGGGCCTGGCGGGCGTTGAGGCGTTTGGCTGAACGGAGGTACTCCAGGTTCTTGTGGTCAGTTAACACCGAGAAGAGATGTTTGGAACCCTCAAGCCAGTGCCTCCATTCTTCCAGGGCCAGTTTGATGGCCAGCAGCTGTCGGTCTCCCACGTCATAGTTACGCTCGGCAGGAGTTAGTTTGTGTGAAAAGAAGGCAATGGGGCGCAGTTTAGGCGGATCGCCGAGACGCGTCGACAGGACAGCACCCACGCCCACGGAAGACGCGTCGACCTCCAGGACGAAGGGGAGTTCCGGGTCAGGATGGCCCAGGATGGGAGCACGGGTGAAGGCGGACTTGAGTGCACAGAAAGCCCGCTCGGATTCCGGGGACCAGCGGAGGGAGCGGGGATTGCCTCACAGAAGCGCGGTGAGGGGCGCCACCGTGCGGCTGAAATCCCTGATGAAGCAACGGTAGAAATTTGCGAAACCCAGGAAGCGCTGCAGCTGTTTGATGGATTTTGGTGTGGACCAGTCGAGGACGGCAGAGAGTTTGGAGTCGTCCATGGCGACGCCGGAGGGAGAGATCACATAGCCGAGGTAACAGACCGACTGGGTATGTAACTCACACTTTTCCGCCTTCACACGGAGATGATGGAGTTGGAGCCTCTCGAGTACCTGCCGGACGTGGGCGACGTGAGTGTCAAAGTCCGGCGAATGCACAAGGATGTCATCAAGTTACGACACGGCCAAACATGTCCCGAAGCACGTCGTTGATGAACGCCTGGAAGACTGAAGGTGCGTTGGCCAGGCCGAAGGGCATCACCAGGTACTCGTAGTGGCCCGAGCTGGTGCTGAAGGCGGTTTTCCACTCATCGCCCTCCTTGACACGGACCAGGTTGTAAGCATTCCTGAGGTCCAGCTTGGTGTACCAGTGCGCCGAGCGGAGTTGTTCGAGGGCCGAAGGTACCAGCGGGAGCTAGTAGGCATAAATGCGGGTGATGCAATTCAGCTCCCAGTAGTCGATGCAGGGCCTGAGGCCTCCGTCTCATTTGGGCATGAAGAAGAAGCCTGTCGACACGGGCGAGGTGGACGGACGGATGAAGCCGAGGTCCAGGTATTCGGTGATGTAATCGGACATGGATTTTTCTTCGGCCGAAGAGAGTGGATACAGGTGGGCTTTGGGTAGAGGAGCGCCCGAGACGAGGTCGATGGCGCAGTCGTAGGAGCGATGCAGAGGGAGAGGCGGAGATGAGGCCATTCCGAAGACTGGTGCCAGGTCCTAGTAGTGGTCGGGCACGTTATGAGGGAGAGGCGGAGGTTCGGAGAGCAGTAGTGAGTTGACCTACAGGGCTGGACGGAGCAGACAATGTTCTTGACACCACGGTGACCAGCGGATGAGCTCGCGGGCAGACCAGGAGATGAGAGGGTCGAAGCCAAGGTAGCCCCAGGATGATAGGATATGCCAGGGAGCTCACCGGAAGCAGAGAGAGGGTCTCCTGATGAATAGCGCTGGTGAGCGGGCAGAAGGGAACAGTGACATGGGTAAGGAGACCCGAGCCGGAGTCGATCAGGGCTGTGAGAGATACGTCAGCGTGAGCGAGATACAAAAGCACAGGCAGAGTGAAGGAAGAATCAAGAGGGACTCAACTCACTCGGGTGTGCTGGTTGGCCCAAGAGGCGGAGCGAGGTCACAGGTGGGGCACAGGTGGCGGTCCGAGCCGCAGTAACAGCACAGGCCTTGTTCGAAGCGGCGCCGGCGTTCCTCAGTGGATAGGTGAGCGCGAGCAAGTTCCATGGGTTCGGAAGGAGGCGAAGGGTCATGGACAGGAAGAGGAGCGGGCCGAGGAGCGGATGCAGACCAGGGGACGAGGAGCTGGTCCAGACGGATGGTGAGTGTGATGAGTTCCTCCAGAGACAGGTTAAAACTTCTTGCTGCAGATGCGATTTTGCATTATTACATTTAAACACTGTTTATTTTAGTTTTACATATAGAACAATGATCATTCAGGGCTTAAATTGAAGTAAACACTTGGGCCAACATATCTATTCACCTCCAGGCTTCTATTTTCATCATTTAGGTTACATTTGGGAAGCTGAAACACAAGAAAATCAAAAAAACGCCTTTGATTTTTTTTTGAGTTTATAATGTGTGTGTGGATGCTGGTAATTGATAATTTTCCATGCTGTACATCTTCTGTTTCATCAGGGACTTGTAAAGCTAAATCCAAAATTTGGAACAGATACAACAAACCTGTCAAGAGTTATACAGGTTTTTTTATCAAGTGTGACCATCCGTCTCAAAATGCTCAAAAAGCTCTAAAAATGCAAATAAAAAAGAAGCCTGTCACTAAAAATCAGGTAGTTGCAAGTTTCTTTATGTCTTCTGTAATAGAACAAACAAATATTAGTCACAATTCAGTGTTATTTGTTTGTAACTAAAGAAATCAAGCTGAACAGGGCCTCTGTGCGCTTCCCCAGAGCAGATAACAGAGATTCCAGCCCCTCCCCCGCGCGCTACGCTCTGTTTGCCTAAGGGTGCTGGGGGCGGTGTGCAAATGAGCCGTAGGCTCTTAGCTCTCCATTGGAGCACAGCTTGTCACTCAGCGCTCACACAGACCCAGAGATTTGCATATATGTCTAGGCATAGGCCAGCTGCTGAGGAGGTGTGGGTCGTGCGGTAAACAGCTGCGCCAATACCGCTACAGGCTCTTGAAGAACTAACCAACCGGGAAAAGACTGAAACGAGGGAACGAGGGAACATAAAGCAGCCTCGTTCAAGGGAAAATGTGTTTTGAGGAATGGAAAACGGTCCAGAGGAGAGCATGGTTTGAGTGTTTGGATTTTACGCACCCACACAGAACCATGCAAAAAAAAAGCGCTTTACTGACGTTTTTTTTATCGGCAATGTAAACGGTTTCATGGACTTGTTTAGACGGTAAGTGAATTTTCTATGATAAAGTAAAAAGTTATTTTACATCCTAAGTATGTTTTAAAAGGCAAAATAGTTGGTTGTTTGTGCGCAAACAACATGGCGGACAGTTGTGTTTGGTACGTGATTTCTGGCGAATGGCTGCATGTAGACGGTTGAAAATCGGTATGCAGGTAGTCATAATAGTATTAAACATTTGTATTAGTATATTTATTATATGTATTAAGAGTATTTGAAGTTATTAAACAATTTAACGTTTTTGACCGTATCCGCCACCAAAGGGGGCGCATCTGCATTATGAGGTTTTAAGGACCAGCCCGGCCAGTTCTCTCCTGAGGTAGGGACGCAGGCCCTGATGGAGCGCGGAGAGGAGAGCGGGTGTGTTCCATCCACCCTGAGCCGCCAGGGTGCGGAACTGGAGAGTGTAGAGTGAGCAGCATGTCGCCTGTAGATCGCCCCTCGCGGGGATGTTGGAACACAGCGTGGAAGGCAGTCAGGAAGCGGCTGTAATCCCTGGCCTCGTCGCCTTGCTGTGTCCAGATGGCTGTGGCCCAATCCAGGGCTCGACCAGAGAGGAGGGAGTCTACCAAGGCGATGCTCCACTGTAGGTGGGGTGAGGTCTGCACCACTAGCCGCTGTCTCCATGTTGGGCTACACAAACTGTAACGCCGACGGGAGGTAGGAGACCAACGCGGTTTGTGGAACAGCAGAGGAGGTTTTATTGAATAATGCAGGTAAGAGAATATGGTTGAGCTAGGAGACCAGGTATGAAACCTTGTTGTGTAGCAACTGAATGGGGAACGAAACGGAGTTTAAATAGGGGGAGAGAGAGGCAAAAACAGGTGCAGGCGATAAGTAGGAGGGAGAGGACGAACGAGGCAGGCTGCATGCGGATGGAGCGGCGCTGGGAGTAGGCGTGACACATATACTCCCAACTGTTTTATTTGGTTTTGTATTATCATTGGGAGAACACAATCATTACCTGATAATCCAAAAACCTTTGATTATTTAATCATATAAATAATTTGTGCAACCCTAGTAAAATTTCTAATACACAATATGCATTAGTGTTATGTATCACTATTGATAACAAATTTGTGTTATAAAGTTGCTGCGGTTAGACCTTATAGCAGATTCACTTCTGATACACAAAAATAAATACACATTTCTAAAGCATAAAACAGAGAAAATCAGGTTAAAGATCATCAGCAAGTGTAACTTTACTTCCCTCTAGAACACTGCCTCCTTTCACTGATATCAGTACACTGTCTGAAACTCTCCTGCCCTGGACTAAATTAAGATGCAACACACAAACACAACACACACTCACAAAAGCCTTGCCGAAGGGCATGCATTGATATTTGAAGGCACACAACTCAGATCATCTGTCCAAAACAACCTGACATTTTCTTCTAACAATCCATGATGACTACACCGAACTGCTTAAAATGATACTGAGTTTAAATACTCAGCCTTTTGGAAGGCCAGACATTTTCGTAGAAAGATCTAAAGCATGAATAATCAATTGGGTTGGGCCAATTAAGAAACAAATCAATTGGCTTGGGCCAATTAAGAAAAGTAATCAATTGACATGTCTAGTGTTAGGGTTGAGATATTATCTATTACACATTACAGGTTCATCATTAGTTAAAAAAAAAAAAGTCAGTTTCAGTAAAAGTGCAGAAAAAAGTTTATTTACATCATACAAATATACATCAGCTCATTGGAGAGTGGCGAGTACAACAGAACTGTTCATTACACATGTATTACGCATTACACAAGTTAAAATCATATCCTGCACAAATATTTTCATGTTATCATAAGAACCCACTTTTGTTCATTTGCTTAAATACTTGTTTGAACAGATCATTATTCTGAAGCTTTCCACCATCCATCCTGGTGATTGTTTTAAGAATACTACATGGTTTTACATGACTATCATTCTTCTATTTTATCTTCTCTTATTTTCTATTTTAAGGGCACAATGCACATAAACAAATGTCTGCTATTCCAATTGAACACGGATCCCATTGTTAATTAATTATTACCTTATATACAGTGCCTATGGAAAATCAAGTCAAATCAGATTTATTTATATAGAACGTTTTACAATGGAGTATTGTCTTAAAGCAGCTTTACAATTTTTAGATTATCTTCTAATATTTCAGGTCAATCCCAAACTGAGCAAACCTATGGTGATGGTGGCAAGGAAAAACTCCCTAAACATTATAAGGAAGATACCTTGGAAGGACCAAGACTCAAAAAGGGACCCAACCTTCTTGGGTGGCGTAGATGATAAATATAAGAATTAAACTAATTTATCTAGTCAAATAAGTTTGTAGTAATAGTTTAAAAAAGAAACTAAGTAAATATTGATAAAATACTGAATAAAATAATAAAACAAATGTGCATATTGGCATTCAGTGTTGCTTGAAAGTTTGTGAACCCTTAAGAATTTTCTATATTTCTGCATAAATATGACCTAAAACATCATCAGAAGTCCTAAAAGTAGATAAAGAGACCCTGTTAAATAAATGAGACAAAAAAATTATACTTGATCATTTATTTATTAAGGAAAATAACTCAATATTACATATTAGGGAGTGGCAAAAGTATGTGAACCTTTGCTTTCAGTATCTGGTGTGATCATCAGTATCATTCTTCCAGTAGCCTTCTAGCTCGTCCACATGATCTTTCACAAACTGCAAACGAGCAGCAATGTTCTTTTTGGAGAGCAGTGGTTTTCTCCTTGCAACCCTGAAATGCACAACCTTCAGTTGCTTAGAGGTTACCCTGGGGTCCTTTTTGATCTCGCCAACTATAACATGCCTTGCTCTTGGAGTGATCTTTTTTGGTCGACCACTCCTGGGGAGGGTAACAATGGTCTTGAATTTCCTCCATTTGTACACAATCTGTCTGACTGTGGATTGGTGGAGTCCAAACTCTTTAGAGATGGTTTTGTAACTTTTCCCAGCCTGATGAGCATCAACAACTTTTTTTCTGAGCTCCTCAGAAATCTTCTTTGTTTGTGCCATGATACACTTCCACAAACGTGTTGTGAAGAGCAGACTTTGATAGATCCCTGTTCTTTACGTAATACAGGTGTCACGCGCCACGGCAGCGCGCACCGTTACACGGACCAATCAGGAAGTCGCCTACGCGCCGCAACGCTCATTGCGTTCCTACGCGCCTCGCCCTTTCGTGTCGTCCCTTCCCTCCTCTCCGTTAAGGTATCGTTCAGTTCTGTTTACTTCCGTGTTTTGTTTCTTTTCCACCCGTTTTCGGCTTCGGCTCAGTTTATGTTTCCCATCCGTTTTCGTGTTTTTCTTATACCTGTTTTTCGGCTTCGACCCTTGTATGTTGTGCACCCGTTTTTGGCCCTCGCCTGTTATTTTCACTGTGTTGCCTTTTGTTCAATAAATCCCCCCTTTTTTCAACCTGCGTTCGTCTCCTCGTTCCTCTCGCCTCCTAGCGTTACAGTATAAACCGCCAGCATGGAGACGGCAGGTTCTCCCGATTTTTCGTTTCTCCTGGGCCGTTTCAATGGTGATCCTGCCCAATGTCGGCCTTTTATTGAAAATTTCATTCGTTATTTTTGTTTAGTTCCATTTGAGTCCGAATACGCCAGGATTTCTCTGGTGGTTCTTCACCTCTCCGGTGAGGCTCTGACCTGGGCCACCCACCTATGGCCGGTCCTCAAGACTGGTACTATAGGGCAGTTCCTTGTGGAGCTGGAGATCGCTTTTTGCTCTCCACGGGGCATCCCAGACACCAAGGCCGTAAGTTCCGATGTGTCCGAACACACTCGCCCTGCCCGCTCGGCTCTGGTTGGTCATGTGCTGGATCCCCAGCTTGCCACCAGCTGGACCGCTTTAGTCAAGAGTCAGCAAGCACACATAGCGTCCGGTAATCCGGTCCCTAAACGCTCTAGTCCCGTGTTAGAGCCGTCAATCTCCCCGGTTGCACAGGTAGTGCCGCCTGGCCCCGTACAGAAATTCACTGCGCCTCCTGACCCCATGTCTGAGCCAGAAAGCTCCACGCTTGAGGATTATGCGCACTGGTCATTGCCGCCGACCCCTGCACCTCGCTCTAGACCGATTCCTGCACCACGGGCTTTCGTGAAACAGGCAGTTACGTCACTTCCGCTCGCGCCCGCTCCTGCACTGCGGGCAATTGTACCTAGAACATCCGTGCCAGTACTTGCTCTGAGGCTATCTGTTTCAGGATTGGTGTGTGCTCCAAGAGCAGCAGTACCAGTGCCAACACCGAGAGTGAAAGATCCAGTGGCTGCATCCAGACCGTCAGGAGATCCAGTGGCTGCATCCAGACCGTCAGCAGATCCAGTGGCTGCATCCAGACCGTCAGCAGATGCAGTGGCTGCATCCAGGGCATCAGCAGTTCCAGTGGCTGCATCCAGGGCGTCAGCAGTTCCAGTGGCTGCATCCAGGGCATCAGCAGTTCCAGTGGCTGCATCCAGGGCGTCAGCAGTTCCAGTGGCTGCATCCAGGGCGTCAGCAGTTCCAGTGGCTGCATCCAGGGCGTCAGCAGTTCCAGTGACTGCATCCAGGGTGTCAGCAGTTCAAGAGACCCGTCCAGAGACCGTGTCTTCCACAGAGACCCGTCCAGAGACCGTCTCTTCCACAGAGACCCGTCCAGAGAACGTCCCTTCCACAGAGACCCGTTCAGAGAACGTCCCTTCCACAGAGACCCGTCCAGAGAACGTCCCTTCCACAGAGACCCATCCAGAGAACGTCTCTTCCACAGAGACCCGTCCAGAGAACGTCTCTTCCACAGAGACCCGTCCAGAGAACGTCTCTTCCAAAGAGACCTGTCCCAGAGACTGTCCCCTCCAGGGAGACCCTTTCAGAGACTGTCCCCTCCAGGGAGACCCTTCAGAGACTGTCCCCTCCAGGGAGATCCTTTCAGAGACGGCCTCCTCCAGGGAGATCCATCCCGTCCACGGCTCTGCTCTCTCCATCATCCTGTCCACGGCTCTGCTCTCCAGCATCCCGTCCACGGCTCTGCTCTCCAGCATCACGTCGTCGACTCTGCTCTCCAGCATCACGTCGTCGACTCTGCTCTCCAGCATCACGTCGTCGACTCTGCTCTCCAGCATCACGTCGTCGACTCTGCTCTCCAGCATCACGTCGTCGACTCTGCTCTCCAGCATCACGTCGTCGACTCTGCTCTCCAGCATCACGTCGTCGACTCTGCTCTCCAGCATCACGTCGTCGACTCTGCTCTCCAGCCTCACGTCATCCACGACTCTGCTTGTCAGCCTCACGTCGTCGACTCTGCTCGTCAGCCTCACGTCGTCCACGACTCTGCTCGTCAGCCTCACGTCGTCGTCGCTGCTCGTCAGCCTCACGTCGTCGACTCTGCTCGTCAGCCTCACGTCGTCGACTCTGCTCGTCAGCCTCACGTCGTCGACTCTGCTCATCAGCCTCACGTCGTCGACTCCGCGCGGCAGCCTCACGTCGTCGACTCCGCGCGGCAGCCCCCCGACTGCTGGCGGTCCCCTCCTAGGGTCCGCCCGGCGAGAAGACCTCCCGAGACGGAACTGCACCCGGGGGTCTCTTTCAGGAGTCCTAGCTCCGTCTCGGACTCCTTGGGGGGGGGGGGCGACCAATTGACAGCGCGCGACCAATCAGGAAGCCCCACCGCGATCACTCTGATTGCGATCAGCCGTGGGGCTTCCTATAAAGGCGCACCCGCGAGAGACTCACTTCGCGGTTTATTGATGTTGTTGGTACTCTATGCCCATCGCATCCTTACGCGCCGCACCGCTCATCGCCGCGTCCCTACGCGCCGCACCACTCATCGCGTTCCAACGCACCTCACCGCTCGTCGCCGCGTCCCTACGTGCCGCACCGCTCATTGCGTTCCTATGTGCCTCGCCCTTCCATGTCGTCCCTCCCTTCCATGTCATCCTCTCCGTTAAGGTATCGCTCAGTTCTGTTTACTTCCGTGTTTTGTTTCTTTTCCACCCGTTTTAGGCTTCAGCTCAGTTTATGTTTCCCATCCGTTTTCGTGTTTTTCTTATACCTGTTTTCCGGCGTCGGCCCTTGTATGTTGTGCACCCGTTTTTGGCTTTCGCCTGTTATTTTTGCTGTGTTGTCTTTTGTTCAATAAATCCCCCCTTTTTTCAACCTGCGTTCGTCTCCTCGTTCCTCTCGCCTCCTAGCGTTACAACAGGGAGCCCAGTCATACCTCATTGTCATCCCATTGATTGAAAACACTTGACTCTAATTTCACCTTTAAATTAACTGCTAATCCTAGATATTCACATAATTTTGCCACTCACTAATATGTAATATTGGATCATTTGCCTCAATAAATAAATGACCAAGTATAATATTTTTGTCTCATTTGTTGAACTGAGTTCTCTTTACCTACTTTATGACTTTTATGAAAATCTGATGATGTTTTAGGTCATATTTATGCAGAAATCTAAAAAATTCTAAAGGGTTCACAAACTTTCAAGCACCACTGTGTTTAGTCCAATACACAGGGTCACTTTAGGATCTTGAGTCCTTGGCGGGAAAGTCCTTGGCAGCACGCCAACCCCATCCAACCAGAAGAAGGAGATTCCCTGCCTAGGCATGGTGCTGCTGGAGCTGATGACACTAATCTTCATACTCCTTTGAAATAGTCACTATTTTGTCTTGCAAAATCAAATCAGAACTTACAAATGATATCTTTTTCCAAATTTATTTAAACATTTTGCTTTATAACATTCAAGTAATGAGAAAAAAGGAAATTATTCTTAAAATTTAATTTAAACAATGAAATACTAGAATAACAGGGTTGGAAAAGCGGTTTGCCCCCTGATTTGTTAGGAGTCACGCTGATTCCCATGACGTTTGGCGTCAGCGTCGACTCATTTCGGTCAGGGTATGCTCAGGGGGCTTGTTTAGTGTTAATTACGCTATTGGCAACACCTTCTGGTGCGTGTATATAAGTGCACTTTTGAACTCAGTCAGGTGTCACATCATTAACTCTCATGGGGACCTCATCCATCTTGTGTTCGTTATCGTGCTGGTTAGAAAAAGTTTGTAGCTGGCGATTGGCAGTCAGGAGGCTGTTGGTAGTGCAAGGCAAGTATTCCCACTATTAGGATCCTAAAACTATTTTCCTATTTTCATGGTTCGCCTTCGTTTTATCATAGTGATTTAGTACTTTGCAGAGCTACCTTTTGTTTTAATTATAGCCATCTCTTTGGATATGTCCCTACTAGTTTTGAACTCCTAGATTTGGGAATATTTGCCCGACCTTGCAAAATTGTTTGAGTTTAGTCAACAATTGTGACCGACAATGCAATACTCTCTTCAAGTCCATCCAAATATTGTCTATCAAATTAATTCAGGACTTTGACCTGGCCACTGAAGGACATTCATCTTCAGCCAATGTTTTATTTATTTTTATTTATGGTTTGTTTTAAGAATTTGGATGCACTTGGTAGCATCCATTTTCTCTTCAGTTCTGACCAGTTGTCCAATTTATGCTGAAAAAAACATCTCCACAACATAATGTTTCTACCATAATGCTTCACGGTAGGCATGGTGTGTTTGCGGTAGTGTGCTGTGTTTGGTTTTCACCAAGCACAACAGTTGGAATTCAGTCCACAAAGTTCAGTATTGGTTTCATCTCACCATAAAACCTTTTGCCACATGGCAATAAAGTCTTGGCAAAGCACAAAGGAGACTTGGCTTCTTTCATCCTATATTGTCATACAGTCCAGCTTTATGCAAAGTTTGTGAGATTGTTGTCACATGCATACAATGACCAATCTCAGCCATACAAACCTGTAAGTACTTCAAAGTATCACTCACGCTTGGTAGCTTCCCTGGCATGTATCCTGGCAAGGTGTTGGTGGTGCTATACACTTTCAACTTATTGATAATGCTTTGAATGGTACTGAGTGTGATAGTTAAAGCCACTGAAAATTTCCTGTATGCTTCTCCTAACTTGCGCCTTTCTACAAATTTATCATGGAATGCTTTTGAAAGCACAGTTACAAACCATGGTGAATGTTTGTGTTACAATGCACTACTACTAGTGGAATCCTCAAGGAGCAGCTTCTTTTATTCTGAAGTAATTTAAACCATTACAGTTGGATCAGGTATGGGTCCATTAGCCTAGTGTGTGACCTGGAAGGTGATAGGTTGTAAATAAGCAAATTTATAATAATTACTTTAAAGGGCTAATTACTTATCCAACCTGTTATTTTACTAATTAAATTATAATATATTATCAGAAAATTGTGTTATTTCCATTTTGATTATACAATTTTGATTATACAAAGTAACATCCAGGACTGTTATATCAATATTTGCATAAAACTGCTTTTCAAGAATGAAAGGTCTAAGTGCATGACTTAGCTTTTCCTTCTTATGACCAATCACTCAGTTCACTGCTCATATCTTGATGTGTATGGCAGAAATATCCTCGTGGATGGCAGCTCATTAAAAGTTAAATTACATCAAGACTGAGCTGCTGTAGATTTCTGGAAATTACACCCATGCCTTTATCCTCGTCTTCTCTGAGACTTCAGTCACTCAAACTTCACTGGTTGGATAACACTTTTTGTACAAATTCACAAAAAGTTACCTGCTTTCAAGATGAACTTATCAGGAGCCACGCCACAAACTCTAGACGGCAGCATCGGCCCAGTAATGGCACCGATGCTGTGACGGCGTTTCTTGCACTCACGTGCAGAATGTATCAGGGTCCATCCCTCCTAGTAGCAGAAATCAAGTGCACCTGCCCCCGAGTCATAAAAGATGGCCCTAAAGCGATGGTCATCATGGCACCCTCGCATTCATATGTGGCTTCTCACTGAAGTGTCCTTCGTTCCCCGTGTCTGCTCTCTCCGTCAGGGTTATTGGTCAATCCTGCCTTGCCTAGAAGGTAGGCCACATAGAGTCTGGAGGCTCGAGGTAACCGTTAGGGCTTAGTTGGCTAGTGTAGTCCTAGTGTTCCACCGTTCGCTTCATTCGGCCACCCTCACGATCTTCCTTCCGCTTGTGGCGGTTCCAGCTCAGTCATCACAACTGCTCAGCTCTGCTCACTGTTTTGAGTGAGTTCATTTGTTTTAGCACGTATTTGCGTCATATAGCTTCCATGCCACGAGCGCTCAGCTCTGGTCACTGGCTTGAGTGAGTTCATTTGTTTAAGCATGTCCTCGCATCATATTGCTCGCTGTTTCGAGCGAGTTCACTGGTTTAAAGAATGTCCTAACATCATATCGCTTCCATGCCATGAGCGCTGATTCTTTCCACAGCTTTTACGTAAGCATGGCCTATGCTGAAAGCATAGCCTCAGCTTGGAAATTAGCACCCTCGGCTTCATCCTTTTTCCTCTTTCACTTTCGTGTTCTGCTTGCAACAGCGCATTAACGCACTGCCCTGCAGGACCCCTCCACCCCCCAGTCGTCGAGTCTTTCGAGGTCGTCCATCATCATGGGGCTGCCATTGAGCGGCACGAGCAGCAGTTACATAAGCTCGCCCAGCAGATGGCAACCCTTGGAGAGGCTATTGAGCAGCTATGTTCACAGTTACCTGCCAT
Source organism: Ancistrus triradiatus (assembly GCA_025084515.1). Classification (NCBI taxonomy): domain Eukaryota; kingdom Metazoa; phylum Chordata; class Actinopteri; order Siluriformes; family Loricariidae; genus Ancistrus; species Ancistrus triradiatus. The sequence goes on along the minus strand of JAJAGP010000282.1, from coordinate 17,764 downwards.
GCCCGAGCCTGCACCTGAAGTTTTAGTCTCATTTTCAGTCCTTTGTTCCGACACATGTCTGTGCTCAAGTCCTGAAGTGGGTACATGAATACTCACTCACAGCTAACCCTGGACATACGAGTTCCTCTGGCGACGGTTCTGGTGGCCAAAGATAAAAGCCAATGTCAGACAGTTCGTCACTACATGTGGAGTTTGTGCTCGTAACAAGACCACATGGGAGAGAGCGCCTGGCCTCCTTCATCCTCTCTCTATCCCCTCCCATCCATGGTCCCACATTTCCCTGGACTTCATCTCAGGGCTTCATCTCTGGTGGTCATGGACCGTTTCTCAAAAGTCTGTAAGTTTGTAGCCCTACCCAAATTGCCCATGGCTAGAGAGATGTTGGACCTCATTTTCCACCATGTGGTCCATGTCCACGGCTTTCCCAGCGATTTGGTTTCTGACCAGGGCCCGCAGTTTGCTAGTCATTTTTGGATGGTATTTTGCCATTTTGTGGGGGCCTAGACCAGCCTGTCATCGGGCTTCCAACCGGAGTCCAGTGGTCAGATTGAATGGGTCAACCAGGACCTGGCTTGCATGCTCCTGTGCCTGGCGGTAGACGACCCAGCCACATTGTCAGAGCAGCTGTGCCAGTTCAGCTTCTTGTCGCCTCTCTTCCCTGATTTGGAAGATGAGGTGGGGGTTGTGTCTGCCAAGTGGTTCGTCCAAGACTGCCAAAGAGCTTGACGCAAGGCCAGGGCATCCTAACACCAGAACGCGGAGACCATGTGGTGCCAGGCAGGCTGAAAGTGGAGAAGGGCCCCCTCCTACTAATCCTGGCAACGAGTCTGGCTGTCTACTTGGTATCTCCCTTCGGAGGAGAATCCGGCAAGCTGGTACCCAGGTATGTTGGGCCATTCAAGTTAGCCCAGGGGATCAACCCGATCACATACCGATTGGACCTGCCCCCAGCGATGAAGGTCCACCCCACCTTCCATGTCTCCCACCTCAAACCCTTTATCTTCCAGGGCACTGCTCAGACCAGCCTACCGCAGGCATCACGTGTCATCCAGGGGACCCTGGCTTACACCATGAGTCAAGTTCAGAGCAGCACCCAGTATTTAGTGGACTGGGAGGGTTACAGTCCTGAGGAAAGGCCGTGGGTTTCGGCATTCTACATATTCGACTCGGAAATCATTCGTGAGTTTTGGAAAAATTGCGCTGCAGGCATGGAGACGTCAGGCACCACCCTTGTGGAGGGGTAATATTAGGAGCCACGCCAGCGACGATAGAAGGCAGCGGTGCACAGATGTCGTGATGGCATTCCCCACACACATGCGCTGATAGCATCAGGGGACCACGCCTCCTAGTAGCAGGAATCAGGTGCACCTGCCCCCGGGCCATAAAAGATGGCCCTAAAGCGGCGTGACTTACACCGAGAGCGTAGCCTCAGCTTAGAGCTTAATGCTCTTGGCTTCATCCTTCTTCCCCTTTCACTTTCTGTTCCACTCACTACAGCAAATTAACGTGCTGCTAGTGGCCTTGTCTTTTTCCCTTTTTGGTTGCCCCACTTATTATTTCTTTTGTTTTTGAGTCCACATCTGCTTTACGTGTTTTGTGTATCATTCATTTTCCCTTTTTTATGTGCTGGCAGCAGAGTCCATATGGCATGCTCGTAAAGCACCCGACCTCTGACACTAGAGATCAGGGTTCAATCCCCAGCTGTCAGCCTTGTTAAAGTGCAGTTTGATCGTTTCCATTTTGCGTGTGTGTGTTCTTCCCATTGCTCACCTCTTTATTTGTTTGTTTTCTTTTGTTCCTTTGGGAGTTTCTTGCACTTGGGTCCTAAAAGCCCTCATTTATACGATTCACTAAGCTGAATCGTAACCAAACTGAATTTCATCTTGTGTTGAGACATCAAGATGTGTTGGACTTTGATGTATTGATTCAAAAGTCAGTTGACTGACTACAGTTTCCATGATATTAAACTTTTACATTTATTATGTCCATAATATAGATATTGCATAGAGTTTAATTCTTAATTGCAAACATTTTCCATTTTCTTAAGTTTGCACAATTTTCCAAGTCCTGTTTTGTAAAACTTGAAAAAAAAAATGAAATCAGTCAATTAAATTACTGTGTAGTTTCAAACCTCTCACAAGGTCATTCAGTTCACTATGTGTTATGAGGTGTGATTCAGTGGAGGCTGATGGAAGAAAATTTGGTGCTCATTCTGATAGTTCACGACCACAAACTTCACTTTCTGACTCCACTGAGAGTGATTTTGGTGCTCTGGGTACTGAAACTAGTCTTTCTCAGTGTGGTACTGGGCATAATGAAGGTAAAGTATGTGGGTCCTGCACAGTCCACATTTTCTACTTTGACAAACCTTTTCTGATTGGAGTCACCATGCAGAAGTGACAACTGTTGCTCATTTCAACTGCAAAATGCATAGACTGCTTTTTTGCATACAACCACTGACAACATATTTGTGGCATTCAACTTTGTCCTGTTTTCCTGGGTAGCAGCCATAAAACAGGTTGTCGGTTTTCCTAACCACAGCAGTCACATTTTGCTATTCTGACATGAAAGTCGCATAGCAGAAGTTGTTTGCATTGTTTACATTGGCTCAAATAATCTCTGAATCTTCTGATAGAAACCAAAGTTAATTGCTGGAAAATAACACTGTCTGAACTCTTGTGCATACTTCTAGAGAGTACTAATATAGTACAACAAAATGCTCTAAACTTGACTATGATTGAATCATCTGGGTTTGGATGGTATTGTTTTATGAGCCACAGTTATGAATGATGCAATCTGCAGCTGGTGTTGTGTCATACATAGACAGTGGCCATATATGATTCATGAGTAGAACATCTGGAACACTAGAGCCAATCAGTAATTTTAAGCATCATTGTTCAATTTGGTTAATTTGGTTTCAAATTGGTGATTGTTGGCTGTTCTCATTTTGGAAGCCTTAGCATAAATTGAAGACCACTGTAATCAGTTTTTAACCATGCAGGCTTCTTCTCTAGAACATCGGAAATTCATCATTCATTCAAACTAGGGTGTTTTTGATCAGTCATTGCTGCTTTTATGATACATAATAATATTTGTATAAATGCATACAATGCAATAACAATGTTCACACATTCAAAATGATTCAACAGTGTTTATTCATATACAGTGTTTCTTGAAAGTTTGTGAACCATTTAGAATTTTTTATATTTCCGCCTACATATGACACAAAACATCATCAGATTTTCACACAAGTCCTAAAAGTAGATACAGAGAACCCAGTTAAACAAATGAGACATAGATATTATACTTGGCAATTTATTTAATGAGGAAAATGATCAAATATTACATATTAGTGAGTAGCAAATATTGTGAACCTCTAGGATTAGCAGTTAATTTGAAGGTGAAATGAGAGTTGGATGTTTTCAATCAATGGGATGACAATCAGGTGTGAGTGGGCACCCTGTTTTATTTAAAGAACAGGGAGCTATCAAAATCTGCTCTCCACAACACACGTTTTTGGAAGTGTATCATGGCACGAACAAAGGAGATTTCTGAGGACCTCAGAAAAACAGTCGTTGATGCTGATCAGGCTGGAAAAGGTTATAAAACCATCTCTACAGAGTTTTGACTCCACCAATCCACAGTGTACAAATACAGACTGTGTACAAATGGAGGGAATTCAAGATCATTGTTACCCTCTCCAGGAGAGGTCGACCAACAAAGATCACTCCAAGAGCAAGGTGTGTAACAGTTGGCAAGGCCACAAAGGACCCCAGGGTAACTTCTAAGCAACTGAAGTCCTCTCTCACATTGGGTAATGTTAATGTTCATGAATCCATCTGGGTTCTATTTTTAGGACTTATGTGAAAATCTGATGTTGCTTTAGGCCATATTTATGCAGAAATATAGACAATTCTAAAGGGTTCACAAACTTTCAAGCACCACTGTAGTGGGAGCCTTGCTTAAATTAATTTTTATGGAAAAATTTGTTCCTCTATAAGCAAAACCCCTAAAATGTCAGTGTGGTTGAGTAATGATTTCATTATAAATCATTACACTGTCATTCAATACTGAATATAATAAAAGCTCATTGATATTGGTATTGACATATTGATATATTGATGTTGTTCTGAAGGTAAGAAGACCTTCAGAACAACATCTAATTCTGCCTTTTACCTGACTGCTATATGTTATAGCAGGTTAATCATTTAGTGGGTTAGAAGGGTAAAAGTTCCAATACATCAGTGTGAATTTGGACAGCAAGGTTCAAATGCTTTTCATACTTTACATTCCCACTAGATGGTACAAGAAATGACAAGAACAGGAAAGAGAGAGTGATAAATGTTGGAAGCACCCAGTGAGGAAAGATAAGTTGGAGATGTGTTGAGCATACATGCATATTTTATCTCTCAGTAATTAAATACACTATGAAAAAAGGTTTGCGAACTCATTGGAATGATTATGAATACTATTAAAACATGGTCATTCATGCATCCTCTTTAAATTAATACCATACACATACTAATACAGTATCTATACTGGATATATAATTTTTGACAATGCCAGCTGGAAAACTCTGTCTTTGCTATTAAAAACACTACATTTTATTTGAACAATTATGTTGATTTCCATGTGTGTGTTGTCATATTGCACCATCTAGCTTCTAATTAGTTTATGGAGATAATCGGCTACTCTGATAGGCTCATGTAAAATTAATTGATACAGTTATCACTTCAATATTCCCTCAGTGAATCTAATCCTTCCAGCATATATGAGCTAGACATCAATATGTTTGCTGATTTAATATTGTGATGTTCGCAGGTCACCCTCTTCCTAGTGTTTAGAAATATATATAGTGGTACCTCAGTTCTCAGCCACCTCGGAATTCATCGAATTTTGTTCTCAAAGCTTTTTGACTAGAAAAATTTGTTTCGGTTCTCAGCATTTGCTGACCCGGGACACTTTCTTAAACTTGTATGAGTTGATCCACCCAACTTGTTCAAGCCGAAACTTGTTTCATGATTTACGATTCAGTACAAAGAAATTCAGTGATTCAGATTCACAATAGTTCTTGCTTAGTGCAGAGTCTCCACTGTGTTTCTTGCATTTTTCTTTATTTTTACATCTACAGTACTATATTCTTAATGCAAATAAGTCCCCATGGGTCCTAAAATGGTTATTACTTACAGTCAGTCGAAAGGAACACCAGTTGCAGTTAGCATTAGCAGCTCTGCTAGCTCCGTGAGTTCACCAATAGAGTACGTTTTTTGCTTTTACTTTTCACTTCCAATCCATTACTCACTAAATTGCATGATATTTTTCAACACTTTACAACGCTTAACAACGCTTTGTGTTAATGATTTTGGCCAACTGTAGGTTAATGTAAATGTTTTAACTGCGGCGGGTTATAAGGTCCACTATGATACACACTAGATTACTTTAAACCCATTGGTTCATGATACATTTAACTTATGATAGATTTGTCAGAACATATCCCCATAATAAATCAGGGAGCACCTGTATAATACAACTCCATTAATGCATATACTGCCTTATACAGTGTGGATTGTCTGGGGGTCTGGAACGGATTCATTCAATTTACATTATTCTTTATGGGAAGAATTTGCTTGGTATTCATTGAATTAATGACAAGAGCCGAGGTACCACTCTATGTAGCTTTCCCAGGTTAATAAATTTCTAGCAATCCTTTTCATCAACAGGTTGTTGAATTAATGATCAATTAAATGTGACATTAATTCAAAAAGTCCAGATAACCCAAAACACTAGGCATGAGCTGAGTCCAGTAAACAGAACAGAGTTCATACACAAAGTAGTAGACCAGAACAGAATAAGGAATGCTTAAGAAGTTCCTGAAACACTGAATTGTGCAGTGAACAGGGTTTAAATGTCTAAGTGAGTGATGAGCTGAGTGAATACCAGTGTGTGTGATCAGCAAACGAGAAATTCAGAATGAGAGAATAAATGCAATGGTGGGAGTGTAGCATGCTGGGAAGTGAAGTTCAGAACTGATGGAGTTATGACACTGAATACTACAACTGTTTGGTAGTATTTTAGATACTTGTTCATTACTATTCTCTCTTTGAATTCAACACATGAAACTCGTAATTCACCACATATTGTAACCTAAAGGCCAAATCACACATATACAAACAAGTAAAATGAGCAGGTAGAGTTCTACTTCTCTTTTATAGCTGCCAATACAATTTAACTTCGAACACACAGACCATAAATCCACTTTAATCCTCATACTTGTTTCTCTGTTTTTTAATCTGTGGTTAAGCTCAGAGTCATCAGGACGAGAACCAAACCACTGAGAGGTCTGCTAAAGAGCTACTAACACTGTTAAATCTACTTACTGAATTACCCAGAATGCACTATCAAAACAGGTAGTGACTTAGTAGGCCTACTCCTTCTCCTGTGTGCTATGTGTTCAAGAAAATGCACACGGAGAGACAGTGATATTTTGGGTAATATAACAGCATGAGTGCTTGGTTTGTGTGAATGTGCAGCATTTAGAAGTCTGAGATTACTCATTACAAAAATCATTAGAAAAATTAATTGAATTTTCTCTATTACAGATGCAGTGCAACTACAGCACTCACGAATACATACTTCATAAATTCTGCTGCAGTCTTCTAAGCATTTATATAATGTAATAATGTAATGATCTATTCAGAGAAGAACAGAGATAAATAGAAGCAGGAAAAACAAATAACATGAAGAGGCCCTTATTATTACAAAACCAAGAGATGAGTTCTCAGAATGACATGCAAACTTCTCCAAACACAAATCTGAGTACAGTTCATGAATCAGCTTCGGCTGTGTGTATACAGCTGCACACCCGCTCATCCCTTATTTAACGATTCAGTCACAACTATTATGCCTCCAAGTTAACATTCTGCAGTTCCCAAAGTAGCAATATTGTCAGAAAAATGAAAGCATGTAGACGGGTTACACTCACCTAAGATCTAAAAAGAATTAAATTAATATTGAATGCACAGTTAGAGGTGCTTGTGTTCGAGGTTGGAGTAAATAAAGACCTGCTTGTCGTCATACGTGTGGCATTAAAGAAAGAAAACCCAGAGCAAAATAATGGCAAATTTAGACAATTTTATTTTGAAAAGGCTATGCCAACAATTTTGTTATTTGCAGTACTTACACAACTGGAATTAATAATGTCATTTAGACATCTACAGGAAATATAAAGTGTAGATACTATGGAATACTCAACAATCACAGTGCTTCATAAAATATCTGTTATATAAAGTATTTGCTGCGAAGAAATGACATAGTTGCTTATGTATAACTGCTGCACACAGCTGCTTAATCTGATCTGTCACACGTAGTTAACAATACTCAAATCTAATTACTAACCATGTTAAATAAATGTGCACTTATTATTCATTCATGTTTTATAACCACCTTATTCCTACTCTAAAATCCCTATAACAGACTGGTGCCCTATGCAGTTTGTCCCTTCTTGTTATCCTTGTTGTTTTTCTTTTTTTTTATTGGTAGCAGCATTTCTCTGCTAGTGTTTAAAATCATATTTTACAAAATAAACAAAAATACTTTAAAAAGTGTATTTTGGATAACCAGTGAGGACCTATAAATCATACAAATTAATACTCACTCTCTCTCTCTCCGAGTTGCATCCCAAGAACACCATACCTACTGTGAAGCATGGGGGTGGAAACATCATGCTTTGGGGCTGTTTTTTTGCAAAGGGGGCAAGACGACTGATCCGTGTTAAGGGAAGAATGAACGAGGCCATGTTGTCAGGGGTCACTCTCTGGCCGCTAATGGCCAGGAGTTAACCTGGTTTGGTGGCGTGAGCGGCAACAGTGCGATCGCGTGTGTGTCAGCCCTTCCTGGCCTTATTATAGTCGAGTGGCGACACCTGTTGCTGAGCCCATATAAGCACCTCTTTGTGGCTTGCACAGTGTTGCTGCATTCCATATGCATTCCTCATGCCTAAGGCTGGCTAAGAGCTTATAGCCTCGTCCTCTTCGCTCCCCGCATCCATGCCACACACCCGCGGCCGCATTTTGTCACGGCTTGTGCGGCACGCATTCCGCTCTGCGCACGCTGTGAATAGCGGTGCCGTACGCTTAGGGCGTGCACTTTCTTTTATTTAGTTTTATTAGTTATTCCTTTTTTCGATTTGTTTTCCTTTCTTTTATTTATTTATATTTTGATTCTAACTACCATCTGGAGCTAACTGCACTTGGGTCCCATTCCATTATTTTTTGTTTATACGGTTGTGATGAAGTAAGCCACACCTTACCCATCACCCAATAGTGAAGACATACTTACCTCATGGTTGGTCTTAAGACTATGAAGGCCTAAAAGAATAGAGGCTGCAAGGACCAGAACTTTACTTACCTGGGACAGTCCATCCTCTGTAAAGGAGAGGGGGAGAAGAGTACTGCTGAATTGGGTATGGTGTGCATTATTAATGTCGGGTGCATTGTTTGTACCGTCAATGTTTTGCAGCAGGAAGTATATAAAGATTATGTGTGTGTAATGTGCAAGGAACATGGATTAATGTCAACCTTGAATGTAACTTGTGCTCCTGATGTACCTGTGTGAATTTTGGTTTAGCCAGTAAGAGGGGCTATAAGTACAAAAAGCAGCACTCAGGTAATGCTGGGAGAGGGGGAGAACTAGTCAGGTGATGGTCTGTGACTAGAAAGAACAAACCGGCTATCTGACTTTGTAGTCATCGATTGTAATAAGCCAGAATATAGCATCGTGTGTTAATACAAATATTGTTTATTTTGTCGCATCAATACGTGCGTCTGCAGATTCGTAAAATGGTCATAACTGTTGGTCGTGTAAATAAAAGTACAGGAAGAAAACAAGATGACATTGGTGCCTTAAACGTCATTCTGGTGTCCTTGGCCCAAAGCTACCCATGGTGTACACTCCATTACAACGGTTCGTCATTCTTTTTAATATGGCGAATCATAATACATGTATCGTGAGATTTTAAGCCAAAACCTCCAGTGAGAGCATTGAAGATGGAACGTGGCTGGGTCTTCCAGCATGACAATGATCCCAAACACACCGCTCGGGCAACAAAGGAATGGCTTCGTACAAAGCATTTCAAGGTCCTGGAGTGGCCTAGCCAGTCTCCAGACCTCAGCCCCATAGAAAATTTGTGGAGGGAGTTGAAAGTCCCCAAAACATCACTGCTCTAGAGGAGATCTGCATGGAGGAATGGGCTAAAATACCAGCTACAGTGTGTGCAAACCTGATGAAGACTTACAGGAAACGTTTGACCTCTGTCATTGCCGGCAAAGGTTATGGTACAAAGTATTGAGTTGAACTTTTGTTATTGACCGAATACTTATTTTCCACCATAATTTACAATTAAATTCTTTAAAAATCCTACAATGTGATTTCTTGGATTTTTTTTTCTCATTTTGTCTCTCATAGCTGAAGTGTACCTGTGAAGCTGAAGTGATATAGACCTCTCTCATCTTTCTAAGTAGGAAGACTTGCACAATCAGTGGCTGACTAAATACTTTTTTGCCACACTGTATATCTCAGGCAGAAATGTTAATGATTACAGGTGTGATCTGATTAGACATTGAGTCTTGCCACTAAAAGGCATAAAATTGCTTCCCCTGCTGTCATATCGACAGGCTCTCTGAGTCTACTTTTGGGTAGAGTACATCTTTGTGATTGTTCATTGATTGCCAGACATGCTTCTACACCACACTTGAAGACATTTTTCCCAGCTGACAGAATTTGAGAGGGCTAAGAGAAGCAGGGTGGTCTTTTCGACAATTTGCCTGACCCAGGCATTGTTCTGACCCAACTGCTGGAAGAGGGCATGCACACATGGCAAAGAAACTCCAGAAGGCCCAGACAGACCACCAGAATAGAGGATCATTTGATCCGCTAACAATCATGAGCAGCTTCCACAGTTTCATTGTCCACCATCCAGGCATAGGTGGCACCTTCATTACACAGCCCTGTCTCTGCCCGGACCATTTCCATGCACTTAGCAGAAGGAAATTTGTTGTTACAGTGAAGCAATATGTGCCACCGAAAACTTCGTTTGCAATGGTGTTGTGAATGAGAAACCTTGACTGCTATGGACTGGAACCATATTGACTGTAGTGGAAATTCCATGTATCCTTATCGGCTAATATTGTGAGATATGTATATAGTTTATTTTGAGTAGTGCTATCTGTCCAAATTGCTAATAGAAATGTTTACATGTCCTGTGTTCATTATCTGGCTACAAATCTTTTCAAGCCCCCTAAACCCCACTTGCCAATGTGATTTTTAAATTAGATACAAATCAATTTGGGTGCAATTGTGGGTACACAAACTATTTTTTCTGACTTATTCCTCGATGTATACAATCCTGATACTCAAGCCAGATTAAACAAGCTCATGTAAACATGGTTCTTCCTGCTCTTGGTACTGAACCATTTTGTCTTGTCTCTTCAACTTAGTACCAAATTATTCATCATTTTGTGTATTAACACTACATTTACAAATTAAGTCAGTAAAGCTAAACTGGTTTATTATCACTTCAAACTAGACACATGCATTGAAACACCACTGTGATGGAGGTCTGCACTCCTGATCTGTGTCACATGACTAAGCAAATTAGTAGGCCATCTAGTAAGAACAGCTAAAATTTATGCCAAAATGTACCTTAACATCCTATTCAGGTAGTTGGTGTTAGCACTCAACCAGAAAGCTGATGGCTGGCAGGACAGGATTCAGTGGATGACAGCCAGGGCGCAGTTGGCAGAGTTGAGCCCTGAAAGCAGATAGTCATTATAGTAAGTCATTTCAATCAATAAATAAATAAAAAAAATATTTTAGAAAAATCAACATTAAAAACACTTCTTATACCCCAACAGATAAACATTTCTAATGAGGATTTCAGACCTCATTAGTTCAGTATTAATTACATGTCCTGTGATGAAATGTGTCAATTGCTAACGCATGTCCAGACTGTAATTGCTGCATAATACGGATCTGTATGTTGTTATTTTACAGGGATCAGGATCTGGCAGTTCACTGGTTGCTGTGTGTTTGGATATCAAAGAGGTTATAATTACACCTAATGAACTCCTGACTCCACTTACAGGACCAATGCATAATTAATCAGTCTTAGTTCTAACACAGTGTGGGGATGAAGAGCAATGGAGGGGCCAAACACCACCAGAGGCGTGTGTGCATATATATGTGTGTGTCAATCTTTTCTCGCCCTTTTCTGATTACAAATTGAGATTGACTTCTGCAGTATTTAAGATATAGAAGGAGGATGGATGCCTTATTTAAAAAGGTATTGTACATAATCAACATGAAGGTGGGTTGATATATGGTAACAGTAAGGTTTGCTGAATATTTTTTGGAATAGACATTTGTAAAGACAGATGGCAGTCACTGTCCAGGCTCCAGCCTGAGGCCAGTGTTAGGGTGAGTGGTCCTGTTTATTCTGAATTAGACTTTTGTGCAGTGTTCATGGCTAATTAATCAGTTTAATGTATTAACAAGTTGGTTTCATCAGTATGTGTTTTTAATATTGTAGTGAGAAGACATGTTATTATTTTATTTAATTGATTTATTTTATTGCATTGACCGTCTCAGTTATCTGAGGCACGGACTAAGTTGGCTGATGGATGCAGTGGAAATGGCACTGAAGCGAGCAGTTAATGTGGGGAAACCCACCAACATCCCAGAGCTGAAGCTGTTCTGTACGGAGGAATGGGCTAAAATTCCTCCAAACCGGTGTGCAAGACTGTTACAGGAAACGACTGTTACAGGAATCAACAGTTACAGGAAACGTTTAGCTGCAGTTATTGCTGCACAAGGGGGTCACACCAGATACGGAAAGCAAAGGTTCACATACTTTTGCCACTCACTAATATGTAATATTGGATCATTTTTCTCAATAAATAAATGACCAAGTATAATATTTTTGTCTAATTTGTTTAACTGGGATCTCGTTATCTACTTTTAGGACTTGTGTGAAAATCTGATGATATTTATTCAGCAATCTAGAAAATTCTAAAGGGTTCACAAACTTTCAAGCACCACTATAAAAGTTGCAGTTTAGCCAAACCAGTCCTTCTCACTCCATAGCTCCATTATGTCATTGATGTAAATGTAAGTTTTTTTTTTGTTTGTTTTTTTTTACAATGAAGCATAATCTGAAAGCAGCTGTAAATATTTAGGCCAAAAGCCCTAATTGAGCAAGCCTGGGGTGACAGTGGCAAGCAAAAACTCCCTATATGTTATGAAGAAGAAACCTTGGGAGAACCAATAAAAAAGCATTGTAAAGATAATTCACTTGTTTTATAAATTATGTCAGAACAAAGCAGAGACTGTTTGTCTGAACGTTGACTAAATGACTGTACAGAGTTGATAAGAACTGTTGAAAATCATTACACAACTAGCTCTTCATATTTCTGCAACTAGTTTCTCAGTGACTGCAAAAGAAGGACTGTCAAAAACAATGTTCATTTCTCACTGGTGTTTGTGCTCATTTTCTCTGCAGCTTTTTTGTTCCTTTTTGGCCTCTTTCTTGACTCCTCCTATTTTAATGTACTGGCAGACCATAAGGGGGCACTAGTGGCTTGGGGACGCTGAGCTACAGCTTACACTACTTATAATAAGATATGGCTCTGTACCAGATTCTTAATTATACACATATGCACCTTATCACCATGATCCGTCAAGGCGTAACTTAATAAATCAGCTTTAAATCTTTGGCCTCATGTTTTACAAATGTGATCACACATTCAGTGACACCATTTCAGAATGCATTTTGAGTGTTAGCACCACTGTCACCATAAAATGTAAATGGACTGTGAAAACACCTAAAAGCAGACAGAGAAAAAAATGCATGCAATCAGTCTTTTCAGACAGCTTTATCTCCAAGAGCCATATGAACTGTTTGTAATGGAACAAAAAGAAAGATCTGGAAAACCTTTAGATGTCCACAGGAGAGATAGGTCAGACATTCCTGATTATCAGTTACCAAAGAGACCATTGTGTTTTCTAACATGTTTTCTCCCTCTCGTTTCCTATTTCTCTGTAACTATTAAAGCCAATAGAACGGGCATCACTCCAGCTCATGTTGAACAGAGCACAGCAGCAATTTTTCAATCATTCAGAGACACAGCACAAGCGACAGAGATAGAAAAGATTTATTACGTATGCCATGTCCTCATTTCAGAAGTAATGAGGAGGAGGAAGAGACGCTTTATTTTTTTCAAGTAAAATTGGTTCATATCTCTTCTACCCAACATCGCATACAGTAGGCTATAGAGGGTTACTAAAACTTTATGTAAAAAGGAGCTCATTCCCCAGTTCTGCTGAAGGACAACTGGGGATTCTTGTCATGTAAGATGGGACACACGGGTACTTACTAGAGCAAAAAACAGGCTTTTATCTTTTGTTTCATTACTACTTTTGGCCATCTCGCAGTAGGCCATCTCTAATGAGGACAGTAACTGCAGCATCCTGGTACAGGCATCACAGCTTCCTACTAAATCTTTAACTGATTAAGGATAAAAGGCCTGATACCTAACTGCTATCTCAGCTCAAACGTAGATGTACAATGCATGCGGCTTTTACAACTAACCCATAATCCTCTCTTTATCTGAACAATGTGAATAGCCATGGTGGATTTCTTAACAGTCATTTTCCATCTTTCTGTAATTTAATGCTTGAAATAAGTTCATATGAACAGTTTTAGGTGCCTAATTACAGGCAAACCATGAAAGTACCCTGTTCTGTGAAAGCAATATAAAATAAAGTAATTTTAACACTAGAACACAGGGCACAAGTATAAGCATAACCTAAACAGGATGCCAGTCCATTGCAAGGTATGATCCCCTGATAGGTCTCCTCTTCCTCAGACACATTCAGTTGTGAATGCATGCAACACCAGATCTAGCCAGAACACATCCCTGGGACGGAAAATGCAAATATATATATATATATATATATATATATATATATATATATATATATATATAGATAGATAGAGAGATAGATATACATACACACACACACACACACACACACACACACTGCTCAAAAAAATAAAGGGAACACATCCTAGATCTGAATGAATGAAATATTCTCATTGAATACTTTGTTCTGTACAAAGTTGAATGTGCTGACAACAAAATCACACAAAAATCATCAATGGAAATCACATTTATTAAACAAAGGAGGCCTGGATTTGGAGTCACACACAAAATTTGCCATTCATGGTGTTCTCTGGCAAATGCCAAGCGTCCTGCATGCTGTGAGCACAACTTCCATCTGCGGACGTCGGGCCCTCATACCATCCTCATGGAGTAGGTCAAGTCAAGTCAAGTCAAGTCAGATCTATTTATATAGCGCTTTTTACAATGGAGCATTGTCTCAAAGCAACTTTACAAGTTTAGATTATCTCCTAATAACTACGTCCAATCCCAAATTGAGCAAGCCTAGGGTGACAGTGGAAAGGAAAAACTCCCTGAGTGTTATAGGAAGAAACCTTGGGAGGACCAAGACTCAAAAAGGGACCCAACCTCCTTGGGCGGCGTAGATGATAAATCTAAGAGCGAAACTAAAGTCATGGAGTCAAAGTTCGAATAAAATGTGAAGTATGCACATCGGCATTAAGTGGCCTGGGTATGGTGGTCCTGGAGCTGATGACGGAAGCAGCTTGGGTGGAGCTACAGCGGATGAACATCATGTGTGGGGCTGGAACTGCTGGAACACAGCTCGGAGAGAAAACAGAAATGTAATTAGTTATTGATTAAGAGCACAGTGTCTATTAACAATCACTGATGCCATGTCAATCACTCACTGATGCCATGTGTAGCATGAGACCCCGGCAGCATTAGCTGTAGCAGCATAGCTAGAAAGAGGAGAACTGGTAGGAAACACAGCCAAGAGGGATCACATGAGACATTGGCAACCCCACGGGAGGCAGAAGACAGCAAACCCCAACGTCTCTGATCACCATAAGGACTCTGACTATGAACCCCCAGCTCTGCCCTTATTCTAAGTCAAGGATGCACGAGTCAAGATCACGAGGACCAAAGCCCAGTTCAGCCAGACCGCCCACTCGACACTCCTGGCTAACAGACAAAGGCAGGCAGGCCAGACATGACTCCAGACTCCGGCCCCAGTGACCCAAGCCATGCATCCTGGTCTAAATCTAGTCAAAAGCCTGTGTAAATAGGTATGTCTTTAGCCTAGAGTTAAAAATTTGTAGAGTGTCTGAGTCTCGAAATAAAGTGGGAAGTTTATTCCATAGTTGGGGGGCCATGTATGAGAAAGCCTTTCACCCTGCTGTGACTTTTTTAATTCTAGGAACTAAAAGAAGTCCTGTACCCTGCGAACAAAGTAGACGAGTTGGATTGTAAAACTCGAAGAGTTCACTCAGATAATGTGGGGCCAGGCCATGTAGAGCTTTATAAGTTATAAGAAGTATTTTGTAATCAATGCGGAATTTGACTGGTAACCAGTATAGTGATGATAGAACAGGAGTGATATGATCAAATTTTCTAGTTCGAGTTAGCACTCGGGCAGCTGCATTCTGAACTAACTGAAGTTTATTTATAGATTTACTAGAGCATCCAGTAAGTAAGGGTTTCTAACAGTTTGTACAGAAACATGCACATTTGTGGCCAGCTGGAGGTCATTTTGCAGGGCTCTGGCAGTGCTCCTCCTGTTCGTCCTTGCACAAAGGCGGAGGTAGCGGTCCTTCTGCTGGGTTGTTGTCCTCCTACAGCCTCCTCCATGTCTCCTGGTGTACTGGCCTATCTCTTGGTAGCGCCTCTGGACACTACGCTGACAGACACAGCAAACCTTCTTGCCACAGCTTTCATTGATGTGCCATCATGGATGAGCTGCACTACCTGAGCCACTTGTGTGGGTTGTAGAGTCCGTGTCATGCTACCACGAGTGTGAAAGCACCGTCAAGATTCAAAAGTGACCAAAACATCAGCCAGAAAGCGTAAGTACTGAGAAGTAGTCTGTGTCTTGCTAATTGCCAATAATTTCCACCTGATGTCTATTCCATTTGCACAACAGCATGTGAAATGTGTTGCTTCCTAAGTGGACAGTTTGATTTCACAGAAGTTTGATTTACTTGGAGTTATATTGTGTTGTTTAAGTGTTCCCTTTATTTTTTTGAGCAGTATATGTGTGTATATATATATATATATATATATATATATATATATATATATATATATATATATATATATACATACATACACAGTTCACTACCACATGTGCACTACATACAGTGGGGCAAAAAAGTATTTAGTCAGCCACTGATTGTGCAAGTATACTTAGAAAGATGAGAGAGGTCCGTAATCTTAGGTCTTATATTTCACCTATGAGAGACAAAATGAGAAAAAATTCAGGAAATCACATTGTAAGATTTTTAAAGAATTTAATTGTAAATCATGGTGGAAAGCAAGTATTTGGTCACCCACAAACAAGCAAGATTTCTGGCTCTCACAGACCTGTAACAACTTCTTTAAGAAGCTCTTCTGTCCTCCACTCGTGACCTGTATTAATGGCACCTGTTTGACCTCGTTATCTGAATAAAAGACATCTGTCCACAGCCTCAAAAATCTGGGGGGGACTCAGATCCTGCAGTGCTAGGCGTGTCCCTTTGCTTAAGCCAGTACTTGTCCAGGCCCGTCTGAAGTTTGTCAGGGGGCATATGGATGATCCAGAAGAAGACTGGGAGAATATCATGTGGTCAGATGAAACCAAAATAGAACTTTTTAGGAAAAACTCAACTGGAAGAAGAAGAATGCTGAGTTGCATCACAAGAACACCATACCTACTGTGAAGCATGGGGGTGGAAACATAATGCTTTGGGGCTGTTTTTCTGCAGAGGGGATAGGACGACTGATTCATGTTAAGGGACGAATGAACGGGGCCATGTATCGTGAGATTTTAAGCCAAAACCTCCTTCCGTCAGTGAGAGCATTGAAGATGGAACATGGCTGGGTCTACCAGCATGACAATGATCCCAAACACACCGCTCAGGCAACGAAGGAGTGGCTCTGTAAAAAGCATTTCAAGGTCCTGCAATGGCCTAGCCAGTCTCCAGACCTCAACCCCATAAAAAATGTGTGGAGAGAGTTGAAAGTCCGTGTTGCCCCAAAACATCACTGCTCTAGAGGAGATCTGCATGGAGGAATGGGCCAAAATACCAGCTACACTGTGTGCAAACCTGGTGAAGATTTGCAGGAAACATTTGACCTCTCTCATTGCTAACCTAGGTTATGTTACAAAGTATTGAGTTGAACTTTAATTATTGTCCAAATACTTATTTTCCACTATGATTTACAATTAAATTCTTTAAAAATCCAAAAATGTGATTTCCTGCATTATTTTTTTCTTATTTTGTCTCTCATAGTTGAAGTGTACCTATGATGAAAATTACAGACCTCTCTCATCTTTCTAAGTAGGAGAACGTGCACAATCAGTGGCTGACTAAATACTTTTTTGCCCCACTGTATGCATGTGTGTGTGTGTGTGTGTGTGTGTGTGTGTGTGTGTGTACTTGTTTTTATTACATTGTGGGGACCGCAACCTGTTAGCACACTCACGGTGTGGGGACCGAAAACATCGTGGGGACCATTTTGCCGGTCCCCACAATGATTTGCTCTAAAATGCGTCAGATGACTCAGTTGATGATGCTGATGGCGGGGGAGTGGTTTTTTTTTTTTGTCCCCAC